>KZ452013.1:3150322-3658341 GCA_002786265.1 Apostasia shenzhenica | reverse complement strand
CAAATAAACAAAAGCAAATATAGAACTAATTCTATTACAATAAAATAAAATCAGCTCTAAATATGGTGAGTCTCCAAATCTTCCAGATATGCTCTAAATCAAATCAAATCAAATCAAATAAAGCTAATATGGAAATCTCCAATAGCTTTAATTAATTTGAATTTGAATTTTGATTCAGCACATGACGTCATCCTAGCCATCCAATTCGATGCTGATCTGTCCCCACCAAAATCTCTAGCCTCACTTTTTTTACTAGATTGCAGCCTTATAAAATTAGATTGACTAAAACAAAAAGTTCAGATAAAGATATTGGAAAATACCTATCGGATGCTAAAATGTAGATTAGTGTGAAACTTGAGCTCTGCTGCTCTTGGTCTCTTGGAGGAAGAATTGATCGCACTCCATGTGTCGAAGACGCTCCAGCTCTGCTTTTTACCGATCGATCTCCCCATCTCAAATGCACGACCTCTAGAAAATGTAGCCTCTCCGTTGTTAACCTCCCTGTTAGCACGTTGTTCAGAAACGAAAACAAATAAACATATTTCTTTCTCAAAATTCTTGATTTTTTGCGCTAGTTATTGGCATGTTTATATGTTTTATATGGCAATTCTCCTGCTTTTAAGATGCTACATTTAGGATGGATTGTACATATTATAATGCATTAAATGGAATAAATAGAGGAGGAAGGGATGGACCGCCCCAGCTATTTTGGCCCAGTTAATGTATTTAAGAACACCATGCCTCCTACATTATAAATCTCTTTTATTTCCTATTCTTTCTCAGTCTAACTCTGTCTCTCTCTAGAAGATGACTGAGGAGACTCGGGGTTGGCTCAAAATTTAAGCCCAAAACTTGGCCAGAGTCTTGAACAGTATGAATGGGCCTCTATGTCAATGCCCAAGCCCATCCAAAGAGGCATCAGGTTTAGTGGGACCATTCGGCTACCCATCCATTAATCAGGTATATGTATATATGTATAACTGTATAATAAAAAATGTTATAACAAGAACTTTATTTGATTCAAGAACTAAAATAAGCTCAAAGTATTTTTTGCATATTTATTTCAGATTCAATGTAAACTTCAACATCAAAAATCAACTTTATTTCATATCATATATAATATTATATATTTCAACTACATAAATAAATTTTATTTCAGATTTAACACATGCTTTAACAAAAAAATCTTAATTTCATATCCTCTACAAAATACAATATTTTTTTCATATCATACACATAAACTGGTATATTATCTCTAAATCAAAAGTAACCCTCCAATTGAAGGCCACAATCCCAAAATCAATTACCGGAAACAACTGAGATTATAATCAATTATATATATGATGATTTGGATAATTGATTATAACTGAAACACTATCAAAATCATATCATTCAATATATGACCACAGACCATGATGACGCTAGAAGGCAATTCAATAGAGAAGATGCTTTTATGGGTCTCAATCTCTGAGTAAAATACTCAATTTTATTCCTCCGCCTAAGAGTTTGCTCCTTAGCACTATAATTCAATTTGTCCACATAATTCATGATTTTCTTAGACTAAGATTTTAAAACTCGATACAGTTTCAGTTTAGTAACTTAGTTTAGTTTTAACTATGGTCGTTGGGTGGAAATTTTTGCAGTTCTTTTTCTGTAATTTGAATTATATCTTATTTGTCTTGTATCATTTCCTTTTATAGTTGTCTTTATATGTTGTACTTGATATTTGTTTGAAACTTCGACACACTGAAAGTATGTTTAGCTAAATTTCACCAGAAAAATAAGGCTCGTGTTAATGCCGAAACTCTCATGTTCGATGAAACCAACAAAATGCAACCTTTTCAAATAGGTGTCTACCAAAACCGATCTGAAATTGAAAATTGAAAAACCTTAGTCCACTTTAACATGCCACATGTAGTGTATGAGAGTGCACAATCAGATCATTATCAGGTTCAGCATCCATTTCACATCCACAAATATAATACTTATTAATTATCCAAAAAAAAAACTTACCTCATTTCAAGATTAGTAGCAAAAACTGCCTCCAAAAAGGGTGGCGTCTGTGGTACTAAATCACAACAACCAAAAGGTAGTTATGGCATGAAAAAGATTTCATATTTTAGTAAAGAATAACTATTGTGTACATTTCAAGCATGAGTGCCCCTCTAAAGAAATATAGATACATGTAAAAGAAAAAACAGTGAAATACAAAAGTATGGTTAGAAATAAATATGAAAAAGAGTATAACACACGTGTCTCATTAAAAATAAATCTAACATACTATTAAAATAGAATGCATATCACACGCAACAATTTATCTTTGATAAAAACTACAACACAGGAAAATGTGCTTTTCTTTGGTGAGGACATTAAATAAGGAACAAAGATGCAGTAGACAAAAAAAAACTTTGCATGTTTAAAATTAACCTAGTTTAATTTTAAACAGATATATCACATCACATAATTCATTTATTTTTTATCTTACACATATATTAAAATAATAACTAGATTATATCTCCTCCCTTATATATCCCAATATAATAATTAATTTTATTTTACATTATTCACAATTTTCAATAAAAAATATCTTTATTCAAGTTTAATTTTAACTTAATTTTAACCTAGTTAAAAATTAAACTTTACAAATAAACAGGTTGGAGTTTACAAAAGTTATCTAAGATATTATTTCTAGATTAAGATTTCGGTATTCTTATAATGTCTAATTATCCTCATTCAATCAAGAACTTCCGTGCCACTTTCAACTTAACAAATAGCAGTCACTTTGGTAACATTTACATCTAATATCAAGAAAAAACTTACATTAAACATACCAGTCAACATCCATCCAAAACTAAAAATTGAGATCTGGGTGCATCTCCCTGAAATGAATAGAATTAAAAGTTAGGATCGGCACATATCTCCCTGGAATGAATTACTACTAATAGGGCCCATAAAGCATTGCTGTAAGCCTGAAAAATACCTTCATAAAGAAGTTGCAAACTTGGAAATCCTGCCATCTCCAACATCTTGGTTAGGCTTTGGCTAGCTTCAACCGTGGAACTACATTCATTGATTGGAGTTCCTGTAAATACATGAAGTTCATTATCAAAATAATATCAGGAAAGTTCATAACCGTGCTATCAACCCAAATTTAGTGCATTTCTAAATCCTAAAATCTCCCAATTATGCTTTCAAATATAGCTGTAATGATTCAGATCAGAAATACACATGCCTGGAATAGAAGCTTGCAAGCATATGGCAATTTCACGAGAGACATATTGTTCCCGTTTTTGCACATTGAACAAAAAGAAGTTTTCAGCTTGCGATTGTAATACCCAAACAAACCACATTTCCTGCAGACCTGAACTTCGTAGGGGTCACTTGATAACATCAAACGTTCATAAATCAGCATGCTCGCACCATATGCTATTAAGCAATCGCGTTCCATTTCTCCCAAGCGTAGACCACCACCATGAGATCTTCCTTCAGTTGGTTGTCTTGTTAGCCTAACGCGAGGCCCAGTGGATCGAGCATGCATTTTATCGATGACCATGTGTTTTAGTCTCTGGTAGTAAATAGGTCCCATGAATATATATGCTTCAAGGGGCTTTCCAGTGATTCCGGAGTAAAGGAGATCCTTCCCGCTATAGCTAAAACCATGCTTCACAAGAGTGACACTAATATCTTCAACTTTATCAGCATGACCACTTGGTTCCCCAAATGCACTGCCATAATGAAATCTACCATTCGAAACCCCAGCTTTACTACCCAGCAGCTCAATCATTTTCCCAATCGTCATTCGACTTGGAAATCCATGAGGATTCATTATCAAATCAGGGCATAATCCTCTCTCAGAAAAGGGAAGATCTTCCTGCTGAACAATGATGCCTACAACACCTTTTTGGCCATGTCTGCTACTGAATTTGTCACCAATCTCAGGCCTGCGGACCTGACGAGTAATAAACTTTATACACATCCTGTTGTCCTTATCGGAGTACAACATTGCACGATCAACAACAGTTGTCACACCTTCTGGGCCTTTATACTTAGCAGGCGATTCAATATAGTCACAATCTTTTAGTCCCATTGGATTACTGATTTTATCTTTCTTGTTTATTGGGCTCTGCTTGTTAACAAGGACGTCATGTTTCCTAATAATCTGACCAGGGGCAGCAATTCCATCAGCATCAAGTGCTTCTAAGCTACGTAGCATATTGCTATCTTCTTGCTTTTTAGGCTTTACAATTCTATCTGAAGTTTCATTACTGTAGATCTCATTTACAACAACCTGCTTCTTAAGTGCAATACAGCGTCCAAAACCACGATCAAGAGATGACTTATTCAGCACTATGGCATCCTCAATATCATAACCACTGTAACTCATAACAGCCACAGTTGCATTCTGTCCAGCACCAAGCTTATCATATGCAACCAGTTCAATATTTTTTGTTGTCAGCAGAGGGCGTTGAGTGTAAACGAGTAAGTTTAGCAAATCATCTGCACGTGAAAGCTGATTATAACCAATATTACCCATTGCTTGCTTTCCCATGGCACACTGGTATGTATTCCGAGGAGACTGGTTGTGATGGGGATAAGGTATTAGTCCAGCAACCACCCCTAAAATTGTGAATGGTTCAATCTCAATATGGGTTATGGAATTCTTTTGCACATCAACACCTTCCACGTTATTTTCATCTTCATTGTGTAGTTCATGATCATAAAGAGCAATTAAGGCATTGTTCTCTTCATTAACATCAAGATACTCAATCAAGCCATCTCGAACAAAATCATCAAAGCTACGTATCCCATCCCTCAACTCTTTCATGTGATGTTCTTTGATCCTTGAAACCCCCTTGTCAGCAATAACGAGCGGACGACAAACTCTTCCACCATCGGAGGCAACATAGACACAGCGTTGTCGCTCATTTACAAAAATGCTTACAAACTCTCCTATTATATTCTTTCTACGCAACTTTCTCATAGAACTAGCAAACTTCTGTGGTTGCTTATGTTTACCGATCAAAAGCCCATTTAATATAACCAGGAATGTATCTGATGCATGAAGCTCTTCTCCAGATAGACGCTCCATACTTTCAACACCAAGACTATAACACCATTCAATTAGGGGACCCTCATCCTCATCGGTAGTGACATGAGTCATCAAGGCCAGATTCTTTGTCAATCCACAACCCTCTCCTTCAGGAGTGTCACACGGACAAAGCATGCCCCACTGACTAGGCTGCAAAGCTCGTGGGCCACTCACTTTTCTTGTTTTCTCAAACTGGGGTGATACTCGTGTCATGTAGCCCAAAGTTTGGATAAAAGCAAGCCTTGAAAGAACCTGTGATACACCTTTTCTGTTCATTTTAAACCGTTTCAAATCCCAATTTCCAGTAGATATTGCTCTCTCTAAGCCATGAGTGATGATATCGCCCCTAATGTAATGAATAAAATCTAATGGGGTAGATCGACTAGCCTTATCATATGCCTGCCCCATTCGATTAGTAACTTGAGAAATCATTGTTTTGAATAAGTCCTCAAAAAGTAATGCAACCAGCTGTCCAGATAACTCCAACCTTTTGTTTCCAACGTAGTCCTTATCATCAAAAGTTTCCACATTCAGTACTGCATCCATCATTCGCCTCAACATAACAGCAGTGTATATGCATTTTGGCCTGAAATTCCCATCCCTAACAGGCACATGAGCGAGAAACACATCGATAAGAATTTTCTTAGCCTGAACTTCTTTATTTATGCTAGGTCTTGCCAAGCTTGAATATGCTAACTTCCCATGGAGGTACTCGAAGGCCTGTTTTTGAGTAAATACCCTCTCAGACCTGCATTCCTGCAAGGATGGAAAAATAAGAGAACCATACTTTGGATCTCTTCCAAGCATTTGAACCACCTCTTGGTCGTTCTCCATTCCCAATGCTTTCATGATTATCATAACTGGAATCGGCTTGGAAAATTGATTGAGCTGCAAATAAATTTTATCTTTGTCCATGAAGAAAACAGTCTTAGACTTTGTCTCCAGAGTGGTGCTCGTAACCGATGCAGTTACCCTGCCCTTATTATCAGTATCAATTATTATTCGATTCTTCGAAAGTTGCTCCTGTATCAAAATCACCTTCTCATTTCCTTTGACAATGAAGTAACCTCCTGGATCAAGAGGGCATTCACCGAGTTTTGCAAGTTCATCTTCATCCTTCCCACGTAACACACAACAGCTGCTACGGAGCATGATCGGCATCCTTCCTATAACAAGGTCCTTCTTATACTCCTTCTCCTTCTGATTTGGCCTGGTGTACTCAATGTCCACCTTAATGGGAGCAGCATATGTGCGGTCGGAGAGGCGGCAGATATGTGGAGTAAGTTCTTCAGCCATATACTCTGCATATTCTTCAGGCTTCCCAATGGAGATGTTTGTAAACCTGAGATAAAGTGATGGATCTTGGGGGCACACAATGCGCTCATTCGCTTTCATAATCTTTGGCATGTCTTTGTTGACAAAGTGATCGAAAGAATCGATGTGCTGTTTCACTAAACCCCTCACCTTCAGGAAGGCCGGAAGGAGAGTGTACTTGTCGACGGAGGCTATGATGGGCTTGGCGAGGATGTTGCAGGTCTCAACAGAATCTTTTGGGAGGTTTCCCATCCTGTCTGACCACAAAATTTCCTCATTTTAACTTGAGAAAGTTCATAATGGCAACATGCAAATCTTAAATCAAAGAAATGGAAGGAATTCCAAAGTTAAAGAGATGGAAGAAAATTTTCAGGCCAAGTTTGATCAACAAATTTATGCACGAGGAAGATAAAATACTTACCTTCCAGCAAAATGACAAAGCTCAAAAGGAGAATAGACCTTAGATTGGCTTCAAATCTTTTACTAATATCTGAAAATTAGGATTTTCTAATACAGATCAATTGCAACTATGTTTTTTTTTTTATAATTGCAGTTATATTTGATTAAGGAAAAATAATATAAAATATAATGAAAACTTTTGTGAATTTTTTAAAAAATGTGTAATAAAAAATAAAAAAAACTTATATTAAAAATTGTATGTTAAATATTATATAAAATATGTAATAAAATTGGTGAGCATATTGAAAATTATATAGAATATGATATAAAATAATTTTTATATTGAAATTTGTGTATGATATGATAACAAATAATTCCATTATTATTAATTAAATTATTGAAGGGAATTTTGGTCATGAACTAAAATGAACTATGGAGATTGGCCTCCTCTCTCTCTCTCTCCCCTAGATTTTAACTGATATAATATTGGGTCCTTCCATTGCTATCTTTCATGAATTGCTATTTTTACTCTTTTTGAGTTATTAAATTTTCAATGTGATGCCACTGCTTAAAAAAAAAAAAAATTGGCTCTCCATCTCCCTTCACTCTCTCCCACACTCCAACTCTCACGTGCCTACTATCCAACAAAGGGTGGTTTGGCGGAGATTGCCCTCCTTTCTTTCTCTCTCCCCTAGATTTTAACTGATATAACATTATGGTCCTTTTGATGTTACCTTTTATGAATTTCTATTTTTACAATTTTTGAGTGATTAAATTTTCATCGTGATGCCATTGAATTTCTTTAACAAAAAAAGAACTTTAGCTCTCTCCCTCTCCTCTCTCTTTCCCTAACTCTTACGTGCCTGCTGTCTGACGGAAGGTGGTCCAACAGAGAATGCCCTCCTCTCTTATCTCTCTTCGGTCAAGCGCGCAGGTCCGCCCAAGAGAGGTCCAGCCAAAAGAGGGGCGGAGGGAGGGAAGGAAGGAAAAAGGGAGTGGTTGCAGTGTCGCCCCTCTTCCACTTCACGCAAAGAGAGAGAGAGAGGCAGATGATGGGGAAAGACAAATTTGAAATTTCAGAAATATAATAACAAAATATTCCTCAAATGTTGACAGAAATTATTAGTTTGAACATTTTATATAATAATTATAATTTTTAAGAACATTTATTGTTATAAAGTTTTCAAAATAAGAATTTTTCTGCAAGTTTTTAAACACTAGGAGTTAAATATATGGACCTTTCAATTATTAACCTTTATATTTATCTAAAGTTGAGCTTGATTCAGGTTTGTTGACCCAAGTCACAAAACTTATTTACTATTTTTTCCCCAAACCAAATTTGAGCAGTATAGTTGGGTTAACAAAATCGAATTGGCATGATTTTTTATATATAACATAATTTATATAGGTTGTGTAAGTTATTTTACATTTCATAAGTTACGCATGCACTTGTGTCTTAAGGACCTAAGTGAAATATCCCATGTCCCATATATAAAGGTATTGCCTACTTAACTTTAAAGAAACTACATGGCTTGAGTACTTCCCAGGTGATCACTCATCTCAAAATTACTCCAACTTAATTATGGAGTTTCTATTATTAGGCTCACTGTTGTGCCCCAAAAAGTACATGTACATATTGATATCACGTTATTTATTTTTACATCTTAGACACTCACCTCTTTTGATGTAGGATGGGTCATTCTTGTTCCTCTCTCACTACTTATCATCAAACCTAGAAACCTATCATAAATCACTCTTTGCACGTGTGATTTTTTTCTCTTGTGACATCACCTGGTGATCACTTTCTACCATTTTCGGCTATAGGTGGTCATACTAAGGCCCCGTTTGGTGTAAGGACCAAAATGGTACAAGTTTAAAAAATAAATTTTTATTACATACTACAAAAATTTTAATATAAAAAAATATTATTTTATTTCACATATTCAATTATTTTTAATAAAACTATCAAAATATTCGAAATTATTAAAAATAACTGAGTATGTCAAATAAAATAATATTTTTTATATTGAAATTTATGTAGAATGTAATAAAAATTTATTTGTTATTATGGTTATTGTTTTTTAAACTAGCACTATTTTTGTCATGATTTTAATTATCGCGCCAAAAAGAGCCTAAGATTGCACATGTAGAATTACAATGGTACCCGCAGCTTCATTTTTCAATCACGAAATGACACAATACAAGATAAAAATTAAACTTTTTTTTTGCCAATTCAAACTAGCTTGATTATGATTTGAGATAGCTCAAAATTGATTATTTGTGGAATTAAGCCAACTCAAGCTCAAAGAGTTTAATCGACAATCCTAACTCAAGTCACTAGAAATTAAGGACCCAAGCTAAAGTTGCGTCTGACACAACTCAACTTGAATCATTCTCGCTTTTACACTTATGTTAAGAGACTTTTAACTTGCACATATTGTACTTTTAGCGCCCTTGCCAGTTCCTAGAATATCAGAACGATAATCTAGGGCAGTAAATGTTAATCCTCTTATTGTTTTCGGCAATGATGACTTCATAGTCGATAGATGCAATATTTGTTGCCAACTTTCAACCCCTCCACCCAATTTATCTCCCTTATCCCATAAAAAACTGTGCATAAGTCGTAAGCTTTGAACCAAATTACGATGCGAACTTGTGCAATTAAGGCGATCTATGTTGTACATATGTCCAAGATCTAGATAAAAGCAATGTAAGAGAATGAGCCTAGGTCTGCAATTCTCAAGCTCTCTCCCACTTGCAAAATCGTGTAGAAATTCTCTACAAACCTCTATCAACTTAATCCACTTGCCTACCATGTGACGACCAACTGACTCTTTTCTTTGCCATTAAAGGGAGTTGGTTCTCCCATGTAAGAGAGATACTTGGCTCTCTCTTGACCTTTCATGCACTTCCCCCATCTCATTTTTCTCTCTCTTCCTTCTGCTATCCATCAAGAATCCCCAAGGTGCACAAAGTGCTTGAAGTTAGCCATTAGATCAGAGTTTCTTTCATTGTCAAACCTCCGCAGAGCTCTACCAAAGATGATTTCCCAACCAAGTATACATGGTAGCCTCTCAAGTTGCTCTCAATGTTTTCTTAGTTTATTCAAGTGCTTTCCTTAATGCTTGCAATATTTCACTACCATGCTTGTCAAACCTCTATCATGACTTTCAAATAAATTCTTAGAGTTTCGCAATCGCTAAAATACTCGCAATGTCTTCATCTAAGTTTTCTCTCTCCTCATCACCTTAAACCAAAATCAAGATTTCCAGAGGCCATCATTGTGCTCTTCCATGTCCAATATGACAATAAGGCTTCCCCGACATTTCTTGAGGTTTCCAACTACAAGAACAATGTCAGCGACACCCTTTACTTCATTTTCTCCCTCTCTCCTCAACATCTTGGACAAAACCCACCTCGACAGCAGCTTTCAAGGTTTCCAGAAGCCTTCATCGCTCACCTATATTCAATGATGCTTTACCGATGATCCATGCGGCTACCCATCATCGAAGTATTGTCAGCGACCTCACCATCTCTTATTCCCTCTCCATACCAAGATTGACAAGAATGCGATCGCCGGCCAGCCCTTTCACCAACGAGCACCTTTGACTGCCTCCTCCAGATCGAGAGACACTAGCCATATCTCCTAGCCAGCTTGCAAGGTTTCCATCAAAACCTTGTGGCAGGTTTTATGCTTCAAGAATATGATGTAGTGCGGAAAACAATGGACCTTATGTCTAAATACAATACATTATGTAATTAAAATATCTAACTCATATGAACACAAATAATGCAATGTTATGCTACTTGATTGAGGAGATTAGCTTGGCTCTCTTTAATTATACTATTTTGTTTATTCCCACATATTTCAAAGATTTTTGTAGAAGACTAAAAGATGTTTGAAGTAAATTCAGAAACTCAACTAACATAATATATTTACCAAGTTCCTAGAAAGAAAACCATCATGCAATATGAACTTAAACTACCAAACATATGGCAATTTCATAAATCATGCAATGCAATTTCAGAGAAACATTGGATCACTAATAAACATTTCAAATTAACCCAGAGTACATCCAGGAAGTGGGACGATACGGTTATCAAATTTTAGATTCAAACATGTTCAGCATCATGGATTTAGAAACAAATATATGAAATTGGGAAATGTTTGAGCTAATCAAATTTCTGGAATTGGAATTAAAAATAAGAGCAACATTCATGATTCTAGAGGAAATTTGATTCGATTCAAGCATATGAACGAACAATTGAAATGCCAATCACAGAAGAAACAAAAGATATTATTTAAGACATGATCCCAACAAGATTACGCACCTAAATTCAGGTTCCAGCACAGCAAATCTAGTCAATTTTAGGAGATCAGCCAGGAAAAACATATAGAAACCAGAAATTAATGGAGCTAACAGGAAGAATAAAAGCTCTATATCAAAGAATCTCAAGCTAACAACTCAGGAACTAAAGCTTCTCTGCAACCTCTACGTCAAGCCCGTAGCCACCTGCCCGGAATCAACTGGAAAGAGTCCGGTCGCAGCCCCCCTGCTACTCCGACGATGATTCGACGCCACCTGCGTCAGGATCGCTCGGTCGAAGAAATTGCTCTTCTTCTAAAATTTTCAGTGGAAATTAACTCATCAACATTAACTCCTCATCATCATCTGTCGAAGCTTTATATAGGAGAAGAGAAAGGCCAAGGCGGCGGAGCCAACCTCTCAAGTGCGCCTCGTATGCAATAAGCAGGAAAACCGGCGTCGTGGCCAACGCACAATGGCGGCGAAGAGAGCGGGACAGCGACGTGGCCGGCGTCGGCGAGATCCGCGGAGTGCGTGGCTTCAACAGGCGAGAGCTCAGCGGAGAAGGGGGCGGCGAATAGCCCACGGAAAACGATTAGGGATTTTAAATCCCATTTAATGGAACATCTGTATTTTAGTCCCTCTATTTTAAATTTCTTATAAATAAGTCCTAAGTTCAGCCAAGCAACCAAAATTGGATCTAAACTAATTATAAGACTCAAAATGGCCATTCCCTGATTCCCATTGATATAATAAAATTCAAATGAGTCAATAAAAAAAATATATATTAAACTCAAATAAATAAAAATATCAATTAAAATAAATAATTATACGTTAATGTCGGTTCAAATACAAAGTTTCGCATCGATATTCCATCAATGAACAAAATGCTCTTGTTGTCTTGCATCATAATATAATAGCATAACTAATCAATTAGGTGCAACTATGGCTCGAGTTAAAAAAAAAATGCAGAGTGATAAGTTCAAACTCCAATAGTATGCTTACTTTAATGAAATTGAATAAAGTTTAGAATGAAATTATTTTAAGAAAAATAAAATGATAATTTTTTTATTTACTTGAATAAAATAAAATATAGAATAAAAAATTTATAGAAAAAAGTACTAAGAGACATTTGATTTAATGATATCTTCAAATAATATTTTAAAAAATTATAAAATTATCATTCAAAGAGTTGATATTTATATATCATGATATATAAATATCATTATATATAAATAACATAATATAATATTAAAATAATATCGAATCAAACGTCCTTTAATTATTATTAAATTTAATTTTAGACAAATAAGTAGATAAATTTAACTTATATAAGTCTATATATACTCAAGGTTTTCAGAACCGGACCGAAGATCGAACCGGTCAATCGACCGGTTCATGGTTTTATCGGTTCAACCGGTTGAACCGTGGTTCAACCGGACGGTTCAACCGAATGACTTAATAATTACATTATAATTAAATATAAATTTTCTAAATGTGAGATTAATTTTTAAAATATGATAAAAAATATTTTGAACAAAAATAGTACAACTAATTTAAAAAATTTACTACTACAAGAAATGTATAAAAAATTAAAAATTACAAAACAAAATGAATATAATTACTTTTCTTGTCAATTTGTCATTCAAAATACTTTCTCTTTTATAACAATTCGAAATAAATTCATAATAAAATAATAATAAATTAACTAAACATTCATTATATAAAATAATTATTATTCAAAATATAGCATCAATATTAAAATATTAATGCCCAAATATTAATGTATAAAAATAAAATAAGAGACTCAAATAATAATTTCGGTTTGTCCGGTTTGGCGGTTGGACCGGTTTTTACCGGTTCAACCCGGTTTTTACCGGTCCAACTCGGTTTTTTCTTGATTTCGGTTCTAATATTGAACCAGACCGGACCTTGGGCCGATTCCCGGTTGAACCGGTCGAACCGCCGGTCCGGTCCGGTTCTGAAAACCCTGTATATACTCATATCCATATATGTATGTGTGTATGCATGTGAACAAAAGTAATTTTAAAATAATATTTTTAATTTATAAAAAATAGTTAAGGAATGACTATTCTTTTATGTAATTAGCAAGAATAATTATTTCATAAAATATAAAATATAAATTTCTATAAAATAAATATTTTACTAAAGTAAATATAAAAATAGATATTTTATGAAAGGAAGATTGAATGAAATAATTATTTTATTCAAGTAAATATACTTTAAATTTATGTAAATATGGAATAAATAATAACTAAAAATGAAATAGAAATGAATGAGAAAAAATCAAATGAAATTAACATACACTCTGACACCAACACGCAAGGAGATGGGATTTTTCTAGTTAAGTAAATTTTAATATAAAAAATATTATTTTATTTCACATACTTAATAATTTTTAATAAAAATATCAACTTTATTTTACATACTAAATTAAAATACTAGATTCTAGTATTTTGGTCTTGAAAATTATTGAGTATATAAAATAAAATAATATTTTTTTATATTAATATTTATGTAAAATAATTAAAAAATTTATTTATGCTATTATTATTATTTTTTAAATTAGTACTATTTTGATCGTGATTTTAATCTCGGTGCCAAAGAGGCTCTAATGACTTAATTTCAGCAAATTGGAGACAAATAAATCAATTAATTAATTATTAGTAGCCCTTTTAAAAAAAAATTTACTAGGTGCAAGGAAACATAAAAAAATTTCATATTTTGTATTTGAAGCATTTCTATGAACACTTGTAGTGCAATAATCCACAGACATTCAAAACGTTCTAAATTAGATTTCTTGAAGAGAATAAATGATTATTTTATATTTAAATCTTAATATTAAATTTATGCAATAATCCACAGACATCCACAGACGTTGAATTAAATTTTGGGATAATTAGCTATATGTCACATAATTTAGTTTTATTTATGCCTTATCCATCCATTTTTAATTAATTACGCTATGCACACTCAAAATATTATAAAATATTATATACATATATTTTAATTTATTTCTATTATAATGAGTAATCATAATTCTTCAATAACCTAATTATAGTTAGATTACAAAAAATCTCGGCCGTTTATCATATTATTTTAAAAATATTTAAATATATTTTGAGTGAAAATCTTAAAATCTTAATGTTTAGGTGACGGCAAAGGAAGGAGACATTTGTGACGTAAATTGATTTTAAGATAAATCAACGCTTTAGTGTGGTATTAAGGAAGAGAAAAATATATATCATTAAGAGTAAAAATATAATTTTAATGATTTACTAACAGAATATTTTTTTTCAAATAGATTTTGATTAACTTTTAACTCAAATGTATGTATGTAAGATTTTATAATGTTTTGAGTGTGCATAGCATAATTAATTAAGAATGAATGAGTAAGGTATAAATAAAACTAAATTGCGTGGCATATAGGTAATTATCTCATAAATTTTATATTTATTTTATGCTATATTTAAATTTTAATAATAAAAATCACTTTTATTTATTTTTACATAAATTTAATTTAAAAATTTATTTTTTTTAAGCTCAAAATAAATGTTAATATTAAAATTAAATTATTTTACATAATATAATTTCATTTTTTTTCTAACTCTAAAAAAGAACTATAAATTTTTAAAAGCTTTACTTGATAACTGCTCCAAAATACTTTAATTGCTACTAAAATATATCACACTAATTATATTTATAGATATATATATATATATTTAAATATTAAAAATTAATTTTTATCCCACGTTTTCTTGTTTACATCTAGAACATCACAATTTTCTCTCACTATACTTTAAAATTTATTTTTCATTTTACATAAATTTTAATATTACATTAGAAAATAAATATTTTATTATGATTATATGCGCAGTTTATTAAATCAAATAGTCTATGAAGCTTGGAAAATCACACAACCGTTTGATAGCGGATTGGATTTCAAAATAATTGGAATTAAATTCAGAAGTTTTTTTTTATGGAAATTAAATTCAGAAGTTAACATCAAGAAAAATTCAGAAGTTAATATCTTTTGGATTTAATTTTTTAAAGGACAACTTTATGTTATATTGTCTAAATATATATAAACTTCACCTTACAATGATAATTTAACTATTTTTTATAATATAGCTAAATAAATAATCAAATTAAATAATAAAAAAAATTTATAATAAATTGACTTTGGGCTTTGAGGTAAAAAAAAGTGTTACAAATTAATTTTAATTTTTAAAAACTCTAATTTGAACTTTTAAAATTACAAAAATATAATTACTATTTTTTAGTATGTTTTAAGATTATTCTCATTTATTAATTTTATAATTTTTTAAAATATAAATTTAAAAAATTAATATTTATATTTTTTAACTTTAAATATTTAGGAAAAAAATACATGATAAGAGAAATTAAATTTTAAATTTTATCAAAATTTTAAAAAACAATGAGAATAAAATAGTATAACTGTTCTTTAAAATATATGAATGATTTAAATTAGTTAAAAATAATAAATTTTATGTAATTTATTGAGAAAAATAAGTGAAAATATTGATACTCTAAAATAGAACCAAAACTCAAATTAAAATTTTACAAAAATGAGAACCAATTTGAACAACCTTTACAATCTCAGGAGCAGGATGCATTTACCCAAACATTTTGGGCCTGTTTGACAGTGGATTCGGCTTCAAAATAAATAGAATTAGATTCAAAAAAATCTTATTTGATTCAATAGTTAAATTTTAGATAAGAGAAAAAATATTTTATCTTCTAGATTTAATGAAAAATAAATTTAATTTAATATTAAAAAGCATGTAAAATATAAAATATAAAATAAAACTAATTTTAATATTCATATTTATGTTGGGCTGAAAAAAAAAGCCCATACTAAATGAGCCCAAAGTTTGAAGTGACTTCAGTTAAGTGATGTGACTTCAAATTTAAATTCTGTTTGGATGAAAAATAATTTAAAATTAGTTTTGAATCTACTCTAATTTATTTTAATTTGTATAAATATTAAATTCCGTTTTTGATAGTTTCAATTTTGTGGCGTTGAATCCGCTTCACGCAGATGAAATAAATTTAATTTTATCCAATAAATTAGACTTATTTGACATTTAAAAATACTTTAAATTATTTAAAATCGAATCAAACTGACTATCTGGCCTTAGCTAAATGGCCTCTTGGTTTCAATTTAATTTTTGGCCCAACATAATTTTTAACTATAAAAATTAATTTTATTTCACTTTCAATATAAATATAAATATTATAATTAATTTATTTCATATTTTATATATATTTTTAATATTAAAATAAATTTTTCTTATTAGATCTAACAAATAAAATATATAATTGTTTTTTTTTTTTAAAGCGAAAACCAAATGAAAATTTTGTTTGATTTAGGTGGGATCCGCTTCATACTGCCTGCAAGCAGGCTTGAGGCTCGTCATCATCCGATTGTTGGTGAGGTGATCTGCAGGCTCTAGCGCAGGGGCGGCGATGGCGAAGGGGAACATCTTCATCCTATCAGGACAGAGCAACATGTCCGGCCGAGGCGGCGTGAAGAATCGCCAGTGGGACGGCGTCCTTCCCGAAGCTTGCCGTCCCAACCCCTCCATCCTCCGCCTCTCCGGCGCCGGGGCCTGGGAGCCCGCCCGCGAACCACTTCACTTCGACATAGACGTCTCCAAGACCTGCGGCATCGGTCCCGGAATGCCCTTCGCCAACTTCCTCCGCCCCCAAATCCCGCAGGACTCCGATATCGGACTTGTCCCCTGCGCCGAGGGCGGCACCGCCATCATCGAATGGGAGCGCGGATCCCGCCTCTACTCCCAGATGGTACGGAGAGCCAAGGAAGCCGTCTCCTCCTCCGCTGCCGCCGAGATCAAGGCCGTAATCTGGTTCCAAGGGGAGAGCGACACGCTTTCCGACGAGGATGCCGGCGCTTACAGGGGACGGATGGAGAAGCTCATTGGAGATCTGCGATCCGATCTCGGATTACCGTCGCTACCATTCATCCAGGTAAGTGATCAAATCCGGATCTCGAATCTCTTCTTGCTTGCCCTAGATCTGAAGATCTGAGATTGGATCTGGATGGGGAATTGGGGATTAGGTCGCGATTGCATCTGGGGACGAGGGACGGGTGGAGACGGTGAGGGAGGCGCAGCTGGGGTTCGATCTCGACGGCGTTGCTTGCGTAGACGCCAAGGGATTGCCGCTGAACGAGGACGGGTTGCATCTGTCGACGGCGGCGCAGGTGGCGCTCGGCAGGTTGCTGGCGGAGACCTACGAGAAGCGGTTCCTGCCGGCGATCATACAGGGCCGGTTTGATTGACTGCTTCAAGTTGTTCAAAACTGCTTTAATAAAATTAATTAATCAAATAATTTTGATTCATCTCGTAAAACAGCTTAAAAGTCATGAAGCTAAAAGTTTCAAACTCATGATTAGTTTCAGACTCATGATTATTTTTTTTTTTCTAAATTTAAAAAAAATATATGTTGAGATAAATTTAGTATTTTTTTAAAATTAAAATTAACGAATAATTAAATTTTATAAATTTAAAATTAAAAAAAATAATAAATTATTTTTTATGCTTATGATCGCATTCTTTAAATATCTTAAATTTTGATATATATTTTTGTGAAAATTTTAAATTAATAAATATTTAAATAGATTATAAAATTTATAATAAATATTTTTTATTTTTTATTTTTATAAATTTTATGTATTTTAATTATTTTTGAGATTTTATTGTGAGATGAAGTGATTTTTAAATTAATATTCATCCAAATAAAAATAAATTAAAATATATTTAAAATTAATTTCAAGTTACGTTTCATCTAAATAGAATTTAAATTTGAAACTGTTTTACTTATCTGAAAATACTTTAAATTTAAATTTGATTTTATTTATTTTGAATATGAATTTACTGTCAAATAGGCCTATAATAAGACGAGTTCTCGACGGATGAAACTTTCTTTTATTAGTAAATATGATTTTAGTTTTTCTTTTATACACTTTCCTGCTTATAAATCTCTTTAGCCTTAAAAAAGATAAATAAATCCTTTTAGAAAACATTAATTTTATAAAAAAAATCAAAATTACACCTTCACAGAAGAAAAGCATCATTAAGCAACTATTATTAATTTTTTTAAAATAATTATATTTTATTATAATATTGACATTTATTATCAAATAATAATAATTTTGTATTCTACTCAAATTTATATTTATCACTAATTTTTTATATACAATTTTTAAAAAAAATATTTACCAGCATACGCCTATTTTAAATATTGTGAATATACAGATAACACACTTACAATAATTTTAGTTTGCTATTTATTAAGTTAAGGGATAAATTACATTTAATCTTTAAATAAAATTCTGTCATCTATATTTTTCATTACTATTTTTTAAAATTTATTTCATTTCAATTTGTATTCACGAGATTTTTATTTTCTTTATAACTTTATTATTATAATTTTTTTTTTGAAACGAGTCAAATATAATTTTAATTATATTTGTTAATCTTAGGTCGAAATAAAAAGACAAATGAAAATTAGCATGAGAATTGTAAATTTATATTTAAAATAGTAGTATTTTTTACAAATATTTGATGTAGAAGATTTTGCTGGTAAATTTTTTTTTTTAAGCAAAGTATCTATTAATTTATTTAATTTTAAAAATATAAAAAAGTCTTATGCGTATATAAGAGATACCTAAATATTATTTAGAGGGCGTTTGATTCAATGTTATTTTGATGCTATATCATATTATTTTGAAAAAATAATTGTTTGATTTAATGACATCTGTAAATAATTTTTTATAAAATTATAAAATTATTAATCAAAAGGTGATATGTAGACGTCATAACATCTAAATTATATGATATAATATTGAGATAATAACGAACTAAATGTCTCCTTAATTTTTTCTACCAAAAAATTCTGTTATTTGTTGCTTTTCATGTTGTAAGTCTTATTTGGCTGATGCCTAAAAACTCCTCAAACTATAATTTGATCTAAAGGCTCTGTTTGGTAATAAGAAAAAAAAAAAAAGAAAATTTGGTTGAAATTTTTAGTTATTTTTGAAAAATGTGTATGATATGAAATAAAGTAAATTAATTATATTAAAAATTATGTAGGATGTGAAGTAAAGTTAATTGATTTATTGAAAATTGTGTTAAGATGTGAAATAAAGTGATTGTTTAATATTGAAATTTATGTGAGATGAAATATAAAATAACTTTTTAAGTTTTTTTAAAATAAATTTAAGATTTTGGTCATGGCTAATTTTTGCCATGATTTTTGACCCATTGCCAAACAGGGCCAGTATTTTTATTGAGATTTGCATGGTTATTAACATAATGAAATTTTATTATATAATTAATACTACACATTCTTAATAAATGTGACTTTAAATTTAACTATAATTTTTATATGATAATGGTGCTAATTAAACAAAAAAATAGCTTTTGCCTATGTAACACCATTGCCATATAAGTACCATATAAAAATTTTAGTTAAATTTAAAGTTTGGCAAAGTATTTTTTTTGTTATATATATTATGTGTTTTGGAAATATGTTTAAGAAATTCAATTTTAGCTACGAATTTCTCGCTATCCCAAAAAAAACTCTGAATTTCTTTTTCCTTGAAACTCCATAAAATTATAATTTCAAAATTATAATAAATTGTTTGTAAAATTTAATTTAATAAAATTAAAATTAAAATCAGATAAAATATTTTTTTGAAAATTAGGAATGATATAATATAAAATTAGCTATTATATTAAAATATATAAAAAATATAATGTAAATTTATTATTATTTTAATATATATATATATATAGTATATAAAATTAAAATTAATTTTATATTTTAAATTATATGTGTGATGTAAAATATAGTTAATTTTTAATATTAAATTTTATATATAATAAAATATATCATATTAAAAATAATTATAAAATATAATGTAAATTTATTATTATTTTAATATATATATATATATATAGTATAATAAATTTTATTTTTATTTTAAATTATATATGTGATGTAAAATATAGTTAATTTTTAATATTAAATTTTATATATAATATAATAAATCATATTAAAAATAATTATATTAATTTTAAATTGATTGAACAAACAAGCCCATAAATTGAAATATCCAAGCAGGTTTGAAGGTCATCTCTATTAAAAAATAAAAAAACTAGAAGATCATCACTTAACTCTGAATTTTTTCTGAACGACGACTACAGAAATTTTCGTCAAACTTGACTCAAAAAGTAATTCATTGTAAAATTAAATCAAAATTTATTCCATAAAAAATATTTTTATTTGCTTGAAGGAAATAATATAAACATGTCATAAATATTTTAAGTTATTTTTATTATAGAATAAAACAATCAATTATTTGTTGTTTAAAAATGAACTAGTATTACATTTTAAGTAATATATATATATATATATATGAATTTTTTTGATGAAAAAATATGTATGAATTTCTGTGAGTTAATTTCTAATTGGTGAATAATTCAAATTAACTCAATATATATATATAATCTTTCGTTAGTTAATTTGAATTAGTTATCAAAATTAGAATTAATATTTAAATTGAATTATTTTTACTTAATTTGCTATTTATTTTAATTTTTAAAAAATACATTTATATTTAAATTAAATATTTAGGTACAAAATAACAAAAATACCATTTGCCCCTTACCTCCCATTTCAGGCCGGCGTAGTAGAGAAGTTATTGGATGCGGACGGCGTACTGTCCGGAACCCAATCAAAGGGCACCACGTGTGCATACAGCTCGGTCTGGGCACACGCGGCGCTCTCTGATTGAGCGTCCGAACGGTGCGCCGTCCGCACCCAATAATTTTTTTGGCATAGTGAGGGTGTCATAGCTGTCAGGTCCCCACCCTTTAGCGGTGCATGTGCAGGACAATTAGCAAGAGATCATTTGTGTGAGCGGTTGTGCATGCAACCAGCTTGCACGTATGGCTGCCAGCATTGCTAATATTTTTGTTATTTTATATTTACATATTTAATTTAAATATATATTTATTTATAAAAGTAAAAATAAATATAATTATGTAAAAAAATACATGAGTGAAATATTAATATCAATATTAGAATTTTAATTAAAATTTGTTTAAAATCATGAACTTATTTAGAACTATTTTAAACTTCAAAAATTTATATGATATTTACCTCAAAGGAAATGACTTTTAAACCATCTGCCTATCTATTAAGGTTGGTTGTCTTTTTAAATTAAAAGACAAATATGATCATTTTCACTTGATATTTATTTTTATTTTTAAAAATAAATTTATATTTAAATTAAATATTTAAATATAAAATAATACAAATACCTATTTGCCTCTTATCTCCCATTTCAAATCAGCGTTGTGAGAGGGCTATGGCCGCTAGAGTCGTCGCACTCCACTGTTGTGCACTTAAGACACTCAGCAAGAGGTCGTTTGTATCAGTATGCAACACCTTATATGAGAGATGAGTGGACGATGATATTTTTGTTATTTTATATTTAAATATTTAATTTAAATATAATTTTATTTTTAAAAATAAAAATAAATATCAAATTTTGTAAAAAACATCTAGTAGAATATTAATATCAATACAAAGGACTTAATTTAAGGAAATTTGAAATTATAATTTTATTTAATATTACTCAAACTTTAATAATTTAGATGATATTTATCGGCATTTAGCAATATTTTGCCAATTTGTGAGCATGATTTTCATTAAACCATCTGCTCGTCTATTAAGGTTGTTTGTCTTTTAAAATGAATTTTAATCTCAGTTAAATTTATTTTTAGAAATTATATTATACATAAAATTTTAATTTTAAATTAATATCATTTTAAATTCTACCTAAACTTTAACACTAAAATTAATTTTATTTTTGATCTTTGATAAATGTTAAATTAAAATGTTAATTCACACATTTTAATTCTTTTATGCTTCTCGAAATAAAATTATTATTTTTAAAATTTTTTATAAAGTTGAATATAAAAAATTAATTAAGAAATATATTTTTATTTTAATTAAATAAATAAGTGTTACAAATAAATGTGATTTATAAAACATAGACCTAATGTATGAATTTATTTTGCCACCAGATTAGACCTATCAACTGATCGGATTCAGGTTGAGTCGATTCTAATCTAAATCTGAATTTATATATATCAGATTGGATCATAGTCACTCCTGATCCTCTCGAGTTGAAATACAAGTTTTTGAGTTGATCTATTTACAATAAAAATTATTATTTAAAATATTTTAATAGTTAAATTTACAATAATATTAAATTTATTGAAAATAAAATTATATTTTTATAAATTAATTAACTATTTTAATGTAAAATTTATTATTTAATATATATATATATCTGCAAAATACAAATTTATTAGAGTAAATTATGAAAATAGACATACTACACGCTAGCCTATTGATATAATCTGTAATAATTTTTTATTAATTAATCATAGTGGCAGTTTTTATTTAAATTTCTTCGGAAAAAATTTATTAGCTATAATATATATTTATATAAATTATAAATTAAATTACATAAATAAGTTAGATTTTAAATGAGTCGAGTCAATAGTGATTTATATTCAGTTTTTTTATTTATAAATAGATTTTATCGATTCAAGCTTGATCCGAGCCAAAATCGACTTGATTTTCGATTAATTTTTGTTCTTTTATCCGAATATTATATATAAATATATTTGTTAATTCAATCAGCTTAAATTATCACCATTCGCTTTAATCTATTATTTAAAGATAAAAATAAAAAAAATTACAATAAATATGCTTTAAATGATTATAGAGAAAATTCTCATGAAAGTCTAATGAAGCCTTTCAATAGACTATTAAAAAAAACAACATACTAAATTTTGTTACATATATAAATATATATATAATATTTTTTATTTTTTTAAGTGATTCAATTTCGAGTCATTTCGATCTGATCTTATGCTGGCTTAAGATTCGATTGATAAAATTTTCGAGCAAAAAAAAAAAAAAGCTCATTAGTTGACTCATTTAAATCGAATTGAGCTTGATTTAATTCAAATTTTAATTTAATTTTCGAACGATCGGGCCAAAATTAACAGCCGCCCTGTTTGGCCCGAGGACCAAAACATGACCAAAATAGTACTAGTTTAAAAAATAACAACAATAATAATAAATAAATTATTTTAATTATTCTACACAAATTTTAATATAAAAAATAATATTTTACTTCACATACTCAATAATTTTTAATAAAAATATAAACTTTATTTCACATTTTAAATTAAAATACTCAATTTGAATATTTTGATCTAGAATATAAAATAAAATTGATATTTTTAATTTAAATTATTGAGTATATAAAATAAAATAATTTTTTTATATTTAAATTTATATAAAATAATTTAAAATAATTATTTATTATTATTATTATTATTTAAATTAGTACCGATTTTAATTCTATTTTGATGCTCGCGTCAAACAAACAGGGCCTTACTCTATTGATCGGAGGCAAGAAAAATTCTGCACTCGCAACTACCTGAGCCAATAATTTTTCTCCGCAGTTGAGCCAGCTTTCCCTCAGTCCATTGGAACCGTTTAATCTCTGCTGCACCCTCAGGCCAGCGCACCACTCTCAATTCAAATCCGGCGACCTCCGTTTTTTTGGATAGATGGAAATCCCGCGACCTACTTGATTTGCTTGCAGCTCCTCCTCCACAGATTGGCGAAGCTGTTCGAAACCCTCGTCGGCTTCCCTCTGCCTCTCATCGAGGCGTGACCAGCATGCCAGCCAACCTTGTCGTCGTCGACGCCGCGAACCACCGAGTCCAGTCCACTGCCATGGTAACCGACCACCGCCCTTCTCTCTCTTCTACACAATCTCTACTGAAGATCTGTAAGCTTCTTCCCTTAGCTAAGCCATTGGTGGATGAATTATTCCTTGTTGATCTGCATTATGAGAAGCTTGGCGTCGGTGTGTTACTGACTGCGGGAGGATTGAATGTTTGGGTCTTCCGGTGTCAACTGTTCTTAACCTGATTTTTTTTCCTGGCCCACAATCCGTGTTGGCAGTTTCTTGACTACGTTAATCCGTTTCATTAAAATTTTTAATTGGGATTGCATATAAGGTTGCAAAATATTTATTCTAATGATTGATTTCGGAGTTGCTTTACTTGCTGGTGATGATTTGCTTTCTTAGCTGATCTTTTTCATGCTATATTTGCATTCTCGTTCATCCCACATCAAATTGGTATCGTGGATTCGTTGGATTTGTAATCATGTCGTAACTAGTTAATTGCAAATTTACTTCATCTTACTTTTCATTTTGCAATATTTTAGTTGCGCTTTGCAATGCTCTGGTCTTCGGCATTTGTTATCTGACGCAACACTTGATTTTGAGATGGATACTAGTTTGGAGCTTCCTTGATTTGCATTAGGTCTAGATTGGAGTGTGTAGACGATCATGGAGTAACCTTGACTCAAAGTCAGAAGGTAGGTCGTCTTGAGAGTGGGCATCATGATCAGAGAAATGAAGAGGGACAGTCTAGGCAGTAACTAGGAGGTAGGAAGCTAGAAGTCCCTCAGTTGATGATAGAATGAATCTTGGGCATATCTAAAGTGTGAAGGTGATACTGGCCACTATTGTGAGCAATACTGTACTTCTAAGTTTATTAAGACTTTGTGAGTATGACACTGCACAAGCTAAGCTTTGTCTTGATAAGTTGGAAGTACTGAGCATCATCATCATCATCATAGTAGGTTTAGTCCAATTGAGATATGAGCTACGAAGATTGAGAGAGAAGTATGACTACTTGGTAGTACTGAGTAGCACAAGACTTTGAGAGGTTCTAAACTTTTCCTCAAAAATCTAACCCTTGTATCATCTCTACTGATGCTAGGGGTGCAATTGTTTCAATGATGCAAGTTTTCATTAAATTAGTGTACATGTTTTTTGGTGATATCGAAATGCTAGTTTTCCTTACCTATTCATCTTTTAGCGAGGATAGGAACATATGTTCCCTCGAAAACACCCATAATTGAGCAAATTGAGGAGGATGATCCACCTTTTTGTAATGAGAAGCCTACTTATGTATTAGATCCATGTCTTGTTGAGAAGTTTGACAATTGTAAGGGTGAGTTGTAGATTTCTTTGATATGGTCTTGAGGCCTGTCCATCATGACGGTGATGGCTTAGATTTGGGTATGAGAGGGTAGCACCATCCAAGACACATCTTAAGTAAAAGAAATTCAAACACTTTAACTACTGCAAAGCAACATAAGTGCAAGATTAGTGGGAGTATTGAAATATAGGATATCTAGTTTGTCAGTTATTTTTGTATGTCACTTTGGCACTTTCTAAGCACCAAACTGATCTTTACTACTGCATATCACCCATGAATCTATGAGTAGATTGAGTTAGTCTATGGCTAGTTTTAATCTCTTATATTTGAACCAAGCGTAAGTTAGTCATGAAACCATGAACCGGTTATGTTAGTCATTGACTCAATTCAACCTATGGCTAGTTTGAACCAAATAATCAATCTCAAAAAATTTCTGTTCTTGTTTGTGATAACTTGCCATCATTTTGTTGACCGCTTTGCAAACAAACTTGAGATGAAAAGAAAAATTTAAATTCTTTGAGATTGATTATGTGATACTTCAGGTGACACATGAGAGGTTTACAAATGGAGCCTATATGAAATTGAAAGCTCACGAAGAAAGCTTATTTGTCATTTTAAGAAAGAGTTAACAAGTATATTATTAATCTACCACCTAATTATGACATTTGCTTTAGTTTCAACATTTCAAATCTAATGGCATATATGGAGTTAGGAATATTACCTTGTGATGGTTTTGAATCTTTCCCTCTGTTTGTGAATGGCTCCCACTATTCACTATACTGTGTCCCTGTGCATATCAAATGTTGGGCCAGAGTAAAATGAACAATTCCTAAGTAAGTAGATAATGCCCATTAGAAATTAAAAGTGCTAACAACACTTGAAAAACCACTCTAATTCTAATGTAAATGACTATCCACCTAGGGATCTTACATATTGTAAACATTCTACGTCCCTTTTCTTTTTTGAAAATTACTCATCCACAACAAAACGTTAATAACTTATTTTTTGGTTCACTATGCTACACTAAGTGATTTCTATTGGGCGAGAGATTTGCCTCTTTACATTATTTTTTGTAATATTCTTAAAAGGGATATTGGCTAGACTGTTGTACTTTTTGCATATTATTTTAATGTAATGCTATGATTATGCCATTTTTTCACAAAAAAAAAATTACTCCAATCAATGTCATCAATGATCCCATTTCTTCACGTACTGGACAACCCAATTGCTTTCCCAACCCCAATTCCACTCATTCCAAATAATCTTGCCTTTGTCCATATCCCAACCTAGCCAACTCCAGCCAAGCCCATACTTCATATAGCTATACTTTTCTTTTCTCTTAATCCACTACTGAAACTTTCCAGTACAATCCCGAAACTTTATACATGTGCTGCTAGGATTTATGTTGAGCATATATTGGACAAAACCGAGCCAAACTCAAATTTGAAATTTCTGATTTGAAATTAGCCTGAAATTGGCTCAAATCAAAATCAATTCTATTTTAGTTGGGCTTCTCTTGAAATTATCAACCCCTAGCTTGTTTGATTTCAGTTTCAAACTGGCTAGTTTTCCAAATTGAGTTGGAACTGGGCTTGAATTGTGCCAAAATCAATTATTTGAATCACTACTTGAGTTGAAATTAGCTCAAAATTGGCTAAAATCAAAGTCAATTCTATTCTAGTTATGCTCCTTGTGAAATTATCAATCACTACCTTGCTTGATTTCTTGTTCAAACTATCTTGTTTTCTAAATTGAGTTGGAATTGGCCTTGAACTGTTTCAAAATCAATTATTTAAATCCCTAAAAAATCAATTTATAGTGTTGAGTGTGGGAGGTGGGCCTAGTAAAGATGAATCACTAGACCAAACCTTGAATAATTGGTAACATAATGTATGAGTACATATCAATATATGAAAATCATGAAATATTTTGAGCGGGCTCAAATCTTTTTCAAGCAGAATTATTTGAAACTCTAAATTGGCTTGAAATCAATTTTGAACCAGACCTCTTGGCTCTTAATTAGATTTAGGTTCATGATTGGATTCTAATATTAAGCTATGATTTCAAAACAACTCAAAATTTGAGTGATCTCTGAGTTTCGATTATTTTGTATGCCTTTCCTGCCATCCCACACCCCCACTCTTCACCAACCCTGGAAGACAACTGTTTCTAGGATCTAGGTGCAATTGGCAACAACTATGTCATTGGAGTTCACAGCAATGTCTGCCTGCGCCAGCTGTTGTCATGCCGGGTACCTGACTTACAAATGCTCCACAGAAATTGCTTTGTTTGTTAGCTCCCTCTCTCCTTTCTCTGGTGCTACTCCTGAGGTCATCTCATCCCGTTGACAAAGCATGCACTGGACTCCTGGAAACTGGTGCCATTTTCCTCTGATTGATATTGCCAAATCTGCTGAGTGTTCAACTTTAATGTTACTTGCTGCTGGTTGTGAAGTGTGAACCCAAAAAGCCTTGTCCTAAATCTTATAGTGTTGAAGTTCTTGGTACCCTTGTTTGAGTTGGTAGATTTGTATTTAGCATCAACCGATGTTTGTTCCTAAAATTATTTGGGCATGTGTGCGGGTACTTACTATCACTAATAATCTCAGCTTTTCTTGTTCTTACTTCTGAAACCATTAGTCACTCTAATTTAGTTTTGGAAATGTGCTTTCTCCAGACATTTGTGAAACATGATTCTGATTTCCTCAAGTCATCTTGAAGCCAGTAATGTGTACTGTTCTTTGCACACTGATCCCTATGAACCATGGTAATGTTATGAAGTATCAGAAATCCTTTAGCATGCTTAATGGAATCTCTGCTCAGTTCAAAAGATTTCAATCTCTTAAGAAGAAACATAAAATGCACACAGAGGCATGTTTGGTTGGTGGTTACAGTTATCCTCCTTTGTTCAGGTGGTGTATACAAAAACATATTAAATGCACTTCTGGAAAAGATAAGTTTTTTGACTTCCAAGTTGAAAGAAAGTGAATCTTTTGTAGTGTTGCGCCAATGATGGACTGGACCGATAATCATTTTAGGACCCTTGCTCGCCTCATATCAAGACATGCATGGCTTTACACAGAAATGATTGTGGCAGAGACAATTGTTCATCAAAAGGATAATTTGGTAAGTGTGTTGGTTGGTCTTGCTGTTGTTGGTTGATTTACACAGAGGTTGTATAAATCAAGAGAAATGATAACATTCTACGACTTTGGTGATTTTGTGGCATAGGGTTTGGCATAATGTGCTTCACTTTTACCTTGTCAACTTGGAGTGAGTGAAATTTTATGTATGAAAAGAAGTTATAATTATGATGTTTTTAGATTTTACTTCATTTAGCAAAAAGGAATAAATGACACCTAATTGGTATTGCTACATCAGAAGTTATATCCACAATGATTGTCAGTATACTCTTGCAGTAATATACATGTGCTTGATAGCTATTTCCTATTTCGCATCAAAAGTTGCTCAATTTTTCGTAATCTTTACATTTAAAAATATAGAACGATTTGGTTGATTGGATCTTAAGGACCTAACGTTTTCTGATAGTGTGTCAAGATTTGTAAACACCAACAAATTTAGGCTTTTACTTCTACTGTCAATGATGCATCTGCTTTTTCTAACATGTATCCTTTACGATATTCTTTAGATCATTAACAGTCCTGCTTGCTCAGTGCTTCTTTTTTTTTTTTTTTTCATGTCGAGGATAAGTTAAGGAGAAAAGTTACTATTACAGAATATTTGATTGTTTGTATAATTTTATTCTTCTAAAAGTTGTCTTTTCAAAATTTTTAATAATGTCAAAAATAACATTTTTCATGGAAAACTGAATTTCTTGATATTTTTTATCATTCTATTTCCTTTATGATTAAATCTTACCTATTTCTCTTAATTTTGCACCTTTACTATTTTTAAAATCTCTTCCATTTTTTTATGTTCCAGTCAAGCACACAAGTTATAGAAAATGCACAACCTAGTCTTATTTGTCACTCTTTCTGCAGTTCCTTTGGCTTTCACATATGTAATGTACAGCTGATTAGCTTTTTTTTGCAGTTCATCGTATAGATTGCTTATTTTAATACTTATATAACCTCCATGCACAGTTCAGCACCAGTTTTATTTTCTTTATATAGTTATAGTCTTGATCCACCAAATATGTTTTTGCAATCTTCTTTGTATGGTTCAACATTTTATTTTCCTTTAAATTTCATGCTTATCTTTGTTTCTTTGAACATTCTCTTGTCAGTTTTACTTATGTTGTTTGTAAAGCATTCTCTTGAAATCATCTCAAATCTCTATGATTAAATAACCTTAATAAATTGTCATTCTAAGATGTGATTATTTGTGCGCATGTTAACTTTAATCTTAGACAATCATTGACAACTTCTGATCATAATCATATTATTTTGCTAATAATCTATTTTCATGGCATTTTTATGTGATTCAGTAAGCATATTATTAAGTTTTTTTTTAAAAAAAAAATTGTTTTTTTTTTAAATAATGTTGTAGCACAGAATTTTTGAGTGGTGTTTTTGTGAACCCAAGTTTTTTCACAACTAAAAAGCTAGGTCTTGGCATATTACTTCTAGAGGCCCTACCATAGAGCGGTTTTATGATACAATTTGATGTTCAATATGTGTTTTACTACGGTTATCAAGCTTGCGATCTTCCTTAGTAAATCCAGACTTGAGAGGGAAATGGCTGTCTTAGCTGGTGCCATGGATGCATGTAGATAACAGCTCATAAAACTGATTCAACCCATTAGCCTAAAGGTCAAGTGGCGATAGGGTCATGATAGCGATCATAATGATGAGGTTGTCCCACCTTTAATAGTACTATATTCTTTTGATTAATGATTTTTTTTCAAAGCTTACTGACATTTCCTATATAAAATTGAGCTTAAAATTATGACTTGATGCCATTCTTTGTCTTGAAATTTTCAGGATAGATTTCTGTTGTTTTCCCAAGAACAACACCCCATAGTTCTTCAGATTGGCGGGAGCAATTTGGAAAACTTGGCAAAGGCAGCTGAACATGCAAATTCGTACTCCTATGATGAAATTAACTTGAAGTTGTTCAGCTTCTCAGTATATTATCGCAACATCAATTTACCTTTCTTTATTATAATCTAGTGTTTTGCTGTCAATATGTTTTCAGCTGCGGTTGTCCTAGCGGAAAAGTTGCTGGTCATGGTTGCTTTGGCGCACGTCTGATGTTCAATCCAAAGGTTTATAGGTTTAATTAAAAAAAAAAAAAAACAGGGCTTAAACAAGGCCGATCACATTCTCTTCTGAGCTTCTTTTTATCTCCTGTTTCTATTTTTCTAACTTGAGTCTTGGTTTACATTGTTGAAGCTTGTTGGAGATGCTATGGCAGCCATCTCTGCCAATTCCAGTGTTCCTGTCAGCGTGAAATGCAGAATAGGAGTTGATAATCGTGATTCATATAATGAACTCTGTGAGTCTATTTTTTGCATGCTTGCTATTTGAGCATTTTACTGTTTTCCCTTATATTTCAGGACTGATGCCGTGTGCCGTTGAGAAGTTCATTATATAAAATGACAACCGGAGTTCATGGTTCTCTTTCACTTGCAATTATTGCTTATTCTATTATGAGTGTTCTTTCACGTGCATTATCTTCTTATCTAGTCCACCACCATGCTATACTTTATTGTCAAATGGACAGCTGTTATAGTATTTCGAATCAGCTTAATATCATCAAAATATGAGTGCCTATTTAGTCAAAAATCATTGGCTACATTTCCAATCTTTTTTACTGATGCAATTCATGTACTTTGAGATTAGTGAATTAGTACCTATTCATAGAACAAAGTATTTTTTGTTTTCTCTCAATTTTGTTCAGTATATCGGCACACATTTCTTGATGCACTCATGTCACTCTGCATTGATGTTTTTCATCTTTCTTCTTTAATATTTACAGTACGCTCATTAGTAGTATATTTTCTTCGGATAGGGAAGGTTATTTTTTAGTGGTCACTTCTATATCGACCTATCAAGTAATTCTCTTTTATCAGGTGATTTATTATATTGCTATTATGAAGTTCAGAGAACTGCTTTCAAACATCAACATTTATTCATGTGTGCACATTTTTGATAGATGATTATGCAAGTTTAGTTTCGTTTTCAAGCTCAAATCAAGAATTCAATATTCTCTCTCTCTCTCTCTCTCCCCCCCCCCCCCTCTTATTCATTATGCTAACCAATTTCTTTGCAGTACATCTTAATGTTCTTTACCATACGTCTGTGCAGTGTATCAATTCATAGAATATAGATCCTTGTGACCAGCTTTTTCATCCCCACGTTACTTTAACTTACCTTACAGGAATAGCTGACTTCTTGTGATAATTAGTTTTCTACTTTATTTGATGATTCTTTCCAACTGGTTAATTAGAAAGTGTCGTCGTCTGTTGATTTTGACTTGTTACTATGCTATTAGGTGACTTCATATACACAGTCGCTTCTCGATCTCCAACTAAGCATTTCATTATACATGCACGGAAGGCATTGCTTAATGGTCTTAGTCCAGCTGAGAATCGCAAGGTTCCTCCTTTAAAGTATGTCTATTTACGATACACTCTTGCTATTATGTGTGTAGTGTAAGAATATTTCTTGTTTTTATTTGATTTACGCCAACAAAATTTCTACAGTAGAAAGTTCAACTTTCTTACTGAAAAAAATGCTCTTACTGTTCTAGTTAATCTATATAAGATGGTTTGACAATCCTTACTGCTTTGTTTCCCCATCCCATCACTATTGTCATATCTCTAAAATTACTTTTTTTTGTTTATCTTTTTTTTTTTCCGTTTAATATTGTATTGAAGTTGTCTTAATCCATTACTTTGAGATCTCCTGTCTCATTCTTCCCACCCATCTCTTTGAGCTCTTAATTTGACTATTTTGACTCCTTTCAGATCTCTGATATGATATTTTATGGTGTTGTTCTGTATTGTTCTTTGTTATAAAAATATATGATTGGAGCTACGTATTTAATTACATAATCAATTACATCTTTAGGAGACATTAATTTATCATATTTCACTCTACCCTTAAGCCCTGTTTGGTTGGAGGCCAGGTCATGGCCAAAATGACCTCCAACCATTTTATTAAAAAAAAATAATAAAAAATTAAGTATAATGTGTTAAAAATTATATAGATATAATATAAAGTTAATTTTTTATATTAAAATTTATGTATTGAGGATGACAAATGAAAAAATTATTTAATAAAATAGTTGAAGGCTATTTTGGCCATGATCATGGCCAAGATGGCCTCCAACCAAACAGGGCCTTAGAGATGTCGATTTTAAGTACAAAGGTTTCCCATAGGTGCGAGCCTTTATATTTAGATTGGGAAGAAAACTTTTAATTAAAGGAATCAAATATCTGCATATATTAGTTCAATTAGGCATCTAGGGATTTATCAGTCAAACTCAATTCATTTCAAACCTTTTAGACTGTATCTAAGGAATGACTAATTAAGAAGCATGGCTTCTATCATTCAATAATCTCAATTAACCTTGGGATTTAAGTCCTTTAGGATTTGCCACATACAAGAAACCCATTCTATTTGAGCCCCCTTTCACAATGACTTTTTTATTAGGGGATACGGGGCTACCCAATTTCATGACGTTTAGGCAAGTCCTGGTCCATCCTATTTGGGCCATCTCATTTGGTGTGAAATAGAACATTGTCATTTCAAGGGGTAAATGCTACAAAGTCTAAAATAGAATGTGAGTTTAATCCGAGGTATTGCTTTCAGAGGAACTTAGAATCCCATAGATTGGTTGGTTTGAGAAACTAGTAGCGTATCATGGCATGAAGCTACCACTTCGAAGGCTTTACTTTGGAAGGCGTGGTGTTTAAGGGAATATGCCTTGAGATACTTATTTTTCATTTTGTTTAGTTTACAGATTAACATTCTTGGCCTAGCCTTGAGCTTTATTTAATTCAGTTAAGAAGAGCCTAATAAGGCACTATAATGTTCTGTTTGGCGCGAGGACCAAAATTAAGACTAAAATGGTACTAGTTTAAAATAATAATAATAATAATAAATAAATTTTTTTAATCATTCTACACAAATTGTTATATGAAAAAACATCATTTTATTTCACATGCTCAATAATTTTTAATAAAAATTTTAACTTTATTTCACATCCTAGATCAAAATACTAGGAATCTAATTATAGATATGATACGAGGATATGTATACAATATGGATATGGCAATATAATATGTTTTGAAAATATAAATATGGCTACAAAAAGAGCTCGACATATAAATCTTTAAAAATATTTTGTGTGTATATATTATAGTCAACACACTCTATTTGAAAAGTGGTAGTGTGCAATTTGAGTCCCCACACCTTTACTTTTAATTTTTTATGTTAGTATTTTTCTTTTGCATGCTTCACATTTTATATTATTTTCATATCTAGTCATTTTTATAAGATATTATTTGGATTCTCGAGTTTGAATTTTTTAATTTCTTCACAGATATGATCCAAATTTACTCTTAAAGTTATTTCTAGTTATTTAAATATTTGTATCAGCATATCCCTAACATATACTAGTGTATCTAAGTATTTAATTTATTTATTGTTTTGTATATAGATATGCTATGTGCATATCATATAAGCATCTTGGTAGCATATGGAAGTATCAATATGTAATAAGAGCATGATACTCTTACGGTCAGGGTACAACAGTCCTTTCAAAATATTTGTACTTGAACAAGTTCAAATTTTTAGTTGGCTAGTCTTGGTATGATAGTAATGGATGCTTAGCGTGATGGAAATGTCTCAACTTTTGAGTCCTTGAAATAACTTCTTTATTAAAAATAAACTGAAGAATGTATATAATGGAGTATTCTACTCGTACCCATGTAAGGCAGGGAGCCTCTAGCAGTGGGATATCCTTTAACAAGTTTTTGTATTTATCAAGGATTGGTCGTCTCAGTTCATGTGTTGATAGGCCTTTTTATAATAAGTTTTTTGGATAGAAAATTTCCAAAAGTTTTGTGTAAGCTTTAAAATATTTCTGCACTTTTACTCTTCTTAGTATATGACATATTGGGAGGTTCCAATATAATTATACATTGTGTTTTATAAGAGAACTTTTCCCGTTTTTGCTTTGCGATTTATCACAATTGGACTAAAACCAGTTAAAGTCCTATTATGCAACATAATGTTTGTTAGGAGAACAAATCTCGTTAATATTTTCCATCTTCGATTTGAACAAAATCATTCAATGATTTCATTTTCTGTTATTCCTTTGTTACCTGATTATTTGCTTTCTGTCATTATTTATTACAGATATGAGTATTATTTTGCCCTACAGCGTGATTTCCCAGAATTGCAGTTCACATTAAATGGAGGCATTACTTGCATCCATCAGGTAAAGCAGTAATTGGGTTGTTTCTTGAATTGCTTATGGCGCAAATCCTGTAGGATTTCCATGCGCATTTCCACATTCTTATGTACATTGTTTCCGTACTTGTTATGTGGCACTTTTAAGTTTTTAAAAAGGCCTTCTATTTAATCATATTTAGCTATTAAACTTAGGATTGATATAACCGACCTTACATGGTAGGATAAAAAGCTTGGTGGTGGTTGTGTGTTAGCTATTAAACTTAGGGTGCCGTCACTTTTAGGATATATTATTCATATCCTTTGAGTTTACCTTGACTACTTTCCGCTATTTGTGCACAAAAATTTGCCTTATTGTTTTATATGTGCTAGCTTAGATAATCAAAAAAATTGTATTTGTGAAAATTTGGTTTCCTCTTAAACTTCTGTTTCTGTTGCAGGTTGATTCGGCTATAAAAGAAGGGGCAAGCGGCGTAATGGTTGGTCGTGCTGCTTATAATAAGTACGCTTAAGTTGCATTACCTTCGATGGGATATTTTTGTATTGCTTTCAGTTATTTGCTACTTTAGCATTCTATTAAAGTTCAGTCGTTAACGATTTTATCTGTACTTTCTTGACATTTTTATTGATGATAATTTAATTGAGATCATGTCTATTGTTGGCATATTTGAAGAGAATCAATTGCATTGTGAATATTCAAAACATCATGACAACATTGCAAAATGAATCTTGCAAAATTTAATTGATTTAAGGTTTTTTTAATATTCCATTTGTAAAGCTTAATATTTAAAATTTTCTTTGTAAGGGGTTATATGATTACTTTTTTTTTTTGTAGATTAGGGATTGATTAATAGTTTATGTACAACGAGGACTTCATTTGTTTAGTTCGGGAGTTGAATTTTAGACGATAACAAAAATTTGATCTTATAGAATTAATGGGAAAGAAATTTAGTTTAATATTAGAAAATATGTAAAATGTGAAATAAAGTTAATTGTAATATTCGTATTGTGTTGGATGTAAAATAAAGTTAATTTTTATAATTGAATTTTACATTAGGTGAAAAAAATCTCGAACTAAATAAGATTAAGGTGGATCAGAAATGTGTCTTTGTGTGGTGTTTGCAGCTGGTGAATTGCTTGAGGAGAATACTGTGTGTATTACAACAATTTAAGTTCATGAAGCAGGACGAAAAGCAACGAGTTTAATTTGCAAATTCCTCACAATTAAGTACAATTAACTCGAAATATTATGCAAAAATAATGGTACTAAATTCGCGTGAAAGAAGCTAATTTAAGATATAAAGTGAACTCGATTGTTGATAAATTAAAATTTACTAAATTTTATTTCACATCATAGACCAAAATATTCGATTCAAATATTTTGGTCTAGGATGTGAAATAAAGTAGATATTTTTATTGAAAATTATTGAGTATGTGAAGTAAAATAATATTTTTTATATTAAAATTTATGTAGAATAATTAAAAAAATTTTATTTATTATTATTGTTGTTTTTTTTTAAATTAGTACCATTTTGGTCTTGATTTTGGTCCTTGCGCCAAACAAGGCCTAAGTAAAAAAGAATTGATTGAAACCTAAATGTCAACCTTAGGGATCTTATTAAAGTGTTTTTAAAATCATGGACCTACTTGATATTATCCTCAAACCTCAAGGACTTGGGTGATATTTATCCTTCTTAAGTTGTGTTAAGAGTAGGAATGAGGATAGAGTCTATCTGTGAAGCACGAGTACGATACGATGATGCGGATATGATACGATACAGATACGGCGATACGACAAACTTAAAAAAAGTAGGATACGGATACGTCAGGATACGACTGTTATATACGTGTGAATATGTTATATTCTCATATTTAAGGAAAAATTTTATAGTAGATGAGAATAATTTATACAAATTTTTGTTACAAGTTTCAAAAACATCTTTTAAATTTTTTCAAATATTTTTTATATCACTCAAAGCAATATTATAGATAATTTAACTTAGAAAAACATCTTTTAACTACTGAATTTTAAAAAAATTTAAATTTAAAATAATATCATAAAGTTTGTTTAATTACTTTTTAACTTATCAAATTATTTATATTTTATAAGAGTTTAAATATAAATCAGTAGATTAGTTTCATTTTTCAATTTAAATTTGATTTAAATCAATTAACTTAATACAAACAAGATATAATTAATAATACAGATGCTGTAACATAAATCAAAATATATTAACTTGATTAAAGTATATATATTCTCTTTTTAAATTTCTGACTAAATAAATAGATAAAATAAAAAGACCACAGTCTTATGCTTTCCGCAATACGAGCTTGATTAAAGCAAAAAAAATGCGATAGACATCTAATAGAAGCAAAGGCAATATTGTTTAAGGTAGAAAAAGTAGAAACATTACTAATAATTATAAGATTACAAAAAAAGTTAGCCAAAGTAGATGACACAGCTACTTGTGAATACCAGATCTTTTTTCATTATCAAAATTTAATATTTTTTTCTAATTAAAAGTATCGAAAAAATATCAGATAAGTATCGGGAAATATTAGATAAGTATTGGGAAGTATCAGATAAGTATCAGGAAAGTATCGAAAAGGTATCAGGGAAGTATCAGATTTTTAAAAAATAAAAATAAAAATTGATGCGCCACGTGGCGTATTAGATACGTATCGGTGAAGTATAGAGGAGTATTGGTATCTAATACGGATACGATATGAATACGTTATGTTTCATAAAGTATCGGTGTTTCATAGGAGTCCATGCATTGTAGAATCTTGAAAGGAGGTAAGTGATGATGTTGGGAAATTAGGTGGGGCAATGGTTTTACAATAAGAGAACTCCAAGTACATTAAGTCTATTATTCGTAAGAATAAGAGCATAGTGGAGATATTAGTCATGGAGACTAGATAGTACAATGGTTAATGGAGAAGTGAGAAATAAGTTTTATGTGATAGGAGATTCCTATCAGGCTGTAGAGAATATTTAACAAAGTTATGTGACCTTCTATGTTATATGAGTGAATATTAGATAGTTGAGTGGTAAAGTATATATAAAATTAATGTGGATGAAATGCAAATGTTGAATGGGTGAATAACTACATTAGACTGAATTGTATTAGAAGTGATTGTATTAGAGAGAGGATGTTAAGGTGGTTTGTTTATATCTATTGTTGATCATTAAAGGCCTTTGTACATAATAATTGTAAGGGAATCCAATCTTAATGGTAAAGAGAGGAAGGTTACACCAAAAATGACCTAAGATAGAATCATAAAAAGTGTAATTGAATAACAAACGCTCACAAAGAGGGTTCTTTACATAGGGTTGAACGGAGAAGTGAAATCTATGTAGCAGACCCCAAGTGTTGGGTTTGACACTTTGTTATTGTTGTTGTTGTTGTATTTAGCTCTATGTAATGCAACACTCTGTGGGCATATGTGACTCAAAGTTAGTCTTTATGATCCTATCACAAGAAGTTTATGTCTGCATATTGCTTTTTCTAATTTGTGAGTTGGAACACCTCACATTCATGTGCAGTGGTCTATATAAATCTAGAATGGAGATAACCAAACCACCTTAAACATCTTCCCCTCTTAATCTTCAATAAATGCCAATTCATCCACTTTTTAATACAATCATTTCTAATGTTGTGCACTTTTGTTTGACAACTCATCCTACTTAATATCTACTTCTTAGCTCTCAGCTACACTAATCTTATGCATATTTTGTCGCTAAATTTTTCAATATTCACTCCTATTAAGCATAGCTAGATAGATTAGAAATTTTATACTTTTTTAGTTCTTTTTTTCTTTTAGCCTCGCAGACATCTCATTATTCCTTGTAACGCATGTTGCACTCCTCTCGCAGACATCTCATTATTGCTTGTAACTCATGTTGCACTCCTCTATTTTGAACATCATGCATTGCTTTATGATAACATCCTCTATATTCCCATTAATTTGGATAATAGATTTAAGGAACTTGAAGTTCTTATATAATGGAACTAGTATCCCATCTAGTCTCATGGTATTGTTAGCTCTTTTTTCAAGATTGCCAAACCTATAATGCATAGATGAAGAGGAAGACTAAAAAAGATGGCAAGAAATTGTAAGAAATGACCTTGCATATTTAGAGGTAAATAAGGTTTTGTTATTTAATTGGAGTGCAATGGAAATAAAGAATTCATGTAGTGGGATTAATGCATGCACTCTATCTTCTATTCAAATTTGAATCATTTGTTTGCAAGTTATACCTTCAACATTCAAACTTAAACTTATGATGAACTCCTTCAAAAGTCTCATCCATTAGAATAATGTCATCGGTAAAAACTTGCACCATAGAATTTCACCTTACGCTTAGTCAACCCACGGTGACCAAATGAAAAATTTAAGGACTCAAAGCCAATGCTTGGTGTAGTCCAATAGTGGTAGGAGTTTCCTTCTCATACTATTAGTCACTTCATTATGCTTGCCTTTCATAACACTAGTTTATCTGATGGGCATACTATTCTTTTCCGTTGCTTACTGGAGGACCTCTCTTGGCACTTTAATATACCTTATCAAGACTGATAAAGATAAGAATGAGATTTTTTTGGTGCCCCTATATTTTTCATCAATATTTTGCAGGAAAGATTAACCTGTTTATCTTCAAGACATAAAATTAAATTGATTGGCTGATACTATAAAATTTGTTCTTAATCTCTGTTCTATAATTTTCTCCCCAAGCTTTCTTTATACTGGTAAAGAAGCTGTTCATTGTGGTAGCTAGTAGATTTTGGTTTGATAGCTAATTAAAAATAATGCAGCCCATGGTATGTTCTGGGACATGTTGATAGAGTTATATATGGTGTTCTCTCCAAATCTCATTCACGGCGCCAGGTGCTGCCAATCTTGTTTCTCATGTTTGCTCTATTCCCCATACCTAGCATTCCCACATCCCAATTTGTAATGAAGCTTACATGTTCTGTAGTTTTTATTTTGCTGCAGATTCTCAAGAAGTATCAAGGATATGCTGATTCAGTGATAGGAAGATATGGATCTAATAGACCAAACATTAGACAGCTTGTGAAGGTTTGTTATATGCCAGAAGTTTTAAATAGAGATGTGGTGTCATCTTTCGCATGCTTGTCAAATCAGTACATCAATGCAGAAGCCTTGCATGTATTTCCATAATCTTTTGCGTGGACTCCATACTTGAGGACCAAGTATATTACCATTGTCATCATAATTGTGTTGATTTCAGCTTTAGAAGGATGGTCCTTTCCAAACCCATCTCCTGGTTGCCATTACTTTATCACTTCCTTTTCAACCAGTGATTCCATGGGGACCGTTTTTATAGCACCGTTTCTATAGTCAAAAACTTGTTCTTTCATAATGTTAGAAATGATAAAACGATCTCTTAATATATCACTTTATTGTACAACACATCTCTCTCTCTCTCTCTCTCTCTATATATATATATATATATATATATATATACACACACACACATAATTAAGTTAAAGCTAGGTCATTCCTTAAAAGAGACACGCTGTATTGTGTAGATATAGTAAAAGGTGTGCAAAGGTCACTGCATCAGTATCCAAGTGCAGTGAGAAGTAAGCAATGATTTCCACATTATAGATAGATGCAAGTAAAGACATTAGTCCAAGACACTAGGGTAAGATGAGTGACTTGAAATATAGGCATCTTTATAGGTAAGTTAATGGAGTTAATAGATATTATGATTTAAAAGAGGATTAATATTTTGTGCCTTCAAAAAATGAAATAGGTAGGAGGAGAAAGTCAAAAAAAATTGATAGCTTAAGTTTCAAATTTTAGTACTCTGGTAAGAATAGAATTAGAAATGAAGTATAATTCTTAGCAAGAGTTTGAGATCATATCGTGAAAGTCAAGAGGAATGAAGATAAAATTATAGTTTTAAAAATTGTTATTAATAGGATGACTACTGATATTGTAAAAGTGTATTCCCCTCAAGTAGGTTTGAATGCGAGTATAAATAAAAAGCTTTGAAATAATTTAGAAGAATCGATACAAGGGATTTATCGGATGAGACTTAAACAAACATGTTGGAAGCGTGGTTGAGATATTTAATAGCATTCATAGTGGGTATGGTTTTAGGAAAACTGATGAGGAGGGTAAAATAATTTTAGAAAATTCTCTAGCTTATGATTTTTTGATTGCTAATACTCTATTTAAAAAAATGAGCACGTTTTTACTTATAAGAATGAGTCTTCGAGAATATAAATTAATTATTTTCTTATAATGAAATTGAATCGCTTGGGTTATAAAGATTGTAAGGTCATTCCAAGTGAATGTATGACTACTCAACATCGATTAATAATCTTAGATTTTAAGATAAAGAAGTGAAGAAAGAATAGAAAGTCGAAACAATTCTTTCGAACTCTATAGTGGAATCTAAAGAATGAGAATAGAAATAATTTTAAGAAGATTTTAGAACATAGGCAGTTGATATTAAAGAGGAAGTTGATCTTATGTGAATGAGGGTTGCTAACTGCATCTGTAAAGTTGCAAAGGATATGTTAGGAGAATCTAAAGGAAAAGTACGAAATAATAAACATGCTTGGTAATGACAAGAAAAAATATAAGAAAAGATTAAAGAAAAAAATATTATAAATTCTAGTATAAATGTAAGAGCAAAGTGAATTTAAAGAACTATAAAATTGCTCGATGAAAATCTAAGAAAGCGGTTTGTAATGCTAAAAATATGACTTTTAATAATCTTTATAGGAAGTTGAACACTAAGGAAGAAAGATACATATACAAACTTACCAAAGTATGAGATAGAAAAACTAAGGATCTAACTAAAGTATAATATATTAAAGATGATCAAAAAGTACTTTTTAAGATCTGGTTTTGGTTTTCGTTCATTTTAAAAAGGCTTATGATAAAGTTCTAAGAGAAGTGTTATAGAAAGTTTAAAAAAAAAAGAGTTTGCGCTGCTTACATTCTGCTTAGAATTTTTAGCGTTTATCAACTCTCTTAAAAGCAATTACAAATAGGAAGGGTGCTACTAAATCTCTTATTACACGTAGCATTCTAGCACCACAGGTTAATCTCGATGGTCTTTCGACAACAATGCATTACTTGTCAGGTAGGGTGTTGAACTTGAGTATGTGACTCGACTCACCTGGCCTCCACCACCGTGACTCGGCCCACCTGGCCTCCGCCACCATGACTAGGCCCACTTAGCCTCCTTACCGTGACTCGGCCCAAATTGGCCTATGCGCCATGCTCACCCCAACATCCCCCCTAGCTAGCTACTAGGGATCAAACCTGTTCCTGCTCTGATGCCAAGTGTCTAGGATCTTTAGAGCTTATTAACTCTCTTAAAAGTAATTGCTGATAGGGTGTTATTAAATTTTTTATTACACATAGCACCATAGCGCCACTGGTTGATCCCGACGGTCTTTCAATAACCACACATTACTTGTCAGGTAGGGTGCTGGACGTGAGTGTGTAACTCTGCCTACCCGGCCTCTGCCACACTTGTGATTTAGCCCACCTGGCCTCCGCTACCGTAACTCAGCCCAAACTAGCCTACGCTCCACACTCACCTTAACACATTCAAGTTATTCAGGATATGTATGAAGGACTGTTACATGTGTTTAGACATAAGGAGGTTTGATTAAGAATTTTCTTATTTCAATTGGATTACACTAAAGTTCAGCTTTAAGTTTATAGCTTTTTACATTAATTATGGAGATTTTGATTGGATGCATTCAAGAAAGAGTGCCTTGATGTATATTTTTTTCAGATAATATTCTCCTCGTTGGTAAAACTAGACTAGTGTTAAAATGAAACTCAAATTATGAAAAAATAATTAAAATCTACTTAACAGATCAAAAGTTGAATATATAGTGTAAAATTATTGAATATAGTAGTACTTGTGGGGAAATAACAATTAATGATTTAGTTATTAGGAAGAGCGAGTGATTCAGATATCTTAGATCAATCATGCTGAATAACGTTAATAATGTTATTAGTAGGATCCAAGAAAAATGGATAAATTAAAAGAATACATCTGGCTTATTGTATGATAGAAAAATTTTACTAACTTAAAGGTTAATTTTATAGAATAGTTGTAAGGCCAATGATGTTATATGGTGATGAATACTAGCTTATAAGGCAGAAACACATAAATAAGATAAGTGTCGCAAAAATGAGGATGTTAAAAGTAGATAAGCCAGTTTATACGAAAAGATAAAATGAGAAATGAGTATATCTGCAAAAAAGTTGGAGTAGCCCCAATTGAGGAGGGAGTTAGCTTAAATGATTTAGACATATAAATTGTAGGCTGATAAAAGTTTCAGTAAAGAAGGTTGAATTATTAGATGTTGCTTATGTAAAAAGAGAGAGGAAAACCAAAAAAGACATGACAAAAAATTATAAATAATATTTTTACATATGTGAAGTTAAAGGAGAATTTATTATTTGATAAAGTGCAATGAAAATAAGGGATTTATGTAGCAGACCACACCTACATTTAACACCCCCTTTAAAGTTAAGGTGGTTTAGAAGAGACTAGCTTGACTTTGAAAAGTAGGTCACTAACTCTTCTTGGAAAATGCACTTTTGTAAAGATATCTAGAATTTGATCTAGGCCTGTGCATTCGGTTTAATCAGTTGGTTTGGTGACCAAATAAAAAAAAAAGATTGAGTTCAATTTTAAATTTAATGAAACTAGACCAACCAAATTAGATTATAAACCAAATCAAATCAATCAAATAAATATTGGTTTGTTTTGGTTTGGTTCAGTTGAAATTATATTTTTTTATCTCAAAATTTTTCTTAATCTTCTTATAATGATATTAAATATTAGGGTTAATTTCACCCAGGTCCCTGACTTTAAGGGTTATTATCACACAGGTCCACGTTTTTAAAAATATATCTTCTGGGTCCTTAGGTTTTCAAACATTATCATCTGGGTCCATTTTTAATTTTTATATTATTAAAAAATATAAAAATTACCATTATACCCATCTCTCCACCAGAATTTTCGGGCTAGGCCGCGCCGCCTCCGTCTTTGCCGCTTTTGGCGCACGACACCGCTTGGCGCCTTGCCGCGTCAGCAACGAACACACGTCGGCTGAGCCGCGTTGGGCTGCCACGGCGAGCCGCATGCGCCGGCGAAGCACGGCTGCGCGCGACCGGCGGAGGCGTTACCGTGCCGCGATCGCAAGCGGCACATCCAACGGTCGAGTCCGGGCCGTTGTAGGCCGCTCGGCGGCAGCGGCCGTCCAGCACGGGTCTTGCGCGCCCTTCGGGCGGCGCGCGCGACCGTGGCAAAGGCGTTGTGCGCGCGCAGCAGGTTCCGCCGCTGGAGGCCGCTGCGAGCGGCTACACGTCTTCCGCCGCGCGCGCGCCAGCCGCTGGATGGCCGCCTGCGCGCCGAGCGCCTCCACTTCGCGGCGCCTCGTCGCGGCGCGCCTGCTCCTGGCGGAGGCGTCGTGCCGCGCGCAGCAGGCTCGCCGCTGGGAGCCGCTGCGCGCGGCACGACCTTTCCGCCGGCCGCGCGGGGCAGCCACAGACTGCGAGCAGTCCGCTGGAGGCCCGCTTGCGCGCAAGTGGGCCGTCAGCATCGCAAGCTTCGTGGCGGCGCGCGGCGGCCGGCGGAGCGTCGTGCCTGCGCGCAGCAGGCTCGCCGCTGCGCGCGGCACGACGCCTCCGCGGTGCGCGCCGCCGTGCCTCTGCGCCCGCAGCGGCTTCGCCGTGGCAAAGCCAGCGCCGGGACCGCCCGCGGTGTCGTGCGGCAAGCACTAAAGCCGCCAGCGGTTGTCGTGCGGTCCGCGTGCAGGCCGCGGATCTAGTGGAGAGATGGGTAGGGTAAGGGTATAATGGTAATTTTTATATTTTTTAATAATATAAAAATTAAAATGGACCCAGATGATAATGTTTGAAAACCTAGGGACCCAGAAGATATATTTTTAAAAACGTGGACCTGTATGATAATAACCCTTAAAGTCAGGGACCTGGGTGAAATTAACCCTAAATATTATTATATTAATATTTAGATAATAACTTCAATATAAGAGTAATTTAGCATAATAAGTAATTTAACTTAATAGCTTAATCGCATCACCAAAATAAACTAACTAAAAAAGTAGGAAGAATTCAGAAGCAATTGCATACATTATTACATCAATATCATAGTATAATTAAAATTACATAATAAAATTTCTATTTGTTTATCAAAAATGTTGAATATCTTTTCAAGTTTCCAGATAGTCTCCGTTGTAAGAATTCATTCTAATTATTACACCTGAAAAAATACACTAAATAATTAGCATAAAAATATACTATGAAAACTCAAAAATATACATATACACTATCACTTCAATAGATTCAAAGTCAATACTATAAAACTACTATAATACAACTGAACCGACTCAATTCTAAAATCATATTTATGCGTGGGTTATTTAATAATCGGTCAATTCGGCCGGTTAAACCAAACATGTGAAACCGAACCCAAACAAATTAACCGAAATACTCAAAATATCAAACCATCACCAAACCGTTAGATTCTAAACCAAACCAAACCACTAAATTTAAACGGTTCGGTTCGATTTTTCGGTTTAAACCATAGTTTGCACACCGCTAATTTGATCCTTAGAATTAATTCTAGCTAAACATAATGTATCACAAACGTGTTGTTGGATGTAGTGGCAATTGATTTCAATATGCTTGTTACCCTCATGGAAGACATCATTATGAGCTATTTCAATAGCACTGTGATCATCATAAAATAGTGGGTTGAGCAAAGTTTAAGGAGATCCTATATTAGATAAAAGCCACTGGTGCTATACCAATTCAGAAAGTGTTGGCGACAACTTTGTATTCAAACTCAGTAGAGGAGAGTGATACCAGTGTTTTCTTCTTGCTTTTTAATGAGACAAGAAGAGTCTCCTAGAAAAAACAAGATCCAATAGTTGGTTGGCGATAGTTTGGGTTACCGTCCAATCTACATCAGAAAATGCTTTACTGCCAAGAAATAAGTAGTACGTGGAGCATGCATGAACTGAGTAACGATATGAACCACATGATCAGGGTGAGTGATAGTGAGACAAACAAGGCTTCCAATCAGCTGGCAATACAATATAGTTGGGTTATCAAATAGTTGGCCATCTAGTGAGTTAAGTTTGGCATTACTTTCCAATGGTGTTGACTCAGTGCAATTATTGGTTAGGCTAGCTCGAATGGAGGGCGGTGTGAAGATCATGACACCATGGGTTACGATTGTGGTGATGGCAGCGAGGCGTGGCTAGTGATGATGTGTGCGTCGCACTCAGAAGCGAGGTGAAGCTATTGAGGCAAGGTGTAGAGTTGAAGAAAGAAAAAGAAATTACAACTAGTACTAGGACAAAAAGGAGAGTAGGGATCGCTAAGGAGAGTGTAACTCAAAGCCGATAAAAAGGAATAAGGGTTGGAGAGATGTGCTAAAGTGGGGGATCTGATACCATGTTAGAAATGATAAAAAGTATTTAAATAGATTACTTTATTTTAGAACACATAATCAGGACACAAATCAGCATAATCTAATAGCCACGATGATATCATATTACTCAATCAAAATTCAAAATCAAATTGATTAGAGCCAATTGGAGATTTTCATATTATTTATATTCAAATTTATTTTCATTTGATGAAGATTCAGAATTAATTTAGGAGATTTAAAGATTTGTCATATTTAGAGCTGATTTTATTTTATTATAATGAAATTAGTTTCATATTTATCTTAGATTGATTTCACATTTTATTTTTAATATTTAGTATTGTATTTTCAAATTTTATCATTGGATTTCTCTATATAAAGATGTCGCTTAGCATTGCATTGGCGGTAATTATTGATAAATGAAATTTGGGTTAAGTGTTTTGAGATGTTAAATCCTGGTGAAGGGAGAGTATGTGTAGCCTTAGGTGGAAATCCTAGAATAGTTTAGTTATCTTTAAAAAAAATCTTCTCTTCCCCTCTTCTCCTTCAACATTATGATCGAATCAACCAACTTTGCACTAAATTCTCCTCTACCCTAGGCGTTATCGTCACCTTCATCACCGCCACATCTCGCCGGATCAACGTTGCCTTGCATGCAGCTTTGTTGAATTCGTCAAACCAACTTGTTGTCTGCACACGTGTAGGTTGCAAACACCTGTGAATTAGCAACGTATGCGTCCCCACAAGCACTGATGCTACCAATGCATGCGAGTGCGTGGCGCTGTGCCTACAGGCTCCTGCGAGCTGGTCTCGCAGGCGCCCATGTGCCGAGCCCGCAAGTGCGTGTGAGTGTTGGTGGGATTCTACACACGTGCAAGCAGCACTCGTGAATGCCATCCTTTGCTGTGCGACTTTTTTGCCTCTCCACCTACCAGCTAAGTCTGCCTCGTTGACTACAATACTTGACACCCAACTCGATGGCGTTGTTGTTTACCTTATTCACCTGTGATTCATCACATCATCCCAACTGCATTCTTCGACTGAACCGTCTGCTCCATACCAATTTGTATAATCTCATTCGAATTCAATTAGTTACTGATTAATTATTTCAATAAGGATTATTAGCTTAATTGCATTAATCGATCGGCTCTGAATTGAAAGACCTAAAAGTTTTATTGTGATATTTAATTATTGTTGGATTTAATTGCGAGATTTTTATCTTAATTTATGGGACTCTGTATCTGGCATATTGAATTAAAATCAATGCTCTAATTTAATTTGATAAATTATTTTAATTTTAATTTTAAAATGATTTAATTAGCTGGATTTAAAATCTTATTTTTTATTAAATTATATTTTAAAAAATATTTTGAGCTTAATTGAAGTAATTTGCTAATAATAAATTTAAATATCATTATTTATTCTCCTCCCATGTCAACGTATCTATTTATGTATACATTCTGACCTCATTTAGTAATATCTACCAATTGATTTTAACTATTCAATTTAACGTGTAATATTCCTTTACCCATAAATTATGTCTAATATTCTAGTGCACTATAAGTAAAGTGAGCGATTCAAATAGATGATGAAATAGAAACCTCGGAGCAATTATACAAAATGATGGTAAAATGCATGATGATGTTATTAGCAGATCTAAATGAGATGAGTAAAGTAAAAGAATGCATCTAGTGTGTTGTGTGATAGAAAAATTTTACTTCGACTTAAAGGTAAATTTTATGAGAGGGTAACATGACCATTGATGTTATACTGCCCTATAAAGTTGTAATATACAAATAAAATAAGCGTTGTAGAGATGGAAAAGTTCAGGTGAATGAGTGTTTATATACGAGATGAGCAGGTTGGTGTGGCCTCAATTGAGGATAAATTCAGAGAGAGACGACTTACATAGTTTGGACATATAAATTATTGGTTGATAAAAGCTCCAGTAAGAAGAGTTGAGTTATTGAATCTCGCTCATGTAAAAGCAGAAAGAAGAAGACTAAAAAAGAAATGATAAAAATTATAAAAATGATCTTACACACTTGGAGCTAAATGAGGAGTTGTTATTTGATAATGTAATAGAAACAAAGGATTCTTGTAGCAAACCCTACCTAGTAGGATAAAGGCTTAGTTATTGTTGTTGTATGCTAGTACACTATTTGTTGCCACAGCTTGCAATGACGATATAATTTAACGTTTTCTTTTCTCACAATTGCATTTTGTTTGTTGTTTTTGGTAAACTTCTCTAATTTGACATTGGCAAAAAAAAAAAGACACTACTATATTGTCTTACTTTGCAGCTCATCATTAGTACAACAAGAGTTTAGATTCTGTTGTTGTATTTTTCATATAATCTGTAATTTCTTTGAATGCTCCATTTGGTAAGCCTTCCATATTTTTTTTAGTGCGTGCGTTGTGTATTGTTTTGTTTTTGTTTTTACTATAAAATATAAGTTGTTTATCTCATATTAAGTATAATAGTGCAGTGAGCAGCAGGTGAAGTTGCGGTCCTTTCTATTTTTCGAAATTCCCAAACAGTTAACGAAAGTAGTCCATCTTCTCAAATTTCATAGCTTATTTTTACTCTCTTTTTCTGTACTTACTACAGCCCCTTCTAAACCTGTTCCATTCTGAACCTGGGAATGGCCAATGGAAACGTATTGCTGATACTGCATTAAGACATTGCAAGGTACTCAACAAAATTTCTCCACACAATCTGTTTCCATTTTCTGTCACTTATTTATCACTGTGGCCTACATAAAACACCACCTCTATTATTGAAAAATTCCGTATCAGTTTAGGGCTAATAGAGGCCTTGATAAATTTATGTCCGAATCTTTACCCGTCTATTCTTTAAACGTTGTATTCATATTGCTTATGATTATCTTTTTGTAAATTAAAACCCGATTTCTGTCAATTTCTTTGAATGATTATGTAGTCGAGTTACTAAGCAAACATGCACTAATCAGTATCTTGAAAAAAAGAAAACAACAACAACAACAACAACTGCAACCCTTCAGGATCAGTTATGCGTGGTTATGCGAAAAGACTAATCGATTTTTCATATCTTGCTTATTAGTGTACTGATAAATACTTGTGAATTCATTCGAAATATTGAATGTAATCATGAACACTTACTATCTCGGAAAAGTAAATGGAGCTAACTAGAGACTGTCATCATCATTATCAACATTTTTATCCAAAGTTTGCATCTAATATTAGTACTCTCTTACCAGATTAATAGTATAGAGATCCCAGTATGGAAATGTGAAAGTTCGAAGGTATGATATGATAGAGAGGGAGGAGAAAATCAAAAAATGACTTGTGTCATTACACTCGACCATGATTCATTTGCACTCACTGAGTGCGTTGCTTTAAATAAAATTGGATGGAGGGTAGAATTCGATGTTGTCGATCCCAACTACGTTTAGATTCGGTCATTCTTGTTGGCTACTAATGGGGAGTTCGGTTTGATGTTATCCTGGTGTTATATCATATTATTTAAATGTCATGACATCTATATGTTATTTTTTGAACTACAATTCTATAATTTTTTTAAAAATTAATTTAAAGATATTGTCAAACTAAATAATTATTTTCTCTAACATGACATATCATTAAGATAACATTCAATCAAATACCCCCTAAAAACCATGATTTACTAACTAAAGTTTAATTCTTGGCAGACTATGAAGTCATTTCTGGCGGAGACCTTAGCAGCTCTTCCCGACTCAGTTCTAGATTCTACGCTCGGGAATACTCCATCCAACCTTGAAGTTCCACCATTTACTGATCTGAATTCCTTACAGCCTCCCCCATACAGATCAAATGCATAGCATTCAGCATATTCTGAAGGGAGAAGATTATCTGCATGCCTGCATTATCCTGCCTCAAAAGATAAATATAGTTTTAAACCACAGGTACATATCATATTTAAAGCTTATGAAGAGGTTATTATCAAAAATAAGCTATATATTAAAATCAGAATCAAAATAGTACTAGTTTAAAAAAATAATAATAATAAATAAATTTTTTTAATTAATTTACACAAATTTTAATATAAAAAAATATTATTTTTCTTCACATGTTCAATAATTTTCAATAACAATATCTATTTTATTTTATATCTCATATCAAAATATTCGAATCGAATATTTTAGTGTAGGATGTAAAATAAAGTTAATATTTTTATTAAAAATTATTAAATATGTAAAGTAAAATAATATTTTGATCATCGCATTAAATAGGGTTTTAATGTGGAAAACTGCAAGGGTGAAAAACGAGATGCTGGCTTAAAGATTTATTATGTTCTTTGAGCACAAAATTTTGACCTCAGTTGATGTTGCCGAGAATGACGAGGTTGGTTTCATTTATATTTACAATTAGCAGAACTGGAAGATGAATATAACATGAGTTAATAGCAATTAAGTTTCTAGAGCTTGAGCTTATATCTAAGTTTTTTTATTTTTTAAATTAATCAAATAAATACTTATTTTAGTTTTAAAATTATAAATATATTTTTTGATATTAATTTAAGTACTTAGTAGAAAATATTTTTTAATTGATAAGTTTAATTAGATTTTATCTTCATTTAAAATATTAATTAAATAAGTTTATTAATTTGAAAAAATATTTTCTATTTAGTTTTCTTTAAAATGTTGAAGACCTTATTTGTACATTAGTTTAAGTGGGTGTTTGGTTCAATATTATTTTAACGTTATATTATGTTATTTAGTGAAAGCAATTGTTTGATTTAATGATATTTATAAATAATTTTTTATGAGATTATAAAATTATTAGTCAAAAGATGACATTTAGATGTCATGATATCTAAATTACATAATATAACACTAAAATAACAACAAACTAAACGCTCTTTAAATCTTTTGAAAATTTGATGAATTTAGTTACATACAAAGATTTAATTGCTATTAACTCATATGACAAATATAAAAGATAAGTGTTTACTCTGTTTCATCATTTGGATTTTGGAAGAGCTATAACTGATGTTCACAATATTGGTCAGATAATTTTCCTATTGAAAAGTATTTGATAGTTGAAGATTTCAATGTGAGATCTTGTGAAAATATTCAATAAGATCTCTTGTTGGAGATAATTTTTATGAATAAGTCAGTCAAAATTGCCTCTAAAAATAAGAATTTCTATATTATCATGCCTATTTCTTAATTTGGTTTAATTAAAATATTAATCCTTGAAGAAATTCTCTAATTTATATTGTGTTTTTCGTGATAAAGCGTTTCTCTCTAACATATGTAACCTTTCATGATCTAAATATAGAGGTATTGTTTACTTAAATTTGTGAAAAATGTGTGATTTGCTTTTTGAGAGATCACTTATTTCAATAGTACTCTAGTTCAAGTATATTTCATTATTAATCTCATGGTTTTGTCCTAGAATGTGTTCGCACAATTTAGAATCATGTTATATATTTATAGAGCTCAGAAATTTTCTTCTCCTTTTAATACAGGATAATTCATTTTTGTTTTAGTAATTTTATTCTCTTGAGACATCAATTGACGATTACTCCTCCCCTCTCTTCGACTACTAACATCACAAAATGAGTCTCTCAAAACTTATGTTGATAAGTTGACATACGGCTCCAGCGCTGCATCACAGTCCTACGCATAGCGCTTCATCTTGAAACAACTTTTGAAGCTATTTTGGCCTTCCAAAACCTAGTGAGTGAGGTTTCGGCCTTCCAAACCTCGTAACCTCGTGGGTGAGGTTTGGGGCCTCCATAACCTCGTAACCTCGTGAGTGAGGTTTGGAGCCTTCCAAACATTCTGCATGACCCTTGTTCAAACAGCTCTCCTAACCACATCGGGCACGATGTTTCTCAGCTATACCTATCACTGTCAGCGTGCTCTGGCTGCACCGTTTCCAATGCAGCATGTTTCTTCCAGATACGCAAATCAAGAGTCCGCATGCTTTCAGCCATCACGAATCCCCAGAAGAAGTACCAAAATCCAAAGGTCAAGCTCTCTTTATTGACTCTGGTCCCTCCAGTGGCCGACAAGCGGTGCGAATCCAGAGCTTGTCCACCTCCTTTCCTTTGAAAAATCAGGATAAAACTGCACTATCCGCTGCCTACGAATACCAAGGAAAGACTTCGAAGAGGGGAGAGATGAAGCACCCAGGATCGACAGATCAGAAGAGGAGAACTCGCCCCAGGAAGAGCAGAATATTTCCTCTATCACCTCTTGTAAAACGGGAGCTTGAGAACAAGAAAAGCTCTCTCTTTCTCCTTTTTTCTCTCTTCCCTTGTAAGCTCTTTGTATTAGCTTTCACGGCTACTTTTCTTCATTAGTGAAACTTCTTCGCTGACCGCACAGTGGACGTAGAGGATTTTCTCCCTGAACCATCTTAAATTGTTGTGTGCTCTTCTGGATGCCCCGAAGTCTTTCTCTTAAGCCTCAACCATCAGGCTTACCTCTTTGCGCGCCGCCATCTCCTGTAACTCTATCTCTTTTTTGGTGTTCCTTGGGATCCCCTACATCCTACATCAACATCTTCATCCTACGTCAACAATTACATATACTTGAAACATGATCCTCGAAAAATAAAATATGCAATGTCAATCTGAAATTTTTTTTGAGTTTGGTGCTTCGAATCATTAGGCATTCAATCATAAGGTGTCATGCGTGTGGGCTTATTTACAGTGCATATGTAGCGTTCGATGATTGGCCCCCAAACGATGCATACATTAAACGCAAAAAGTTCTCGCTAAGCGCCCAGCATAAGCTGCAACGACCTGTCAAGTGCGAACCACTTAACAAGGGTAGAACGGCCAAAACATAACTACCACCATATATAATAGTAATTGGAAGAGAATAGGCGGAAGATCAAAAGAATTTGATTTTGTTTGGTATTGTTGTGCTATATAAAAAAAATATTGTATTATATAACTGTATTAAAAATTATTATTAAATAAAATTATTTTATTTGTTTGACAAATTGCTTTTAAAAGCTGTTGTCAAAAGCTGAACTGTTTAGAAAAAACTATTATATTGTTCTACAAATTCAGAATTTTAATTAAATTAGACATATAAATAAAATTATTATAATTATATATATTTTATTAATAAATAATAAAATAATATATATAACATAATTTATAATGTATATTATTTTTATATAATAAATATTATTAAATATAATAATTATATTTATACTTTATAAGTTTTAAAAATATTTATTCATTGTAGTTTTATATAATAATTTAAATTATATAAGTTATAAATTAATTTTATATTATTAATATATAAATAAAAAAATTATATTTATAACATATTATTAATTATATTACAACATGGTAGTTTCAAATTTTATACATATTATTTTACATAATATATAATCTTTTAGTTTTATTTCATATAATGTAATTATATATTTTATAATAATTATGCTATTTATATTTATATATTTATTATATGATGAATAATTATGATATAATTTTTAAAATTTAATTATTTTGAAGGTATTTTTATTTTTAATTAGTTATAATAAAAGTATTTTTTAAAAAGCTATTTTTTAGCTTTTTTCAGTCATTTTTAGCTTTTTTTAAACTAAAATGTTCTCAAAATTTATTTTACTAATCACAATTTTTAAATTTCAATTGTATAAAAAATGCTTTTTTATTAAAAAGTTTCCCAAACAACTTTTTAACAATTAACTGATATTCAAGTTATTCGTCAAAATCTTATGTAAACACGTGGGGTCTTATTCCTATAGATGAGCGGGCCATATGACGTCCTTTTAAACCAGATTGAACCACTTCAGACCAGATAACTCAATCAATCAATCCCGAGTTGAGCCATTATTTTAGTCTCAGTGAAGTGAGAAGGTCTTAGGATTTCACACCTTAATCAAGCGAGAGAAAAAATCTCGATCTCCAACATTTGCAACTTCTCTCTACACTCCCATAGAAATCGGTTTCTACATTCAACGTACTTGTAAACCTTTACCATTGCAATGTTATTATCTTCTTCTCTCTAACTGGTCATCATAGTAGCAATAATTATAATTATAACAAACGGTTATCTTAATAATCAAGTCAAGTCATCCAAATGTCTGACATATTAAGAAAATATATGGTAACGTTATAATAATCTTTGAAAAAGTTGTGACTAGCAGTTATCCATGCAACGGATGATCTCGTGCCGACTTTGCTTTCGCCCTCAACTATAATTAAATGTTTCCTCCCTCGAAAGCAGACATGGGAGAAAAGTAGACAAATTGAAAGCTCTTACAAAGTATTTTTTTATTATTATCCAGTGCGCTCTTCTCGAATCTTTTCATTTTGTGACAGTTAGAAGCCTACAAATAGTCGTGGGACTCTAACGATCATCATACCATTAACACGTATGCATATTTTTTTTATTCATTCACCTGGCCAGTCTGTTTTTTCATTGGAGTCAAAAATATGTTAAATTTGAATTTTTTAAAATTAGAGAAATAACTAATTTATTAATTAATTATTATAATTGTGAAAAATTATCTTTAAAGAAAAATATTTATATCTAGATGAAAAAAGTAATGACTGTATCCTTTAGGTGATAAATATAAATATCATCTTTTTTATTTGTTAAATATAAATATATTATTGAATATAAAAATCATTCATTTTAGGATCATCTATAAATATTCACATTTGGAAGGGTAATATATGTAATTATCTCCATAAGAAATAACGGAATCGGAATGGAGAAGGACCGCAGAGACCGCTACAGCGCAACTCTCTCTCTCTCTCTCTCTCTCTCTCTCTCTCTCTCTCTCTCTCTCCCGCTATGAAGAAACTCAAGTGAGAAGAAGAAGCTCTGGATGAGAAGGTGACCAGCTAATCGTCCCGATTGTGGTGGCGGAGTCCGAGGTTTCTAATCTTTAGATTGCAATTTCCTCCTCCTCTTCTTCAGATTGCATTTCTTGGTTTCGCGGCCAGTGTGTTCCCTGATTGTTCTCTCCTGTAGAAAATGGGGTGCTTGAATCGAGCTTACGCAGACGTAATCGCGAACGCTATGGAGGAGTCGGCAGCGAGGCTTCTCGCCGCGGAGCGTAAGCCGCTTTGGTTCCAGAGGAGGGGTCTTGGCCACCATGATCCGGATCTAGGTCTTCATGGAGGAAACGGTAATAAGTGCCCTCCTGTTTTCTGTTATTCCTTTGTTGGTGTTTGATGTTATGCGGCTGTTGAGGGTGGTGCCGGGCGATAGTGGATTGGGAGAGGGTTTCTGGTCAGTGGGTGGATAAAGATGAGTCTTCTTGAGGTTAGTGTAACGCCAGGGACCGAAGATGGTAGGGAGTGTGAATCTGTGATAGCCTGCAGCAATGAATTCACAGCAAAACCAATAGAAACAGAACCCACAATGCCCTAAAAACTTTCATTTCTCAGTAAATGTCATATATTAGCAGAATTTACAAGGAGATTGAAATAGAGACAAGAGTGAAAGGAAGATTGGAGTAGCAGAGGAAGGAGAGATTGAGGAAGAAGAGAAGAGATAGAAGGAGATAATCATCCACTTAGCTACCGCATTCTCTCCAGGAAACCCTATTGATAATGGAGGTTTTTGTCCATATAAAAAATCTCATACGGTGTACATTTGATTGATAAATGAAATTGGTATTGTACCACCACTCCCCCAAGAGATAATCATTTAGCCCAATCTGTAGATCTTTCTCTGGTCATGCATCTTAAATAGGTTTCTAGGCATCTGTTTACTACTTTTGTTTGCCCATCGGATTGGGGGTGATAGGTAGTAGACATGTTCAAATTTACCTTAAGCAGTTATAAGAGCTCTTACCAAAATCCGCTTTAAGAAGACAACATCACGATCACTAATTAAGTTTTCCAGTGTCTCATGAAGTTTACATATGTTGTCTAGATATGCTTGGGCCACTGTTGTTGTTGTTGTTGTTGTATAAGAATTGAGCTTGAGCTAGAGCTGGTAAACGGTTGACATGTCACAAAACATGATACTACGGGGGCGTTTGGTTCAGTGTTATCTCAATATCAATGTTATTTAAATGTCATGTTATCTAAATGTCATTGTTATTCATCAATAGACATTTGTTTGGTTCAATGTTATGATATTAAAAAATATCAATGCTATCCAAATTATTTTTGTTTAGTTAGAAGTTATTGACATTATAATGATAAATTGATGGTGTTATCTTGAGATGTCGCCCAATTTGGAGTGATATCTAGATGTCATCATGTAATGGCATTTTTGTAATTAATTGTAATGTTATTTAAAGATGTCATTAAACCAAACAATTAATTTCTAAAGATAACATAACATAACATTGAGATAACATTGAACCAAACACCCCCTACAGCAAAACTATCAAAATTATTGTAATGACAGTTCTAAAAGATGATGACCTTACCTTATTGGCAACCACTTAATTCTATACAAAAGATCATTTTGTCAGGAACTGGGAACATGAACTGGTAGTCTCTAGTAAGAAAAAGGTCGAAATGCTGAAATCACTGAAGTACAGATAGTAATACAGTATTTGAAGTTATAAAGGAAGCTCCTATATGACCCTGTGAATGAGGGATTAGTTCAGTAGTTTCAGCTACATCAAATTTACTGAAAATGTGATGTAGTCATGGGTTCCAATCTATAACCCAAAGTTCTTTTAGGCAAATTATGCTGAGGTACTTGAGGTTTTGAGGGTATCAGTTAAATTATTAGAGTATGTATGAAATTCATTATAACTTGATCACATCGAAGTATCATGGAATCTTAGGGACCTAGGTAGAATGACAATTGGTGTGAAAGGATCTTCATGAAACTATTGAAAACATGGATTTATGTGAAATTATGACAAAACCACAGACAGAGGATGTAATGTATCTGTTATTTCTAAAGCTCTTGGAAGTACTTAGGTCCCCCTTTTCTTACATATTTTTGAGTGAAGGCATCCTACAAACTGATAAAAGTGCTTGTTGATTGTGCTAGATACAGCAGTGATGAGTCATTTTTTTTTATTGATCTATTTTTTTATCTATAAAATAATTGCTACACAACTGATTCTAATACAAACTTTAATGCAGTAAGATAACTTCAAACAAATCAAAATTATAGTTATATCCCTTGTAAAATTTTGTTTGTCTAAAGCAGAATCTTGATGAAAAAAATTCATCAAGGTATCAGTTTTATTTATTTTTGGATTAACACGAAGTAAAAAAATATACATTTCATATGAGAAACAAAAATAACATATAATGTTAATGCAATAGTAATTCTGTAAGGAGAGAAATGTGGAGTACCATTCTCTTTTCCGAGTTGCTCAGCACAAGCCACCCAAACTGCTTATCAGACTGAGCACCTCAAGCCTCAAGTTCGCCGCTGTCTTCTCTCCCATTGCTGCCTCCAACGCCTCGAACCATTTGCCCTCTGCCTTCCCTTCTTCAAACCACTGGCAGATCACTCTGGCCGCAGCCATGACATACACGCCGCAGTCATACCCATTCTTCTGCTGCGGCGTCGGACCCTCTACAAACGCCGGCACCCCGCCGTCGTGGCAGACGAAGGCCTTGACGGCGTCGTAGAGCCGCCGAGCGTGTGCGAGGTTCAGGCCGCCGCAGCTGTCATGATGGACGAAGACGTTATCGGCCCTCTCGTAGACGAGGAGGCTCCAGTGGGTGCCGCCCTCGGCTAGGGCGACATCGCTGTTGTTGTTGACGGTGAAGAGGACGAGGTCGCGATCACGGAGGCGGAGCGGCGCGGCGGCCTCGAGGAGCAAGGAGCCGTCCGGGCAGTTGGAGAGCCAGAAGGAGATCGAGGGAGGGACGAGGAGAAGGTGCCGATCGGCGTCATCGCCGTCGGAGGAGGATAGGTGGGCGAAGAAGAACTCGATGAGGCGATCGTTGATGAAGAAGGGGCCGCTTAGGATGCGGAGGTCGGAGCGGCGGAGGACGACGTCGCCGTAGCTGAGGATCTTGTCGTCGAATCGTGAAGGAGCCATCGACAGCGATGAAATTAGGTCTTCCTGGCCTTTAAATTTTGCTAGAAAACTGCAAACTTTTCGAAATTCGCTTGGCTCGAACTCAGATTCAATTTTCTCAGTCTTACGTATGACTAAAAAAATTATAACTAAAATTTTATTTTATTTAATTAAAAATTTATCTTATATTTTAGGAATAATTACGTCTACTTATTAATACATAAATTCACGTTTTTTAAATTATAACATCGAGTTCCTAGTATTTAATAAATTATCATTTGGGTTCTTTTTTATTTTTTATTATATTTTTTTTAAAATTACCATTATACAATCCCGTCCTTCCCTCCTCCCGATCCGGCGCCCTCCGGCAGCGTCAAGCAGTCGCTGGGCCGCGCGAGCAGCCAGCCGAATTGGGAGGAGAGAGAGGGGAGGTCCCTCCCTCTCCTCCCGATCCGGCGCCCGCGCGGCCGCCGGCACGCCACCGTCGGTGGCTTCACGAGAGGGAGACCTACCCCTCTCTCTCCTCCCGATTCGGCTAATTGTCATTTTGAGAATTGCACCCAACTCAACCTTTTATGTCAAAGATGACTCCTAATTAAAAGATAATAAAATTACAAACACATCCCCTAACCTTAACCATAATTGAAAAATAGATGGTTGTTATAAGTACATAATTGCATGATTTAATCAAGAATGGTATCTCATTGACAAATAATAAAATTACAAAGTAATTTTTAACCTCAAAAGTATGGAGATCTTTATGTAATTTATCAAGTATAAACAGACTAAATATATAATAATCATTTAAGGTAATGGTAGAACAACAACAATTAAGCATTGATCTCACTACGTGGGGTTGGTTACATGAATCTTTTGTTTTCATTACGCTCTATCAATTACAAAATTTTTATCTAAATTTAAGACCTATCATTTGTTCCTAAAAAAAAAAAAAAATCTTTAAATTTCAGAAAATTTCTACCTTCATTTACAATATCATTATATAAAGTATAGGCAAATGATCATTCATCAAAAGAATAGAACGCACAGCCACAAGATCAAATCAAATAACAATGAGCATCACATGGTTGAACAAGTTCTGAAACATCACAGGAGAACAGAAAGTGAACACCAAACAGAAGAAAGATCAAGATAGATTGTCATAGATAAAATAGCAGTAGCAGTCTTTCTATGCGAAGTAAACAAGCCAGTTGAAGTAGTATGAGTCACGCGCAGTCTTGCACATGTATTCGTTCCACTGGAATAAACAAAGAAGGATAATTGTTAAAACAAAACTATCACAAAAAAAGGAAATAGAGAAACAGGTTAACAGCTTATACGAGTGGCTGGTGCGAGAATACGAGTTATAAGATCCGAATAAATATGACCATGCGAGACGGTTAAGCATGAGCAAGATAAGACTTTTGATCCGTTTATTTCTTTTCTTAATCTTTTGATTCTTCTTTGTTTGCTTGAGTTAAAATTAAAGTTTTTCTTATTTCAAATTTTACGCAAATACTATTATTAAAATTAACTATATTTCATATTCTACATAAATTTCAAAACAAAAATAATTATTCCACATTTTACACACATTCCATCATAAACTCAATTTAATTTCAAATCTTTTACAAAATTTCAAAAAAGAAATCTCAAGTAATGTTAACTTCAATCTTTGTAAAATAATTTAAAATTTAGGTGCTTCATTTTGATTGAAAGGTCACTGATTTGAAATTAAATTTCAAATCTTTCACAAAATTAAGCTAAGTCAACAACAAAAAGAGTGAGAATCAAAAAAGAAAAAAACGGCAAAAAGGGAAATGGTGAAGAGACATAACCTGAGGAATGCTTACCAAAGAAGAAAGTGGAGATGCAGGGCTCTCCCACAAACCCCAAATTTCAAAAAAAAATAAATTGGTGAATTATCAATATTACAATATAATGCAAAATTATTTTATTATTAAAAATTTTATTCAATGAAAATAAATTTGAAATTTTTATAAAATGAAAAAATAAACTTAAATTTAAATATTTAAATTTATATATAATATTAAAAATTTAAAATATTAATAAAAATGTTTTTAAAACTTCTAACAAATTTTTTTTAATCTTTTTGATGAAACTTCAACAAGTATCAGATTGTCGCCAGCCATTTGAATAAAATTTTTTATATGCTTTGTGATGCGTATAATATAATTTATTAAGTATGAATTAATAGTATATAAGTTTATTATGATACATGAGAAATTATTATTTTTTAACTATTTTAAATGTATTTTTTTATATAGCAATTATACATATATCACTAAAATTTAATTATTTTATATATTTAATATTTAAATATTTAATATTATACATTTATCAAAAAATTATATAAAAATTATAATTTTTATTATATATATATATATATCACTATTTTGTGATTTAGGTTATATATATTGTAATTTTTATATAAATTTTTGATTGATATATAATGTTAAAAATTTGAGTATTAAATATATAAAGCCATCTGAGTCAGCACAAGGAACTTTGATGCAAATAAACCAGCTTTAGAAAAAGACTTTTTTTGTTTTTGATAATGGAAATGCCGACTTTTAGGCCTCGTTTGGTTCGAGCTTTTTTTTTAGACATGAAAAAAAAATAATTTTATTTTTTAAATTTAATGGAAGAGAAATTTATTTTACCATTAGAAAATATGTAAAATGTGAAATACTTTTAATTCTGATATTCGTATTTGTATTAGATGTGAAATAAAGTTGATTTTTATAGTTGAAATTTGTGTTGAGTAAAAAATTCCCCTCGAACCAAACGAGGCCTAAGCCATAGAAAGGCGTGGATTCAAATTCCACGGCCCGATCTGACCCGAAGTGGTTCAAAACCCTGATCGGGTCCACCCGATAGCTACCGTATGCCGCCAGAGCACCGTGTGAATAGACCAACTAAATCTGCACCGTCCGAGTTCCCACGGCTGATCGTTGCCCTCATACGGCGCACCGGCGCGCATGTTAGCAGCAGCGGCCCCCGCGATCCCAAAAAACCATTCGGCTTGCACTCATACGCGGTCACGTGACCTCCTTCTTTAATGCCTCTCTCTTTCTCTCTCTACAGTGGCCGCTCATTTCTGCTGCTTCGTCGTCGTCTCTACTACTGTGCAGGTGTAGAGGGGGAAAATTTATTGGGTTCGGATGCCCCCATAACAAGCACATTTTCGGACTGCTTGTTATGGAGTATAAATGTGCTTGTTATGGAGTTAAATGTGCTTGTTATAGAAATCTAAAAATTGTGCTTGTTATAGAGGATAACCCCATAACAAGCACATTTATACCCCCATAACAAGCAGTCCGAAAATGTGCTTGTTATGGGGTATCCAAACCCAAGTTTTTCTCGTAGAGGGGAGAGCGGATTATTGAGGTGAGCTTCTTACCAGGTTTAATTACCCTTCTTCATCTTTACTCCTCTGTTCGGTTTCCTTTGCTTTCTTGCCGTTCTTTTCTCCATTCCTTTCTTGATCCATCCATTCACAGTCCTTAAATACCTAGCCCCCCACCCCCCCCTCTCTCTCTGACAAAGTATTTATTCTATTTAAACATGTATGCTTCCTCTAGCCACATGCACCTGTAGTTGCTCTGCTCGGCGTTTCAGATCAGGGGCATCTGCTGTTCCGATGGAGAACTGGGTTTTTCAGGGTAGCCCCCGCATGTTCAAGATTTCGGTTTAAGATGAGATTTTTGGCCGTGGGTTTCTGCTGATTTTTGTATTCTAACCGGCGGCAGCGGCTCGAGAATCAATTTGGTGTCTTCGTGGGTATTGGGGGAATGGGATTTCTTCTTGTTTGAGGTCTTCTTTACGTTTCTACCATTCTGACGGCCGGAATTGAGGCCTCCATTCACGCCCACAGTCCCGTCCATAAGGCCGTACTGGCTCGGGATTATACCGAACTGAGGCGCCTGCTGTCGTCTCTCCCAAGGCTCGCCGACCCATCCGACGTTAAAACCGAGGCGGCGTCGCTTGCGGAGGAGGGGAAAGCTTATTCCATATCTGAATAAAAGTTACCCTTATACGTACCCTTCCCTGAGCCGAGTCAGCTCAAGCGAGAACTCAGAGTATGGTGTGCCTAAACCTCGTCTCTCTCTCCTCTCTACATCTTTCTTTCTCCAAACCCTACCGTCATCCCCCTCCCTCCCCACCTCTTCTTCTCCATCTCCATCCCCATCCCTTCTCCTGCTGCGCCCGCCGTCTCCCCACTTCAAAAACCCGGCGCTCTTGGGGACTTCATCGTTGCCCATCAGTAGCACCGCGCTCTTCTCCTCGCCTCCTCTGCAACGCCGCTGAATACGTGTTTCCCGACCCAATCCCCGAATTCGCTGATGCTGTAAGTTCTCCAATCCCCCGCTCTTCGCTGCTATAATGAGCTGTTAGATATTGATGATTTGATTCAGGAGACGAGCAAGTTCAAGGCCCATCTGCTTGAGAAGCTTTCAAAGAAGGACATCTTTGGAGATTCTCTTGAAGAAGTTGTTCGCGTCTGTACAGAGGTTCTTGCTTTCAGTTCCCCTCTCTGTTTCTCTTCTTAGATATTGTTTTCTTGATTTGGATAATTTGGAAGGAGCACAAATGAGTAGTATTTGTTCTTTTGCTTCCCTCTATATTTGTTTGTTCAATGAGCTCATTGTTACCCAGTTGAATTTGAAGCTTAGAAATAGGTTGGAACGAGAATAATTCGAGTTTGAGTCCAGTCATACATGTCTCAAGCCTAATTCATCTAATCATGAAGATTTTGAACTATAAATATGACTTGTGGTTTAGCTCAACAAATTTGACTCTGGATAAATATTAGTCCAAATATCAAATGATTATTTATCCTCATTATAAACAATAGGCCTGTAAAATAACTCCGATTTGAAATTCAAAACCTATGGGATATGGCACTTGGACTGGGTTGGTATTTGGATTAAATCAGGCCTTACCAGAATTCAACTTGAGCTCCGACTTGATTTAGAAATGCGATTTGATATCCAATCCGATCGATATGACCGTCAATGATATGCTAATGAACTATTTCATACTCGATAATTACTAAGCATATACTAAACATCATATTAATTTAAAAATCTTTTTAACTTATCCTTGCTTATTGCTCATCTAGCCTATTTATCACCTAGCCTTGCTATTCACCCTGCCTCTACGCCCTTATTCATTTGCTAACAAAAATTTTCAATAACATTATTGCTAGCTACCGGATCGACTTGATCATTTTACTAGGTAAGGCGCTTCTCTAAATAGATGGATTGGATCATCAAGTCGAGTTATCACTCTGAACAGACAGATCTAATTATCAAGTCAAATAACCAGATTTGAAAGATCTTATTACATGTATTTTCTTATCGGATCTCGGATAAGTCGACATCCAAGTTGTTTATAGCGTACGTAGAATGTTTCTATTAGCATCATCATCATGATTTTTATCCTGAGAACTTTGGGTTGATTGTACGTAACTTCATGACATTCATTGGTGTTTGATGCTTATTATATGAGGTACCAACAACTATCAATTGCAGTTTTTGTGAATCTCTTTGCATGAATATAGACATGCTAACCATTGTAAGCATATAGATTGCAAGCATTTATGTATCAAACCGTTTTAAGAACTCTACCAACTGGCTTAGGTCTACCACTATAGTTAAGTTTCTAGGAGCATAAAATTTCATGTTAGTAAAATACTTTTTTTTTTGCATTTTATTGTAGTAGGTATTCCTATACATGCTTCTGTATAGAAGCAAAAAGCTTGTGAAGCATAGAAGTTTCATGTCAAGAATTGTGCTATAAATTATATTGCATCAGTAGATCTATTTGGTTTTCTTTCATTCTAAACAATTATTTTCGTGTCTTTTCGGCTACACTTAATACTATCAGTATTAATAAGGGTTTTAGTGGTATATTTCTTCCAAAGCATCAAATTACACTATCTAATGTTACTCGTATGCCACTTTTTATCGATATTAAAAATAGATGAAATTCGGTATGTTAGAAACTGTGATCACTAAAAAGTCGCACCTTAAAAATACTAGAGATTTCGGTGGAATACCACTAATATCGCAGGCAAATTCAGGTGGTGTGTAATTTGATGACCTTAGAACTGTATTTTCTGATGTGCAATCAATCAGTGTAGGTTGCAGTGATATAGTTGAGAAACTATCCTTGTGGTCATTTGGCTAAGTATTACAATTATGTTTTTAAAATGAAATATGTTATAGATTTCTATGAACAGATCTTATAGTATTTTCAGCTGCACTTACCAAGGTAAGGATTATGCTAAGCAAAGATCATATGGGATGAAATCCCCACCCAACTCAACCCTGACCAACATTATTATTCATCTATCAAAAAAAAAAGCCATTAGCATTCATGATCAGACTTCAAAACAAAAAACTCTCATTGGAATGCATATACTTCAAATTTTGTTATTATTAACCAAACCATTTCCTAGGATTTGTTTTGATGTATGAAAATAGTACCTCATGAAGTTTTTGTTTTTTTTTTCTTTGATAGAAACATGAAGTATATAGTATTGCTGCATCTTCATGTATAGCTTATTTTGTGTGAATAGCAGATATTGAGCAACTTTTTGCACAGTGAGTATGGTGGCCCTGGAACACTCATGGTCGTCCCCTTTATCGACATGGCAGATACGATAAACGAGAGAGGGCTTCCAGGCGGCCCACAAGCTGCACGTGCAGCAGTCGTGTGGGCACAGAACCACATTGACAAAGACTGGAAAGACTGGACTGGAGATCCCAATCTCTGAAAAATAGAGAAGAGTGTTCCTGCTAAATGACCTCTCATAAAACTATTATGTATCTATGTAAATGTAGTGACAGACCAAAATTTTGAAATAGAATTTTGTCTGATGAGCTATCAGCATAAGTAATCCTTGTTATAAAGTGTTTGGAATAAGACTTTTTTTTTTGCAGCTCCTGCTTTGAATTTTGTTTGAGCTTGAGCCATGTTTGGCTCGACTCAAGCCCGGATCATTCTTATCCCTACTCAAAAAAAAGTTTGAAAGTCAGGATATACCTAAATTTCAACCTTCTCCTAAAGGAATTCATCTGCATTAGTAGTAGAAGTCATCACCACCACTTAACATCTCGTTCCTATCAATAAAACGCTCGAGAAGCTCCTTTTCTTCAAGCACAATGCATTTATCTGCTTTCCCAAACCAATCATATCGCCTCTTTGCAATATAGTCATAAGCAGCGTCCCTCAGAGGAGCAGGCACGAAGAGCAAACCGCCAAGAGTGGAATATGGAAATGGCAAGTATGAAGCGATCTTGAGCGCAGCTGCGGGAAATAAAAAAATGGGAAAATTAAATAAGAAGAAGAAGGATAGAGGCAATTATATACTTCTTATGTGCATTAGCATGAATAAAACGATGAATCAACCAAAAAAATAAGGAATAAAAAAGATAAGCCAGAAATGGAATATTCGCCAAAGTGTTGCTTCTATGGCACTTCAAAACTTCTTTCTGCTATAGTATAGAATATGAAGTGAATTAAGAGGGCAAATATTTGATAATCCCAAATAATGATAATTGATAGTAGTAACAAATAAAGCTTTTGGGTGCTTTTAAGCAGTACAGCTTGAACTCCCACCACTTGCCATTGAACATTAATCTTAAAGCTTTCTTTTCAATAACAATAAAACTTCCATGATGGGACCCAACTTCATTGACTTTTGGTAACTTCTAGACTACTATGATATGTATCAAAATTGCTTGATTAAGTTTATCTTCTGTTAGATGCAAAGAACAAGGTAGAAGAAAGATTCATTAAAATTGTTGCTAGATGAAAAGCACTACATAGAAGCCAAATTAGGTGAATCCCAAGTAGTTAAGATGAAGACTATTGTTCGTTGCTATATCTGATGTTTGTAATCATTGCTAAGTGAGGTTTATATCCTAATGGTAAGATGATCACTTGGGAAACTAGGTTATGATAATAGGTTAATGATAACATTGAACCATAAACTTGAGGTTTGATTAATAGTTTAAGTTTTTGTATGTTAGGATTTTAAATAACATGTAAGACCTAGAAAACTTTGTAAACATGAGAGAAAAATTTTTAAATAACATGGTAAATTTGACTGTCCAAAGATTGAATTCTTATAAAAAATTGATTTTTCATTCAAATCGACATGAATAAGCACATGAGAGAGAATAGCGAAAAGCTTTGATTCAAGCAACATGTAAGATTTGATAGGATATTGTCCTTAAAGAATGAGTTCAAAAATTAGAAGGCAAAATAAAAACATATAAGAACTAAATGGAGAAGGGAAACCCAACAAATTGAATAGTCAGAATTAAAGTTCTACTGTTTTTGTTTTTGCTGCTGCATGAAAACCAAATAGGATTGGTCTCAGGCGGAGTTGGAGTATAGGATTTTCCTTATGGTTCAACTTACCTTGGTAAAAAGAAAAAGAACATAACAATCGATAGGAGGATAACCTTGAAAAATTTTCTAGAAAGAATAGAGTTGAATTATGTGGAAATAGTTTTGCTTTTTATAATTATCTTATGATGTATATATGATTCAAACCTGATTTGACAAAAATCAGTCAGACGAGGGCTTCACCAATGTATTATTGTTTTGTAAATATTGCTTTTCATAGTTTTTTTGACACCGGCTGAAATCTGTGCACTAAACAAAATCTTAGAATTCTCTTTATAAATAACTCGATTGCATGCCAAGCATCAGTATAACGATGAAACAATTCAATTCAAATACAAACAAAAAATGTCAATTTATATCTAGTTATGGAAAATCACGAACAAACATTAGAGAGAAGATGGTCTACTAACCTGTAGCTCCTTGGTAGAATCCTTGAGGGCCTTCAATAAACAACATTCGCTTTTGCACATCTTCTTTATCAACACCACATAGCAGCAAAATATGGCGTAGCAGCCTTTGATGAAGGCAACAAAATTTAATGTTTGCGTTCTTGTCAACTTTGATTAGCCACTTTACACCTGAAATACATATTTCATTTTAATACAACCGTAAAACTAAAAAAAATGAATAAGAAGCTAGTGGGTATTGAATTATGGTTGGGACTCGATTACAAACACTTTGAGGGTTGCTAACTATGCGTGCTTATATTTATATTTATACACACACACATGACATATAATACTTTATCTTATTTACATACTGAATACTCACTACATTTCATTACATTATGCATAGCCTAAAGTGACTGCCAAATTATATCACCTTGCATGTTATCATCACCCCCTTTTAACCAATGGCCAATGATTGGATGTGTGCTTAAGGAACACGATCTTTGTATTTGTCAAAATTGTGTGAAATATTCATAAATTTATCCATGTTTCCATGTATAGGTTTGAGTTATGTGATATGTGAATATTTTTATAGTAAAACTTATTTTTTTTCTATAATATAATTTATTTAATCCCATTAAATGAATATATTTATTTATTTGCTCTCCTAGCCATGCTATAAAGTTATATTTTTATTATTCTTTTCCAAGTCATAACCGTAAAATCTATATAGTAATATATATATATTGTTGTAAGATAGTTTTAAATTTTTAATTTTTGGGATAACCAATTAAATAAATAGAAAAGAGTGATTTTTACCGAACCAAATTCAAGCTAACTGAATTTGATTTGGTTGGTCTAGTTTCAATTTATAGTGTTATTTAGATGGTTTGGGTTTTTTGAAATTCAAGAATTGAATCTAGTCTTTTTTTTATTTAATTAACTAAAAGCACACCCCTACTTAAAATTCAAGCATTACAATGAATTCCTCAAACCTAACTTAGTGGCTCAAGCTTGCAAGTTACATGTATCTCGGCTTCAACCTAGAGGGTGCTTACCATGTCATATCTTGGAGATAAATAACAAGGATGATCATATAATCGAACGCAAGTTTGAGAACCTCAGCTAGTTAGCATGGGGTATGGAGAGCCAATAGGAGTAAACTGGCTTGTAATCTATAACATTTAAAGGGTTTGGATGTTTTGTGGATAGATATGATGACTACAATGTGTAATAAAGAAATACATGCGTTTTCAGTGCTATGTATGTGATTCCACAATTTTTGGAAACTCTGAGCTGTTAAACATTCGTCAAATCTTGCGAACTTGACATGTTAAATGATTCCTAAACTCAAATAAAATAATCAAATATTAGCTTTCTTGGCTACCTAAAGAGACTTCTGATATTGTAAAGCTAATCATCTACTTAAAAGCTTTTCTTATATTATAATACTAATCCATTCTATTAAAGTTATGTAAACATTGTGATAGATGTTGATAAGAATGTTTTCGAACAATATGGATGCACTGTTTTAAGAACCATGTTTGTTTTGGCCTTCAGATGTAAACAAATAGGAAACAGAGAGAAAATGCCAAACACATCATGGTTTTCTTCTACAATTTTCCAATTTAACTAAGAGTAACAACGCTGCAGAAGGTACAGACGTGCTAAGCTTTAAATCATATTTTCAAATTCCAAAAGGAAAAAAACAAAATGCAGTGAGAAAAGAGAACAGTTCAATATCCTAAGTTACATGCATGCCACATATCGAATCAAGCAATAACAAAAGTAAGCAAGAAGTAAATCCAAAGGGCAGTCTAAACTTTACTCTAACAAAGCCATTAACAGCAGAAACTAAGCCAACTAATTTCATTAAATTACCAGCAATGTGGAAATCGAGTGGCAAATCAGGCCATGGTAGGCTTCAAAATTAGGAGAGAGATTGAAAAAGAAACGCGAAGAGCGGTACCTCTGTGGCAGAGATGACATACGCCATCGTAGATGACGACTCGAGGCTGGAGGATGGATGGACCGGAATCGGCCTTTGCAGGATTGATCGGTGGAAGATCAAACCTCCAAGAGGAGAAAGGCGGAGCTACCGATCTCCCAAGAGCTGCCAACGACGCCTCAGCCACTGGAGGAAGAACGGTTGGCGCAACTCTACGCAGCATTTTCCTCCGATCATGTCAAGGAGAGAGAGAGCTCTGTGTGTGGCGGGCAGATTAAAACGGAAACGGGGAGGCGGCGGCGATCGGACCCTGCAGAAAGTCGGTCGGCGCTAATATGCCTTTCGTTTCTTACGTAGTACTTGTAACGGTAGGGCAGTTACCGATCCGATTTAGAGCCAAGCCAATGCCTCGAAATCGGATTGATCATATTTCGATCGACTCAAGCATGATTGAGTTCGATTTCGAGCCGACTCGAGTTAATTCCAATCGACTTAGAGCCGATTTTGATTCATTTTCGAGCCGGCTCAAAAATAAATCAAATCTCAATTTTTTTGAGCAGATCTCGAGCCGGGTAAGCTCAACTCGATCCGGCTCATGATAGGCTCAGTTTATATTATATATATATATATAAACATATATATATATATGTATTATAATATAAAATGTATTTTAATTCGAGCTGATTTCGAGCTAGATCGAGTCGAGCCTACCTAGCTCAAAATTTGCTCGAAATTATTATCGAGCCGAACTTTTGGCTCATTTAGTCGGCTCATTTAGATCAATTCTATTTCGATTCTATCTAAAACCTATTCAATTTTCGATCCATATTAACACGCTTATTTATTCGAATATTTTTGAGTTTAATATGATTTTTTAATTAAAATTTTTTATGCATAAAAATATTCATATTGAGTATTATATTAAATAATTAATATTAAAAAAATATTATATTAAATAAAAAAAATGATATATTAACATTATTTATTGAGTTTTTGTGGCAGCATATTCGGCTGCACATTTGACGTGTGGCCTCTGTTACTATGGGAGATGAGACCTGGCCAGTAACATAAACAAATTTAATTTCATTTTAAAATCAGAAAACTGATTACTGAAGAAAAATATTTTGATTTTATTATTAATGTATATAGTTTTTTATGGTAACCGTATATATAATTTTTGAGTTGGAGTAAAAATAAAAAAAATTATGCACATAAGACGGTAAGTAATTTTACTTACATAATTCACATTAATTTCAACTAAATAATATTCCATATACCGTAAAGGGTAAAAAAAAATTTGCATTCATAACCCGAAGGTAGTGCATCAAATGTAATTATAAACGGGATTATAAATATTTACTGTATCCATATTGTAATTTTAAAAATTTAGATGCTGTAAATATAAATCTTTATTGTAGTATATGGCTAATTGTCATTTTGAGAATTGTACCAAACTCAACATTTTATTTCAAAAATGACTCCTAATTAAAAGATAATAAAATTACAAACACATCCCCTAACCTTAACCATAATTGAAAATTAAATGATTTTTATAAGTACATCATTGCATGATTTAATCAAGAATGGTATTTCATTAACAGATAATAAAATTACAAAGTAATTTTTAATCTCCAAGTATGAAAATCTATATGTAATTTATCCATGATTATAACAGACTAAATATATAATAATCATTTAAAATAATAGTACAACAACAACAATTAAATCTTAATCCCACTTGGTAAGATTGGCTACATGAATTCTTTATTTTCATTGTGCTCTATCAATTACAAAATTCTTATCTAAATTTAAAACCTATCATTTGTAACTAAATAAAAAAAAATCTTTAAATTCCAGAAAATTTCTACCTTCGTTTACAATATCATTATATAAAATATAGGCAAATGATCATTCATCAAGAGAATAGAACGCACAGCCACAAGATCAAATCAAATAACAATGAGCATCACATAGTTGAACAAGTTCTGAAACATCACAAGAGAACAGAAAGTGAAAACCAAACAGAAGAAAGGTCAAGATAGATTGTCATAGATAAAATCCAAAAATATCCAGGCGTTTAACAGGTTTTGATGACAGAAATTATTAAGAAAGAAAAGCAGCAGCAGTCTTTCTATGCGAAGTAAACAGGCCAGTTGAAGTAGTATGAATCACGCGCAGCCTTGGACATGTATTCGTTCCACTAGAACAAACAAAGAAGGATAATTTGTTAAAACAAAACTATCACAAAAAAGGAAATAGAGAAACAGGTTAACAGCTTATCGAGTGGCTGGTGCGAGAATACGAGTTATAAGATCCGAATAAGTATGAACATGTGAGACGGTTAAGCATGAGCAAGATAAGACTTTTGATCCGTTTATTTCTTTTCTTAATCTTTTGATTAAAAAAATATTCAACTGTAGGTTTTATTTCTCTTCTGGTTGTTTGTTGGAGTTAAAATTAAAGTTTTTCTTATTTCAAATTCTACGCAAACACTATTATTAAAATTAACTTTATTTTATATTCTACGTAAATTTCAAAAAAAAAAAATTATTCCACGTTTTACACACATTCCATCATAAACTCAATTTATTACCAAAGAAGAAAGTGGAGATACAGGCATGAAAAAGCAGGGATCTCCCATAAACCCCAAATTTCAAAAAAAATAAATTGGTGAATTATCAAAATGTCTGAAATTTTGCAGATCATGTAGATGTACTTTGTTCCAGATATGCTTGTAAACTTCATCACTATTCTTCATTAATCTTGTGAATATTATATTAAAGTACTTTGATAATAACATGTGTTAAATCTCTAGTTACCAAGTAACCAACTAATCCAAAAGCTTAAGTGTGTAGGTTATGGCCTAATTTTATTATCTTGCCCGCCCCCCCTAAGCAAATTTGCTTTATGCCACATCCATTTCAACATATTCGTCTTTGTAACCATATACAAGGATAACTGGGGTTACTAAATCTCTTGCTAAGATGTCATACTAAATCTTGAGTTACCAACCGAAACCTATCTAAAAGCTCAGACTCGTGAGCTATATCGTGAAAATAATTTTATATTCTTACATCTTTTAGTGGAGTGGAGAATATTCTTACATCTTTTACTCGTGAAGGATGGTAACTATTGAAATGAGAAATTTTCTACAACTCACCTTGAACTCATATGGCTCGTTTTTCTCCATGGCTTTCTTCCAATGGTAGTGCTCGAACATTATCGCCCTGTCATGCCAACTGCATAAAACGTTCAATGATTTGGCTGATTCCTTGATGAACTTACATATAAAAGCGTAAAGATATGGTTTTTTAAAAAAAAGCGAATATGAAAATTGAAATGTGAATTGGCGAGCTACATAACAGCAAGTCATTAAACCAAATATGGTAATAGAATACAAGCCATCGAAGCAAATTTGGTAAAAGAGATAGGTATTTTTGCTTTATCTAATTGCTTTAATCATGCTTCACCTAAAACATCAATCATCTAGCTAGATGGTCTAAGAATTTTAACTCATTCATCATCATTATCTATATCAGAAGCCTTTAGAGTAAGCTTTATAAATACTTTTTCATAAGTGATTCTAGCAAAATGCAGTATCATGCTGGTAATTCTAGATTGCTCAAAACCTTTTACATAACTTCTAAGTTACTTTATATTATTCTGAGAAAATATTATTTATTTCAAATTTTCCATGATGTGCGTATTTTACTCTTCATTTCATGTGTCCAGTCAAGCACTTTAACTTGATGAGACACAGTAAAAAAAACTACCAAATAAGCACAAAAAAAAAATTGCCAAAAGAACGAACAGTTTGATAACAGAGTTTGTTCGCAAGAGGCAACTGGTGTTATAGGAATCCAAATATGAAGCAGCATTTATTAAGGAGTTCCATGTTATGCAATGCTTTAGTTTGAAGTTGATGCAAGGATCAATAAAAATGAGCATGTCTATCAATACTTCAGTTTCCTTCTAATTAGCTATGATCAAATAGCCAAATAATTTACTTAAATTATGAATTTGATCACTCTTGTATAGCCGAGTAAAGCTCAAACTCAACTACAGACCATGCATGAGCAAAAAAATAAGTACATAAAAGCTCAGTTCAACTCAGCTCATTTACATGCCTAATATAAGCAAACCTGATAAAAGCTCATGGGCCCTAAAAGTCTCCAGTTTTAGTGGTTCACTAAATTCATTTCCTTCAATATCCAACTTGATGATTCGTTTGCGATCAAATTCATTCTAGACTGTAACTAATCACTCTTTCAGGCCTGATTGAATTCTTTCCCAATTTATTCCAAAGTTCACATATTGAACATACAAAAACAGTTGTAATCCAACCTTTCCATCAAAGCTTTTAAAATCTTAGGCCACAAAAAATTACAATAAATTTACAGTGACTAAAACTTGATTAGTGAGAATATTAGTGCAATGCAAGCAGGCCAACTGTATATTATTGTATCAGCTACCTCTTGTATGGCATTTGTTAGAAAAAATACAAAATGATTAATGATAAAAAAACAAATAGTTCCATACCCACGCAAAGTTGGTGAGAAAGGTGAAAAAATTCACTAACTAATAATAATAAAGGTCAAGTCATTCTTATTGCAAACAATAAAATAAGGCTGAATTCTACAAAGTCACCGTTTGTACATCCATAGTTCACCCAACTCAAACAATCACATTTAAAAAGTCCCATCAGATCTATTCTAACAAAATAAGGCTGAATTTTTGCATAAGTTAATAAGTTAATTTACTTCAAATATGAAGCAAAAAAGTGCAGCAACGGCAACAAATTGTTTACAAGGTCTAAAACGACATGGAGAATGCATACAGGTTTTCACATTCGTTCTATCAGAAATTAAAAAAAAATGTCAAGAGGCATGAACAATAGAGCGAGCATATGCATATATTACTGACAGAGAGTAAGGTAGATAACTTGTAAATGAAATAAAAAATATAAGATGATTTAGTCTACAAGTCCATACATTTTTATAACTCAACACCATCGTCTAAAATCTCTTCATTTAAAATTAAAAAATAAATACTTACAACGATCTATGGATGTTAGATACTAAGGTGATTTCAAAATTTCAGCAGTTGCAGCAAGAATAGACTTGACTGAACTAAATCTATACATAAAATGAAATTGATGACACGAGAATCGCTCGACAAATCTCTTTAAAGTCATACACCACTAAGTTTATAAGAAACAATGAAGAAAGATAGCAGCGAATTCATCAATAAAAGCATCCCTGAAACTATTTCAATTTCCCTTTTTCAAATGAGATTAAATACAAAAAGATCTCTGCTATTACCTTCAAAATCCTTCTATTCATCCACCAGAAATCCAAACAAGACAAAAACAACATGATCTACGACACTGATAGAAGAGAAAATCTGTAACCCTAGAAGAAAGGATGTGAGGAAAGAGAGGCCGACTTGAACTGGTTGGAGAGCTGCCACATGTAGGGGTTGAAGAATGTCAGGGCGGAGAAGGCGAAGGATCCGATCCAGATGTTGACGAAGCGCTCCCCGCCGGAGTGCGGCACGCCAGGATCGCCCCGATACGGATTGCCGAAGTACTTCTCCATCGTCCTCCCCTCTCTCTCTCTCTCTCTCGATAGGCTGCTTATCCACTTTTATCCTCGGCTATAAAAATCAAAACTTTACGTATTATCTTTTATTTTCTTTAAATTAATTTATTCTAAACAAAATCAATTCAACTCCAAATCTACTCAATTTACATATAAACATATATTTATTTTTTTCTAAAGTATAACTAAAAAATTTTATTTGCGTTGATATATTATAATGATTTAATAAAAAAACAAAATTATAAATACACATATAAAATTCAAAAATAACTCTAAAATATTATATTACAATTATTTAATATATAAAAATAAATATTTTTATAAAAAAATATAACTTATAATTATGCTCTATTAAATTTTAAAACTAAAATAATTTTAATAACTTTAATTTAAACTCAAAATCGAAAATTTCAATTTCAACTTTAGCCAGGCTCACTCAAACTCGACTCGAAACCACCTCTGGTAGAGTCAGAGAATCAGATTAACAAATCAGTTTCTACCAAAATCTGAATCTGATTTGATCAAATTTGAGAATATCTATACATATTGATGTGAAAAATCGACAGATAGAGAAAAAAATGGTAACATATACAGTAAAATACAAATTTTAAAAAAATATATAATACATGCGTCTTGTTTTGGGATAAATCTAATATACTATTATATTAGTATGTATATCACATTCGATAATTTATCAAGTTAGCAAAGGAAACAATAGGTGGGAAATTTTTTGCCCGCGATATGCATACTATTTTAATAAAATATTACATTTATATTTAATAAGATACGTGTATTTCTTTAGACTGGGACTCATATATAAAACAAATAAAATAATAATTTACTTAAGAATTTTTACTAAAGATCAAAGAATGTTTTAATTATAATTACATGCAAACTACCAAAATTTAATTATTTTATTTCATGATTCAGATATAAAGATATTACTCATTTTATTTTTAACAAGTTGTGTGACTTGAAATACCTTTATAAGCAATGTTGTAAAAATCGAACAAGACATCCTGGTCCGACAGTGATCCGGCGTGTCATCTAATCTAGTTTGATATTCAAATCGATGTACATATCAGATCATAATAAATTAATCTTTTTCTATAAATATTAAATACTATTTTTGATAGATAATATTATCTAATAAAATTTTAAGAAATAGTAATTTATTGATTCAACAAATTTAATAACTAATCTAACCAGTTCGATGATAAATTAAACAGTAGACCAATTTTTAGTCCACTTTAATTTTTATAATATTGTTTATAAGTTAGGCCATAATATTATTTATATGTCACATAATCTTCTTCTGATTTGTTCATGCCAATAACTTCCAATAATTTCTCATGTTAAGTTATGCAACATTTATTTCTTACAACCATAAAAAAGGCCAGCTCTCAAGCAATCTTAGGTCCTGTTTGACGCGAGGATCAAATCAGAACCAAAATGATACTAATTTAAATAATAATAATAATAAATAATTTTTTTTTAATTATTCTACACAACTACTGATTATATTTTGCTCAATATGCCGAGCGTATTTTTATTTTTTCTTAGTTCTTGTTTGGTTGGGGGCCAGGTCAAGGCCAAAAATGACCTTCAACTATTTTATTAAAAAAATAATAATAAATTAAATTTAATATATTAAAAATTATATATAATGTAATATAAAGTAAATTTTTTATATTAAAATTTATATATTAAAGATAAAAAATTAATTTTTTTTTAATAAAATAGTTGGAAGATATTTTGGTTTCTAGCCAAATAGGGCATTAAAGTTGAAGATAGAATAAAAAGATAAATCTTTTATAATTTCTAAAATATAGGGCTTAAATGAAATTTTAAAATATAAATTTTTAAATAAGAAATATTAAAATATAGAAATTTGACAATTTATCCTTCTTCTCTTAAATAAACAAAATAAAAGTTAGAATAAATTATTGATAATTCTTTGAAATTTATCTAAAATTATATTTTTAAAATTTTTTATTTAAATTCGTAAATATATAGTTTAAAAAAAAATTCAAGTATAGAATTTTAAAAATATGAATTATAAGCAAATTGCCCTAATGATTATATTCCCGTAGCCAGACATACGTTAGCTGCTCGAGTTCTGCCATGGCTGCTTCCTCCTCCTCAGCCCTCTCCACCCTCTCCCCGAGATTTTTTCCTCCCCAAATCCGCAGCACTCCCCTTGATGTAATCCATCGGCCGCCGTCACTCGCTGGTACGAGGACCAGAAGACGAGGAAGAAACAGTGAAACGGTGGTTGCTAATAGCGGTGACGGAAAGGGGGACCGGCGAGGGGACGAGGCCTCTCAACCCTCCTTCAATCCTTTCGGATTCGTCACCGATAACCCCTCGAGCCGCAGTGCCATCCAACTGCCGGAGATCCCGGCCGAGGACGGAAACGTCGGCCAGATGCTCTACGTAATTTGTCAATACCTTCTTATCTCCCTGATCAGTTTCACTAGCCAACGCTTCGTTTTGGTTAAATACTATCTAGATGTTTGTTACTGTTAGTGCCATCTCTAATTTATAGTTTGTTTGGTCCAATGTTTTTATATTAAAAATTACAATAGTCAATAGATAATCAATTCATTCTATACGTCAGTCAACTTTTGGTAACATCTAGATGTTGATGTAATCTTTGAAAATAATATCTAAGCATGTCACCAGACTAAATAATTAATTTCTTCAAATACACTGGCAAATCAGCCCCCTAAGGTCTGTTTGTTTGTAAGGTTAAACTTAAAAAGGTTAAAATTAAACTTAGATATAGATATTTTTTTATTGAAAATTATGAATGATGTGAAATAAAGTTAATTATTTTATTGGGATATGTGAGTGATATAACATAAAGTTAGTTATTATATTGGGATATGTGAGGGATGTGATATAAGGTAGTTATTATTTTAGTAATGTGTGTAGGATATGAAATAAAGTTAATTTTTAATATTAAATTTTATGTGTGATGTGATATGCCTAGTTAAAATTAAATCAGGTTAATTTTTAACTTCAAAACAAACGGGGCCGTGTTTGCATATTTGGAACCACGATAGGAAATTTTTGGAGAACACATATTAAATGCACAAATTTGGTCCAAGACATCTCCAGTATAGTTTTTTTTTGAAATAACAGAGAGGTCTGCACTGGAGATACTCAGACCAGTGTAGGTAATGCAAGGCCGAAGAATGACAAATTCATTTATTTTATTATTAAGAGGTTGATGGTTTATTTTTAGATGTAGAATATTTAATTGATAGGGAATTTAATGATAATTTCTTTCTTGGTTTCTTTCATTATTATGTTTTAGTATATAAGGCATCCTTCTAGTGCCTGGTAAAGTTACACAGTTACACTTTTATTATTTTCTTTTATTTTGTATGAACTGAACAGAGTCCTAATTCTTATTTAATTTTTAGGATTTTCAAACCTTTCTGCTTCCTCCTCCCTCTTCCCGTTCTTTTCTTTCATTTCTTCTATTCTTCTTCTCTTTCCCTTTCTGTTCTGCATAAGCAGATGGAGCTGGATAATTGGCTAGGAGAAGTTATAAGCTGTAAAAGATTCGATTGAACTTAACTTGAGTGTGTAATGATACAGGATAAAGTGACCATAAATAAGCTAGTTACGGGGTTGATCCTACTTGAACCACAGATTTGATTGGATATGATTAATTGGCAAAATAAGATTACTAAAGCCAGTTCTAAATTGTTGGAAAAAAGCTATTGATGATAATAATGGTCTACTGCCTGATGCTTCCAGGTTTTCTGGAAAGATGACTTTAAAATATATATTTCAATATATTGCGCAATAACCTCTATCTGAATATAAAAGATATTTTCATAAACTATGGAAGAGCTATGCTTTATGGAGGCAAACATTCTTATGTGGAATTCTAGGCCTTCTCTACTTTCATGTTTCAGTGTGTATTCAATGTGATTGTGCTAATTTTATGGCATGAAAAAGCTACTATGGTAAACAGGCTGCAAGTAATAGGCATAGTTTTAAAGCTCTTGGAAGTGCAACGGCCAATAGTTTCAGCTGATAAAGATGTTTGCTTCAGTTGCAAGTAAATATGAAAAGTTGTTTTTTCTTCCCTTTTTCTTAGAATGGATACCATTAGTTGCATGTTTCTACCAGTGAAGTACATTTTCAACAAGTGAAGTGATAGTTCTAAGATTTTGTTTGCACTTATGTTGTTGCACTCTATTCTCTACATCATCAAATTTACATAATTGCACCAGTGTGGATTCATTTACTAGGGGAAGTTGTGTTACTTTAACTTATTATTGAGTTGGCCATCATGCTCATTTTTGGTTCTTGACTTACGTAGAGGATAGAAGATAAAGGCAAGGATTATGGGTCTTATGTAGACTCTGGAGATTTGCGATGGTTTGTGAGAGAAATTGGTAAGTCTGTGCTTGTGTAAGTGTTGTAGAGGTGATTCAGAATTGTCTATTCCATGAACTAATGTATAGAACATGTTAACATAGTTTTAAAAGGTATACATATGGCTAACGTATTGAAGTTGCATCATATGAGTTTCAGTTTCACTTAATATTTTACATGCAATAAGTTTGACTTTGTTTGGTTAATGCTTGATTGGGAATGAAATTTTATGCTTATTTAATCAACTCTGTCGAGATGCATAGATACCCTTATGGTGATTTAAGATCTGAATTTAATTGAATGCAATTGAATTTCAGGATCATCTGATGCCAGAAGGGGGACCATCATTTTTGTTCATGGTGCTCCAACTCAGTCATACAGTTATCGAGGAGTAATGTCACAGGTTATGGAGCCCTTAGAAGATTTTTACAAAATATAAAACCTCAGATTATTTAATGGCATGAAAATTTAGTGTTTTGTTCATCTATTTTTTTATATAGAAATGGGCATCATTTGAACTGTATTAATTTTTTATAGAGATATGTACTTTTGTGATATGCAAATCGAAATATGAACTACAGGCAAGAAAACCTAGAGATTATAAAACACTGGGTTAATGGATAGGAAATCAAAGCTAGCAATCCTGAAATTTTCAGCCAGTAGGGAAAATTGCCTTACTCCTCTCTAACCTGGATTAGCACATTTTTTGGTTAGATTTAAATCCAAACCCAAGGGGGACCCCAACTACTTATCCCAAAAAGTTTCCAAGGTTGTTGTTGGCCTTAGAATGGGGATCTTATTGACTCCCCTTGTCATGCCTTGATCTTCTAATATAAATATTAGTAGCGAATTACCCGACAGATCAAGGGTGACTTGAAATTCTCACACATTTATATGTAAATGTGTGTTGTATGTATGCTTATACTAAATCATGAAATAAGTCAACCACAATAATACATGAAAAGTCCATTGAACATGACTAGTGTTCACACTATAATCTAGTTGTTACAACAGTCGAAAATTAGACTAAAATTACTAGTCACTCCCTTACTATGCCCCTTGTATGTGGTGTACTGAAAAAATTAAAAGGGATTAGTCCAACTGACTCAGTAGAGAAATATAGTCTAACATGAAAATATACAACATTACTTTAAATAAGATTTCACCATAATAGGTATGTAATATAAATCATGCTCCACGAATATGCAATCACATACTCAACATCATTTTCTATTTATTTCTATTTCTCATTTATTTATCAAACCATTTTCTTTTTTAGGGACCTTAAGTTCTTCAACTTTTCTTTTTCATACTCTCAGGCAGGACTTGCTGCTCCCTTAAATGTGGTGCTAGGAAACAAAAATACTTCCATGCATCACATTGTGTCTATGTCAGACACTATTTGGGACACGGACATGAGGGGATATCGTGTCTAGCACACCATATGGCTTGTCCGAATAAAAATATTTTTTAAAAAAAGAATAGCACTTATTGGATACACTGGACATTTCAGGACACTTCTGGGATACTTTAGGCACTTTAGAGACACTTCTAGCACACTTATGAATAGTGGACACTCATTAAAAAATTTTCTCTATCTTTGAATTATCCCCTCATTTATTCTTTTATTATGTAATATAAGAATAAAATTAGCCTTCCTTTATTAAGTGTAAAATTGTCTCTCCTTTATTCTTTAAGTAATTCTCCCAAAGTGAAAACTCTAATCCCATATATACTTCTTTCTTGCCTCACCCTTGAGTCTCATGAAACAATAGATCCAACATTGAACCCTAATTCCACCTTTATTTTTTTATCCTCAACGTCGACGGGGATTCTCCTCCTTTTACTGTTGGACTCATAACGGCTCTCCTTGCGCAATAGAACTGCGACCATCTTCATGGTTGCTCTCTGCATAGCAAAAAGTGGAAGCCATTAAACCCTAGTTTTGCCCTCTACTCTCATTTGTGATGTGGATGTGGTCTATCCTTCTACTCCCGAGGACTTCTTTATACTACTCGCAGTGGCTCTTCTCGCAGTCACGAGTTGTTGTCTTTCCATAGCTTTTTTTCACAATCTTAGTCGTGGCTGCCTCTTGGTTGTCCTCACGACATATGGCTTCTTTGTGAAAGTTGATTCTTGCACAGCCTCACTTATTTCTCCTTCTTCTCTTGCCTATCTCTCCTTCCTTTCTTCTCAAATCCTCTCGAGTTTTGATAGGGTTAGAATAAATCCTCTTTTCATCCCTCCTCCTTTTATCTATATGAGCATCCTTTTCTCTTTCCATGAAGTAGCTCGGTGTGGTCTTGAATGAGGTAAAGAGAGGAGCTTGTTCTTTTCTTCTCTCTCTCCTCTATCCCTGCTCTTTTTCTTTCCTATATCGTCTCTTTTCCCACCAGCCCTCTTGTCGCCATCTCTTCTTCCCTATGGGATATAGTGGGTATCATGCTACATTGCCACTTCATTCCGCCTGTAGGATGATGGCACCTCAAATTTTTATTAAATATTAATCATGTTTATCCACTTTTAATTACTCTTACACTTACTTAACTTTCTTATGTGTTAATAGACTCTTTCTACACTGCATCTCCATAATTCAATAACAGATTATACTTATTTTAAATTTATTAACTATGAAGTATAGACTCTTCAAAAATTTATGCTGTATTCGTGTCGAACACACGAACACAAGAGGACAAATGAGGACGCGCGAACACCGTGCCATGTGGCGTGTTCTAATAAAATAATACTAAAAAAATTTAAAGGACACTTCTAAGATACTTTTAAGACATTGCTGAAATGCAAGACACTATGTACTTATAAATAAGATTATTAATATCTTAAACGTAATTTTGACACCTAATAAAAAGATTTGTTCTAAGCAAATTTTCAGGACATTACACCTCATTATTGGTTGTATGAAGCTTTTTTTCTTTTTCTCTCTTATTAACACTCCAAACGTCACATTTTATCTATCTTTTTAGACCCTTCTATTATCATTACATTATTTAATGAGCTCTAGTTCTCCTTATAAGTTGGAGGACCTTCAAGCACGCTTGATTGAAGTAAAAAAGAAAGAAACATTTTGGGGGTCGAGAAGGTTCGACTAAATTTCTAATTCTTGAGGCAAATTTTTTTAGTATTATCTTAATGTTTCATTCACTTCGAGTGGGGTGTCTCTTCACTTTTTAGCATCATCTCGTCTCCTCTTATTATATTTTTCCTAGCTAAATTGTTTAAGGGGAAGAAGATAGGAAATAAATTTTTATTCTAAGTAGAAAAGGATTGTAAGGCATACTTTGGCAAATTAAACTCTGGAAACCATTAAGCGAAGCGTGGAGAACCAAAATTGAAAGAGAGAATAAAATAAAGAATTCCTCCAAATTTGTCACTTAAATCTGAATTGGTAGTGCTCTCACTGGGAGAATTGATTCTTAAAAATCTAAGATTTATGCTGAATCATTTCGGAAAAAGTCTAGGTAGATTGGATTGGTTGGTGCATACGAAACCCACTCCATATATAATGTTTGTTTTCATTTTTGGTGGGTTGGAGGTGTTGGTGTTCAGAAAATAGAATATTGAGCTCTCATTTTCTTGGATTATGTTTTGAGGATGGTTTAAGTTTTTTGAGATAGAAAATTTTAATGTTATAATGTGGAATAAAGTTATTTATTATTTGAGAATTTTGTAAGATGCAAAATAAAGCTAATTTTTTTTATTGAAGTATGTATTGAATGTAAAATAAAGTTAATTTTTATGGCTAAATTAACATATGATATGAAATGAAATGAAATTGACTTTTAAAATTTAAAATTGTGTTCAATGTGAAATAAATATAAAATATTGATGAAAGTATTTTTAAAAGAATTTGGAGTTTTTTTGGCTCCAAACAAATGAGACCTGAGTGTATGAGTTTTCTTGATAGATATGAGGTTGGTATATAGCTATTGGGATAGGTTATATCCCATTCCATTGCCATCTCTACTACTAATTTCTTTTGACACATAACTAATTGTAAAGAATTTTGGGAAACACGACTGAATCTTGTTTAGAAATCCAGAATTTGAGAAGGCTATTGTAATATCACGTGATCCAAATGTAGAGATATTGTTCACTTTAGCTTCTAGGACCTACATGATGTGAGTACTTTTCGAGAAGGCCACCTATCCTGGTACTACTATTGCTCAAGCATGCTTAACTATGGAGTTTTTCATCACTAGTCTCATGATTTTTCCCTAGAATATGCCTCTACATTGGATCACGGGATGTTACTGCCGCTCATCTATATTTGAATTTGGAAAGTCTATGAAAATGCAATTCTCTTAATTAACTCTAATGTTTCCTAAATTGGATGCCCCAGTTGGTAAAAAAAAAACCCCACAATCCATTGTAGTTATCTTGTGCTCTTTTTTTTTTTTTTGATAGCTATCTTGCATTATTACCCTCTTCAAACCCATGACAATTTTAGATAAGTTTGGAGGAGGTTCTATTTGCAAGTGCTAAGTGCACATCTTTTATGCATCCATTAGCCAGAGTCCAGACTCAGCATGCTGCATGTTGTTCTCTTTAATGCTATTGAATTTTCTTGATTTATTTTGCAAAAAGAGGTAAAGGTTTATTTTTTGTTCATTTTTGTACTTCTGTCTTGATTGATGAGTAGTCATATCACTTATTAGATGTCAGATGCTGGCTTTCACTGCTTTGCTCCTGATTGGATTGGATTTGGTTTTAGTGATAAACCTCAACCTGGATATGGGTTCTCATATACGGGTATCAGATTTCCTGAGTAAATTTTATTTAGTTCATCTTAATTTTGGGAACTGAGTATTCAGACTTTGTGATGCAGAAGAGGAGTTCCATAAAGAATTTGACAATCTTCTTGATGTTCTAAATATCAGCTCGCCATTCTTCTTAGTGATTCAGGTCACCCCTTTTCTTTTGTTTAATTTGTTAAACATGTTTCCTTGCCCTGTAAGATTGTTATCCATTTTTAGGCAAAAAGGCAACAATGTGTAATAATCTACATTTCAAAATTAGGGAGATTTACGTATTTCCATTTTTACTATGTAATATTCCTGGGTTATGCTTTATTTTTTAGGCAAGCTAATTATTTTGTTTTTTTTAACCTTATATGGACTGAAAATTATATATTAACAGTCTATTTGCTTATGTAATTTTCAGCCTTACAATGAATCAAAGAAGTAACATTTCTCCTTCAAATTCTCTCTCTCTCTCTCTCTCTCTCCTTGTTGTTCTGCACCTCTTTCTTTTTCTTCTCCTTTTTAACTAGTTCTTCTTATTCATTATCTTCTCTCTCTCTCCCTCCCTCCCTCCCTCTCCCTCCATCTTCTTCTCCACGTCTTCCTTTTTCTCCTTTCTAGTTGGTTCTTGTTATTCATTATCTTCTTTTTTCTCCCTCTTTCCCTCCTTTCTCTCCTCTCTTTATACCTAATTTCTCTCTTCTACCATCTTTTCTCTTCCTTTCTCTTCTTTTTGGTTTTCTTTTCTCTTTCTCTTTCTCTTTCTCTCTCTTTCTACCCAGTCTCTTCCTCTTCTTCTCAAGTTCTTAATTTTGCTCTTCTTTTATATCCTCTTCCCTTTTACCTTTCATGTTTTACATAATTGGCATTAGAACTTTTATTCACCCAAATGAGCACAACTTGGCCAATGAATTTGACCTAGATCCGAATCCATGATATCTTGAATTGAGTCATGATCGACCTGAATCCTCTCTAGTTGGAAACCAGATCGAGATGGAATTTGGGTTTTCGAATTTAATCCATTTACAATAAATGTTATGTTTAAAGTGTTTTCCACTGTCAGATCAAGGATAGTATTATATGTAATGAAAATGGAATAAGAAAAAGATATCTTATTTTTGTGAATTTGAGCTTTTTTAACATAAATATCAAAGTGTTACATTGTTTGTAATATATATATATATATATATATATATATATATATATATATATATATATATATATATATTGCAAAATATGTACTTACGAGGGTGAACTATGAAAATAGCTGCACTATATACTTTGACTTGCTAATACATTCTATAAGAATCCCTCTTTGACCAATCCAAGTGGGTTATGTATTTCTATCTATTTGTAATGTTCCTAGTTTATGCATTTTTCAAGTTATGCTGTTCTACTTGTTACCTTTTATGTATGGACTGAAAATTCTATATTAAGAGATCTATTTGCTAATTAGATTTTGATTTTCTCTCTCTCGCTGTGTCCACATGATTACTATCTATCCCTTCCTCTCCCTTCTTTTTCTTCCCTTTCAACTTTCTTGTTGTACATCAGCCAGCGCTTTACCATAATCTTCATAATCCACCTGTTAGATCATGTACTATCTGCATCATATTTTTCTTTTTTTTTTTAAAAATATTCTCTTTTTTGTAATTGGATTGGTTATTTTCATAGGGGTTCCTGGTGGGGTCATACGGATTAACATGGGCTCTGAAGAACTCCAATAAAGTCTCGAAGATTGCCATTCTCAACAGCCCGTTGCAAGTATCATCGCCTTTGCCTAGTTTATTTCAACAACTTAGGTTGGTTTTTTTTTTCGTAGTTATACTTACATCAAACTTATCTTTTCCGTCTCTGTCTAGTTTCCATTCTTGACATGATTTTTAAGATTCTAAGCATCTTAAAAATTGTTAATAATCTAGTTTATGTAAAATGACAAAGGAAAGCAGTAAGAAGTAGAGAAGACAAAGGAAGAATAGGAAGAAGTGAGGGAGGGGAGAGAGGGAGGGAGAGAAATGCTTGAGGTATCCCCTCCTTTTATGATGAAGAAGACAAAAAGATTGAGAGGGTTTGTCAAAACCTTCTTGAAAAATGTAATCATCAAAGAAATTTTTTTCGAGGGCATCTGTCAAAGTCTAAGTAGCCAAGTTGAAGAGGCTCGTGGTAATTTCGAATGAGACCTCGGAGTCGAAGGATAGCCTCGAAGAAAGAATTTCTTCGAGAAGAGAATACTTGACTTGAAAGTGGCATACTTCTAGATGACTCAGACGGTTATGGAGGTGTGAACATATTAGTCTCATATCTGGCTATTATACTAGAGTGATCATGTCAAGCTGATGATCTATAAGAACATTTTCATCCGTATAGAAAAGAACTGACACTTCTCCCTCTATAGAAAGGGAAGCTTCGGTGAATTTAAGTAATGTTGAGTTATTGCTGTCACTGTGAAGAGGGAGAAATAGAGTCAGAGAGAGAGAGGATCTAGGAGATCCATGGCTAATGATGAAGTCAATCTCTTGAAGTTCTTGAAGAGAAGAGACAGAAGAACAGAGCAAATAAGTTACTTTCTATTTATTAACCTCCTAGATTGAAGTAGGTATCCATTGATTGTTGCATGGGAAGAAAACCTTTAACTTTCTAAGTTTGTAAGTTCTAGGCTCATAGCTTACGGTGAATGCGATGAGTTATCTGATATCCCATGTAGAGCCCTTATATTTCTTTCATTTTCAAGTAGCACAAAGTACTATAAAAAGAAGGATTCCCACATTTACTCTTATCTGTTATTTGAAGTCAAAAGTTTATTTTTGTCTTTGAAGGTTGTTGTTGAAAAGGTAGTCGATGAATTATAGTTATTACAAATGATCTGTTTCATAATTGTTACAATAAACCAAACATTTTCCATTCATCTTCATTTTAATATTAGATGATAAGCTTAGCTGTAATTAATGTACTAAAAATAATATATTATAATTACATTATGGAACTATCTTCTGCTTAGAATTGCAAATTTACCAGACAGCTTATTATATAAATTATTTATTAGACAGTTCCGTAATAAGCTAAATATTATAAGGGATGAACATTTTAACACCTTAATAAATGCACTTGACTTCATGACATTGAAATGATAAATTATTGTTTAATTACATCTTGGAAGTCAACTTTCTTTATAATTACAAATTTACCCTACAATTTAGTATATAAGCCTATTATTGGGCTGCTACATAAGTAAGTTGAATCTTGCATGACAATGGGGTGTGTTCAAGCATTAATATAGTATTAAAGGCCACCCGAAATCTTAAAACATATATATTTTAAGGCAAAGTTTTATTTTGAAGCCTACCTTATTGTATGATTCCATAAAACTCTAGGGTCTGTTTGTTTGTAAGGTTTAATTTAACAAGGTTAAAATTAAACTTGGATAGAGATATTTGTTATTGAAAATTGTGAATAATGTGAAATAAAGTTATTATGTTGGGATATGTGAAGAATGTGATATAAAGTTAGTTATTATGTTGGAATATGTGAGAGATGTGATATAAATTAGTTATTATTTTGGTAATGTATGTAGGATGTGAAATAAAGTTAATTTTTAATATTAAATTTTATGTGATGTGATATGTCAGTTTAAAATTAAACCAGGTTAATTTTAAACTTTTAAACAAACAGGGCCAATATAAATTAACTTTTAATGGTAAAATGTGTAAGTACCATAAAATAAATAAATACCTTATTTTATAGAAAGATATTTGAATCAAATTTAAAATGCAATTAATAAGGTTTTTTAATAACATGAAAGTAAAAAACATTTCATTTTTGAAACCTACCTTATTCTATGACTTCATAAAACTCTACATTTTCTGATATAAATTAACGTTTAATGGTAAAATGTATAAATATAAAAAATTAAATAAATAAATATTTCACAATTCAATGATATTTAAATTGTATATGCATGCATATTATATCTTTTTAGCCTCCGTTGTTTAAGTATCATTTGATATCCTTGGGAAAGGATTTGAATATCAGTTTTGAGTAGCTTTTTATGGCCTTTATGGCAATTTCTGATATCCTGTGACAAGATCCTAGTTCTTTTGGAGCCACGCTTTCAAATGTTTTGACATTGTATAAGGGTTTGCCTCATGTCATTTTTGTTACTTTTGTTTTGTTTTGTTTGGTTGTTGATCAGCGAATGAAAATTGATCCCCTTTGTTAAAAATTGATTTAGAAATCTATGTATCATATATCTTCATTTTGTATGGATTCGCCTAAATCATTATAATTATTATAACTTATATCTTCATCTATATTTTGGAGATAATCATTTACTAGTTGCCATCAGTTAGCATTTTATTTAATAATCTTAGATCTTAAGGTAAAGAATTTGGAGTAGGATGGACCCATCTAGGACTCGGTGGTGTGCTGTTGCCTTTTATTATTTTGACTTAAAATTTGTCTATTTGTATTTTAAACTATGGTATTTGTAATAAGGTCTTGCCTAGCAAGCCAAAAATCTTGGTAATTGTAGATAGATTAACTAAGTCTTCCCATTTCTACTTAATAAAATGATTTATCCACTTGAACTATTAGCTCAACTATATGTGGATGAGATAGTACAACTCTATGTAACACTTTCTTCAATAATATATAGACCCTCATTGTCTCAAGACTATGAATTGGTCACCAAAATACTAAGGAAAAAAATTAAAATATAGTACAACATATCCGTTAGAGAAAGACGAACAGTCTAAATTGATGATTTAAACCCTTGAAGACATGCTTTGAGCCAGCATGACGGACTTTGGAGATAACTAACACCTATTCCTAGTGGAATTCTCCTATAATAATAATTTTTATTCAAGTATAAAGATGTTCCCTTATGAAGCATTATATGGAACAAAGTATTGATCACCGTTGTATTGTGATGATGTTGGAGAAAGTAGATTACTAGGATTGAAAATTATTGAAATTACGACATGAAATATCAAGATGAACTACGAAAGACTTCTAGTAGCTCAAAGTTAGTAAAAGGCTTATGTAGATCAATGGAGACTTGATATTTGTTTTGAACCTAGGAAACATGCATTTATTAAGGTATCATCTAAGAAGGTGGTATTTTGATTCGATATAAAAGGGAAATTGAAACTAGAGTACATTGGATCCTTTGATATAATAAGATAACTTGGGACGTCGGCATATGAGCTAGCTTTCTCCCAAAGTTTGCAAACATTCACAATGTCTTTCATATCTTATCGCTAAGGATGTGCGTGGCTGACCCAGATTATACATTTAAGTATGAACCACTAAGTTTCTAACCTGATCTCTATTGTGAAGAGAAACTTAGAGATTTTGGATCACAAGGAGAAGGTACTACTAAAGCGCACGATACCTGTGGTAAAAGTCTTGTGAAGAAAGTACAAAGTAGAAGAAGTCACTGGAAACAAAAATCATGTGTAGCAAATACCCTCATCTATTTGAAATATCAGGTATGTACTAAATTTGGGAATCAAATTTTCTTAAGAGAGAGTAGATGTAACACCTGTCTCAAAAACACTTTTAACTATAAGTTTTTTATAATTATAATATCTGCTTAAGTAAATTTATTATTTCTATTTTTATCATAAATATCATTCTACTACTTGTAACTCAACATTTACTAACTAAAAAAACAATCTACTTTTTAAAATCCTTCATTGTAGTTTTCCGTAATACTCTTAATTGTAATTTTTCAATTATTAAAATTATCAAAATCCTATTATAATTTTTTTATCCTCATTCATTTATTTGACTAGTTTTAAGATAAGGTTCTCGGTTGTATTTTTTTATCTTTTTGTGACTTATTACAACACGTAACGAAATATTTTCTAAACCTTTGATCGATTTTTCATTTATAATATACATGATTTTCATTTCAAATCTTGCCATTATAACTCTAACCTTCTCCTACACTTGCCCATCTACCCAAACTAAACGCTTTTTCCATTACACCTTAATCTTACAGCTATATAAACTCTCCTTCGTCTCTATGAACCATCACCCAAAAATCATGATAGCTAAATGCGAGTAAGATTTCATTAAAAATAAAACAAGTAAGAAGTAAAGGAGGATTAAATACCGTAAAGCTCTTTTTAGGTAAATGGTTATTATATGTTCAGTATTTTTGACTTTATATATATATGGACAAGGCAAAGTCAATGATCACTCCTCTTAGAGGACATTTTCGATTGTTAGTCAAAATTTTGTTCATGTACTGGATGTCGAACATTCCTTATTTGTCTACATTTGAAAGTCTGATGTATTCGTGGTTTGCACTTGGCTAGATATTGCACATGATGTAGGAAATGTCAATAGATTTCTCTCAAATCCAGGCAAAAAACATTGGGCAATAGTGAAATAGATCCTCTGTTACCTCATAGGCACAAGGTTAATGACATTGTGTTTTGGGAGAAGGAGCTGAAATTGACCAGCTATGTTGGTGCAGATATGGCATTTTAGGTTATCTGATCAAGTTTGTTGGGAGAGTTGTTGGTTGGCAATCCAAGCTATAGAAGACATTGCTAATAATAAAAGAAAAGGACATTGCTAAGATTGCAAGAAGCTATGTCGATGAAGGAAAGGCTAAAGAAGAACACCAAAATAAAACTTTCTAAGTTTTTATGCTCTTAAATAGTTACTTGTCTTGTGGAACTGTTGGGTTTGAGGTGTCCCATGTAAAACCTCCTTATATTCCTTTCATATGAAACTATTAGAATGTCTTATCATAAGTGGTTTGTAGTATTTACTCCTATCTGTTGTCAGAAGTCAATGTCTATTTTTATCTTCAATGGGTGTCATCAAAAAGGGTATTTGAAGATTATTATAATTTTCAATAAGGTCAGTCTTCATCAATACCAACTACAAGGAGAGAGAGAGAGAGAGAGGAGATCATTAATTATTTTCAAATCATCTAAAGCTTGGAAATTGGGAACTTTATATAGATTTACCATGGAAGAGAAATGTAAACTTGCTAACAACAACAACATGGAGAAATAAACACATAGTTAATACTGAAGACTATTTAGTAGAGTAAGGCTATGTTTGGTTGTAGCTTAGGTGAGTTACTAAGTATAAGCAACTCAATCCCTAAGTTGGTGCACTTAAGTTAATTTTGGCGCAAACGTGCTTGGGAGTAATGCTGGTATAAGCTGGCTTAAATTTGTTTTTTAAATCTTATATTGAGAATGCATATAAGCGATTATCCTATATGCATAGTTCAACAACAGATTATGTTGAATAAAAAAAAAAGAAAAGATTATGTTGATATATAAGTGGTGGCTCTCCCCAGTGGCCTAGGCTTTTGGGTTAATAGATGCTTATTTCTTGTATATTAGGTCACACTTGGGCTCCCTGATATTTCTCCTCTTAACACCTTGGATTAACTTTAGGCTTAAAATAAAGAATGGGATGACAAATTGTCAACATGAGTTTTGGGGGAATTGTCACATTTTATACAATTCGACATGAAATTTATTGCATGTAGCATAAATAACATTAACAGGCCAAATAGAATTTGATTAACAAATAAATATGATACCTGATAATCAATGCCATATCCTATAAATTGCAATTTGTTAACAGTACAACTAGGAGGTTCTGGGCTACTAGATGACTAATACAAATCTAGAACAATTAAAACAAAATATGTATCAATGAAACTAGCACTAGGTCTAGATTCTAGTTGGAGGTGCAAGGAACTGAGTTTCTTCTATAGTTACTGTTATTTTAAAATTAATTAAGCAACGACAATATTACACGAGTTTTTTTAATGCTTATGAGAAACAATTGAGCTGGCTTCTTGGATTGCCATCTGAATTGGAATCTGCAACCATGAGTGCTTGGTCGTCAGTGAATTTATGTAAACAACTCATATACTTTACAAAAAGGTCAACTAACATGAAAGCTCAATACACGCATAAATGTTCCCATATCAACAAACTTGTCACGGGACGGATTCGTCTCTATCGATATGGTGTTCATTGACATTTGTAACTTTTTTCACTGTTCTTTGGGAGAGCAAATAGGTAAGCACCTTAACTTTTTAGTTATGCCATTCAGCCAAACACAAATTAAATGTCAAAAAGGAAAATATGAAACTCCCAATAAGTTACCAATCTGAGAAAGAAAGTTACCATCAAAATACTGGAAAATAATTATTTTTCTACTATTCATTTGAAACATCTCCATCAGCACCATAATGAACTTTGCATATACTCTCTTATAAAGGTTTCACTAAACCGTGTTACCATGAATTATTTTTTTGTCATTTCAGAATCCCACTTTTTGGTGAGTTCACATGTCAGAATGCTGTAATGGCTGAGCGGTTTATCGAAGCAGGTAGCCCGTATGTATCTCCATTATACCCTATGAACTACATATTGGATTTAAGCAGTTTAAAGGGTAAGTTTAAAGCTAAACCATGTCCTGGACAACTTATAGTCCAAGCAGGTTAACTCACTTATGTTTAAGCTGTTTCCTGACAGATCGTTTAAGTTGATTTTGAAAATAAATATTTTAAAAAGTTAATTATACACATTTTGCTTTCGCTGCATTCAACTTTCCAAGTGGACCCGGTGCTTGGCGTGCTTTAAGGTGTCAATCAAATGGAAGATTTTTATGGCACGAGCTGAAACCTAGTTCCTAACATCCTATAAGTAAACTAAGTTGCCCAACAACTGGCATACTCAAATTTGTTTTACAATGTAAAATCATTTATTACACAATCATTTCTAGTTAGCTTGGTAAATATTTTCAGCAAGCTGCCCTTGATTCATATTTATTGAGCTAGCATAATGACTCAAAACTTGATTTGAAAGCAAATTCAAAAAAAAAAAAAAACTTGATTTGTAAGCATAATAATAGTTGATTTCACATCAAGTAAAAAAGTAAAGTTAGCTTTGACTAAAGATTGCCAACCCTGAGATTGTTGGGAGATGAAGAATTGCATTATTTGGTTGTATATTTTTTTTGCAAACTCCAAATAGTCACTCAAATTAGAAGTATTTGTGCAACATTATATATTAGTTGGCTATTTAAATTGGGCGTAAACATGCAATTGACATAAATTTATGACCGTAAGAAATCCCCCTATACAACTTGTAGTTTAATTATCTTATATGTAGTTGATGAGAAATTTGTACGGCCTACATTCATCTACTCAAACATCTACATTATCATTGCACAAAGAAATCAAGAATAACATCCGAATAATGTCAAATTTACATGTAATACACCATTCAAAAACTATGGTGCTAGAGGCAAGTTAGAAGATCCACATATCTTTATGCCTTGAAGGATTACGTAAAGTAGAACTGCAAGATGAAGAAAGAGGAATACTCCATGGGCGGCAAAACCATCTGCCTTCTAGAGGGAAAAGTATAAACTATACAATGTAAAATCATTTATTATACAATCATTTCAAGTTAACTTGGAAAATAATTTAGAGCAATGTGTCCATAATTTGATATATGTCAAGCCATTATGATGATTCAAAACTCAACTTGAAACCATAGTAAGAGTTGATTTCACCTTGAGTAAAAGGTTGAGCTGGCTTCGACTGGACAAAGTAGAACTACAAGATAAAGAAAGAAGAATACTCCATGGGAGGCAAAACCATCTGCCTTCTAAAGGGAAGAGTAGAAACTATACAATGTAAAATCATTTATTGTGCAATCATTTCAAGTTAACTTGGAAAATCATTTAGAGCAATGTACCCTTGATTTGAACTTGATTTGATATATATCAAGCCATTATGATGATTCAAAACTTACCTTGAAACCATAATAAGAGTTGATTCACCTTGAGTTTTTGTGGAGCTAGCTTTGACTAAATATTGCTAACACTATGGCTGTTGGGAGATGAAGAATTGGGTCATTGCTTGTATAATGTTTTTGAAAGTTGTACAAGCAAATGACCCAATTCTTTATCTCCCAACAAAGAAAGAAGACCAAGATCATATCTATGTAACCTTGAGGGATTACTTAAAGTAGAACTACAAGATAGAGAAAGAAGAATGCTCTATGTTAGGCAATAACATCTGCCTTCTAGGATGAGGAGTAGAAACTAACCTTCAAGAAGAAGAATACTTCACCATTTAAGAGGAAGAAGAAGCAGGTTTATTTGGAAGCACAAAAATAGTCTCTAGAGTTCCCTAGATGATGAGGATTCCCTGGCATATCTATATGATTAATATCAGATAAAGAAGATGATGCTCCCTCCTTTCTCTGCCCTTGAGAAGAAGCTTCTTGGCAAAGAAGATAATGATGATTGTGGGGAAAGGCAAGACCTCGATCCTCTCTGCCATCTCCCTGTTAAGTTAAAGAAGATACTTCTAGAAGTGGGCATCAACCCCCCATTCCATAACTGCTCCAGCCTATTTACCAATTTTTTGGTCTTTTTGGGTAACTGTATCATCATTAGTGCAACTGTATCATCATTATTAGCTAATGTAGACTTGACATTGTGCGTATGGTGATGATGTGGTGGTCAGTTTTGGCATTTATACATGTTATTATCACTATCCCATGAATTTGAATATGATAAGGAACTCAATCTCTGTATGTCATGAAAGAGGATGAAGATAGCATGAATGTGTCTAAAGCGTAAACATTGGACATTGGATGTTTAATATATAAAGTAGATAGTTCTGTGTTATGTATGTTATTGACAGTTAATAATATTATCATTTTTGTCTGATGGAAATGCTCCATATATCTTGGCAGTTATGTGCTGAAGTTGGAAAAGGCTGATGTATATCGCCTACCATACCTTGCAAGCAGTGGTCCTGGGTTTGGTTGATATCTCATAATTAGATTCTTATCTTCTGATATTCTTTTTGTAAGAACAAAAAGATGTAGATACATGTGTTTTAGATTACACATCACAAATACTGAAGTTCGGTTATCTAATTATTAGTTTCATGGATATTTGCACAAATTGTTGATCAGAATTAAGTTAGATATGATTTTGTAGATTGTAGATTGATATCTAAACTATTCTATTCCAATGGAAAAAAAAACCGTGAAGTATGATGAAAAGGAAAACAAATAGTTTCACATGGAAATGATGCTTATTAGATTACAGATAACAAATAGACTTTATCCCATATTTATTGGGGTTGGCTACATGAACGTTTCTTTTACATTCAACTCTATTTAAAGCAAAACCTTTTTGTGAGCATTGGTGATTCAAGGTTATGTCTAATTATCATATCCAAAGTAATTTTTGGTCTCCCCCCCCTCTCTGTGACATTGTGATTTAAATCTCCTTACATCCATGTATAGAGGCTATTTTCTTGATCGATGTGATCAAACCACTTTAAAGACCCCTCATTCATCTTATACTTTTTAGGTGTCTTGCCCACCCTAACACCATCAATATTGATGTAGAGCAGTATAGTGTGACCATTGATCCATCTAAGCTTTTGCATTTCAACTACTCTAATCTTGTGAATATTTTTCTATTACTTTTGCTCACTCCCATGTAGGATAACTGATAAGATAAAAACCTCATGGAGATTTTCCATCAACTTATAAGACTTTTTTGTCACATTGAACATCAAATAAAATCATTCTCATTGAAAAACTATGTTCATTTTTTGTTTATACGGTATATATCAGGCTTATTAGTATTGTTCATTATACATGTCTGTGGTATGCTCACATGTCATGTCTTTCACACTTTTGTAGCATTGCTCGAAGCAGCAAGAAAAGCAGATTTCAGAGACGTATTAACAAGAATAGAAACTGGTTTTACATCTTCAAGGTACCACTAATCTAACCCAGCATTCTTTTATTCATCCTTATAATAATCATTGCCACATTAAAGATTAGGCAGGGTTTTACTATTTATTTATTTATTCGTATTAATAGCTACAAGTTTTCTCTTCATTGACTACCTTCTACTATTACTATTCCATGTATAATTATCTCTGCAACAAACTAATCTAAATGCTTAAACCCATAGGTTATGGCTCAAGAATAACTATATATTCTTACATGCTCCTTCATGCATAGGTTTATTTGCTTTACAGCTCAGATTTAATCAGCATATGGAACTTTTTTTAAAAACTCTTATGCTAGACATAATTTGGGGATACCATGGCTCGAACTTGAGACTAATATTTGTTAAATGTATGATAACCAACTGTTCTAAAAACTTAATCTTGTATGTTATGGTTCAAGAATAATTTTACATTTTACAGTTAACAATTCTCACTTTTAGGCCTAAATATTGATGCAAGTTGCTAACTGCATAGGTTCAATTAGAGTAGGAAGTCAAACAGAAATGAGAATGCAAAAGAAGGAATCCATTTTCATATTCTTATCTCTAATATGGACTATTGTGCATGTTTAAATGAAACCTTCCTGCTCGCTTTAGATTTGAGGTTAAGTTAATCTTTACTGAAAATTAAATTTTTATGGTTTTCACTTGAGTTTGAATCAAAATGATTTGACATTAGCTGATATTGCATTGATTTTAAAACTTATTTTGCTTCCGTATCAAACATAAATGTAGTTGTTCTATATGTACATTAATACAAGTGTAGTGGAATTGCTCCAATCCTAGTGGGTAGGAGCCATGTTGGGATCCCGGGGATCTTTGGTTTGAATCACATTACCCCAATTTTCAAATGGGGTGGGGGAAATTATGGTGCCTCGGGTTAATAAGAAAAAGTATATAAATATATGAGCATGTATTTTCCTATTATTTTCTCATAAGCACTTAGATTAATGCAATGCCAAAGTCATACATGCATGATTTTTTCATTTCCATTTTAGAATGTGCATATGTTTCCTTCTATAATGCATGAAGTTGATATGAGCTTCAATAGATTAATTTCAAGCGAGCTTTCCTGGAGTTGAAAGAATAGGTTTGGCTTCAAGTCATCAACAAATCAAAACTGAAATTACTCATTTTCAGGTCTATTTTTCGATTAGATTTGATTACCAAATCTAATTTGTTGTACTAAAATGTGATATACAACGTATAAACATGAGTGAGTGATAGTTTAATACATAGAGATGCATGCTTAGTGTGTGTTGGATGTTTAACGTTTGCTTTTCCTTTGCATAACTAAGATTTGAGGGTCTTATATGTAGTTTTTTGTTGTGTTGTTTATGTAATTATCCTTTTTATATATATATATTACAATCTCCATTGTGTCTCATGAGCATTGAATTTTAGCAAACCGATTCCCTTTATTTGAATAGTTGATTGCAACTCTTTAATGCAGGTGGGAGAAACCAATATTACTTGCATGGGGAGCATCTGACAAGTATTTGCCCCTCTCAGAAACTGAGACATTTCTCAACACAAATCCTGCTGCCATCCAGATCAAGGTGATACAAGGAGCTGGCCACATGCCACAAGAGGACTGGTACTTGTAACTCTCTCTCTCTCTCACAGCCTATTTTTGGAAAAATTATTGGGATTCAAATGCCTGAACACGTTAGGCGTTCGTTCGCCAATAGCAAAGAGCCATGCAAATGAGTGTCCCTTGCTTAGCAACTTAACCCACAAACGGCATTAAGTTGTTGAGCAACCAAACGAACCATCAAATCGGCCGACCGGACAGTCTAACTGAGTGATCGTGCGGTCTAGTTGGTCAACTGGACTGTCCTTTCACTTGGATCGGGCTGTCCGCTCGGTCACCAGATAAGTAGATATTAAGTAAGCATTTGTCCAAAAAAAGTAGGCTAGCTTGAAATCAGGTAGTATCAAATCGACAAGATGCTACATGTGATACTTGCTATCCCAGACGAATACCTATCTGATTTCAAGGTATATCTACTTTTCTTGAATGAATATCTACTTGATCTAATAGGCAAACAAACCATCCAGCCAGAGTGAACGGACGGCCCGATCAGCTACCAGACTATCCGGTTGGACGACTGGACAGTCTGTTCGGCCGCTCGGCAACCTAACATTGTTAATGATATTATTGTTGACCGCTCACTGCGTGGCTCTCCGCTATTGGTGGACAAACACAATAATGTTTCCCTTTTTCAACATGATTTTGCTTCAGTTGACCATAACAAAAATGAACATTTAGAGATGGGAGCATTTTCATCCAAAGAGGTCATACAAGCTTTCTTTCCTTATCTTATAGTTGGATAGGATGAAAGGGGCATAACGATAGAACTCTCTCTCTCTCTCTCTCTCTCTCTCTCTCTCTCTCTCTCTTTACATAATATATGAGCAGTTATTTAACTTGTTCTTTCTCTTTTCACAATCAGGCCTGAGAAAGTTGTTGAAGCTCTTAGAATATTTTTCTGAACAAAGGCACAAGGATTTCAAGTTTGATCCTTGTTAGATTGTAGCTGTAGAAGTGCTTTGTTATAATTATATTTTTGGATAATTGTACTGAAGATGCCATAGTGTCACATTTATATATTAGTCATCCATTTCCAAGTACTACGTTCTACACAATTTTGTCAATTCCGTTAACTCAAATAGTTTCAGAGTCGGTGAGCGTAGCGGGGGAATGAGAGGGAAATTAGTAATTCAAATTGTTTCGTATTTCGCTTTATGAATCAGTAGTTGAATAATATTTCATAGACTAGATGATTAGAAATTTCAAAAGGCGAATATTGTAGCCAAATAACGATAGATACGTTATTAGTAGATATCGATTCACGCTTACTTGGAACATACTTGAAGCAACTTTCTATCACAATTATACTCTATAACACTTGTTTTTGTGATAAATTTTCTAATATTATGTGTTTTATTTTTACTCAAAAATCAATAATCAATCAAAAGTTGAATTAGGTTTTAGATCGAATCAAGCTCAAATCAATCCAAGCAGCCAACCTAGGAGTCTTTTTTTTAGTTTGAGATTTTTATCAATTTAATTTTGAGCCAGTATCGAGTTGGGCTTGCTCAAAATTAGTTTAATTAAAAAATAGAAAAAACATATTTTTTTTATTTATACAAATAATTGGTTTTAAAATATTAGTTTTATATAATAGCCTAATAAATGGCTATATTATTTTTATTGGATGACCATAATTTATGCCAGATGAATAAACAATATATCTATACATAAAATTTTAATTGAAGTCAAAAAATTAATTGAAAATCATATCAAATTTAGCTTGAAAAGCTTGAATTGATAATAAATGAATCAAATTTAGCTTAGATCAAAATTAAATTGAATTTTTCTCATTTATATTTTAGATTTAATCTAAATTAGTTTGAAAATTTTTACTTCAATCTTCAGTTGAGATCATTAAAAGTCCTCATCATGTAGTTAAAAAATCATAAATATCATAAATATTATTAAAATTTTTACTTCTATCACTGTTGTTTTCAAATATATGGGGATTAAATTTGGTCTAATACGAAAATTATTAGACTTATTAATTTAAAAATAATCTATGATGTATGAAATAAATTTAATTTATTATTAAGGATTATAATAAATGTGAAATAAAATTAAATTTTTATTGAAATATGTATAAGATGTGAAATAAAATTAAGTTTTAAAATTTAAATTTATTTTGGATGTAAAATAAAATTGAATTTTAATATTTAAATTTATATATAATGTAAAATAAATATAAAAATATTAATAAAAATATTTTAAGAAGAATTTTGAGATTTTTTAGGCGTGAATCAAATTTGGTCATAGTGAGAAATTTCTAGCCATTTGATGCCCATTGGAGCCGCCAATTTTTTTGCTATTTGTGCATTTTTTTTTGTTTGAATATTTTTTTAAGTTTATATACATTTATAAAAATAAAAAATAATATAAAATAAAAAATACTCATATAAAATATAAAATTGTTTGTACACACAAATAAAGTAAAAAAATTATATAAAATAAAAAAATACTCAGACAAAAAAATTTGCAAAACAAAAGAAAAACTACACAAATCAATATATTTTATCATAACGCGCGTTGCCGGGTTGGCGGGCCCGTGCACCTACACGATAGATTGTTGATTGAGAGTTGAACAACCTACACAGAGCGATGATCGCACTCAATAATTTCTCTAGGAAGATAAGAGAAGAGCAAAAACTAAAAGGAATAATTACCTACATACTACATAATTTAGTTTTATTTATGCCTTACCCATCCATTCTTAGTTAATTATGCCATGCACACTCAAAACATTATAAAATCTTATATATACATATTTTAACTTATTTTTATTATAATAAGTAATCATAATTTTTCAATGATCTGACTATGATTAAATTACAAAAAAGCTGAGTTGTTCATCATATTATTTTAAGGATATTTAAATATATTTTGAGTGAAAATTCTAAAACCTTAATGTTTAGGTGGCGGCAAAGGAAAAAAACATCCGCGACGTGAATTGATTTTAGGACAAATCAGCTCTTTAGTATGGTATTGAGGAAGAGAAAAATACATACCATTAAAAGTAAAAATATAATTTTAATAATTTACTAACAGAATATTTTTTTTCAAGTAGATTTTGATTAAGTTTTAACTCAAATGTGTGTATGTAAGATTTTGTAATATTTTGAGTGTGTATAGTATAATTAATTAAGAATGAATGATAAGGCATAAATAAAATTAGATTGTGTGTTATTTTAAAATAAATAAAAAATAAAAAAATGAAGTAGAAAATGAGAAGGGAGCACCACGTGCAGAGCAACAAAGGCTCAAAAAACCGTACTATGATTGCTGCATTTATAGGGGTGGCAAAATGGGTCGGTGGGTCGGGTTTGGGTCGAACCCGAATCCAACCCGACCCGAATAGTCTTAACCCAAATTCGATTTATTTATTAAATGGGTCAAAATTCATGACCCGAATCCGACCCAATTAATAAATGGGTCGGGTTGGCGGGTCGATCCGACCCATTTATAGAGTATTTTTTGATAAATGCTCAATCCGAACCCTACCCGACCCAATTATGCCCAATCCGAACCCGACCCGTTTAATAAATGGGTCAAAATTCATGATCCATACCCGAAATTTGCGGGTCGAGTTCAGGTCGGATTTACGGATCGGATTATATATTGCCACCCCCACCGCAAACACCACATGCAGTGCATTAATGCGTCATGAATCTCAAGTTTAAATAAGCCAAATGACGATATTAAAAAAAATCATTTTTTTACTATAAAAAAAAATTTATATAAGCCAAATAGCCGGATTTTTTTTAAAAAAAAAAACATAGACTAAGGTCATAAAGTCATAAACCAATTAATAAACAAGGTAAATTGTATTTAAGTCACAGAAGGTTAAGTATTTTTGCATTTAAGTTTCTGATATCTTAGAATTTTTGCACATTAGTCTATAAAATTTTAATCGTAATATTTTTAGGTTTAATTTTTTTCATATTTTAATATTTTACGTGTATGGTCTAAATTTAATGCAACATAATAGAAGATAAAAGAACTATATTATAATAATTTTTTTACCTCAAGGACCTAAGTACTATAATTTAAATTTTATAGACTAGCACATAAAAGTTAGAGCTTTGAGTTAAAAAAAAATTTGATTCTAAAATCAAATAATTTTTTAGCAAAATTTTAGTAAGTTTGAATTTTGCTGGCTTTTCATGAGACTGATGAAATGAGAAAAATTAAATATAAAGATTATTTTAGTTAGAGTAAAATAATTTTTAATGATTATTTTAAAATAATGTATGATGAAAAAAATATAAATCGAATAATTATTTAAAATTAAAATTTATGTTGAATTTTACAAATTAAATGTGATGTTAGCAGTATAATGTTTTAATGAATTTTTTTAGCCATTTAATAAATGATCACGGCGTCAGCTCCGTCAATTCATTTTCGTTAAGGCTGAGCTGGCAGCGGCAAGAATCCAATGGCCGACCGAGCCGGCGGCCATGCACGCCGTTAGGGTAAACGGTCGTTATCGAAAGCCTCTCCTCGTTCTCTTCTTATTAGCGCAGTAGCGCTAGCTCGACAGCGGGTAGAGAGAGAAAACCCGCCGTTACGCCTCTCCCCTCCGCTTCTCCCCTTTCGCCGGCGTCTTCTTCGTTCTTCTTCTCCTCCGGCGGAGGAGAAGGGAGACAGCGGATAAAGGAGAGCTTGTAAGGTTGAGGGAGCTCGGGAGTAGAGCCAATAGAAAGGCGGCATTATCTGTTGAGGTGCTTATGCTGTTCTTGAGTTCTTTCTCGCGGTAGATCTTTCAGATCTGCAGATTTTTCTAGTTGTGTTTACTGGTTTTGTGTCGGCATTGTTTTTTTGGGTGGACGGAGATGACTCCTTTAAGAGCGAATAGTTGGTTCTTCTTCAGGAGAGATGCACCGAGTTTTTTTTTTTGTTTTTTTGTTTTTTAGTGATGTTATTCTATTTGCGATGAACTCTGATTAATGTGCATTTGCTCTGCCTTGGAATCAGAGGAAGATTCTTTTTCGATGCTTGAAAATGGATCTACCAAGTTTTATGTAATGGGAGGACCGCTGTTTTTTGGATTTCAGTCATATTCGTTTATATTAGGGAATGCCATAGAGCTTTCCTCGAGCTTAATGGAACTGAGCTATAGCAAACAGCTGGTTTGCTATACCTAAAAGCTTTGGGGGTTCTTCTGGAACTAGTTCTCTTTTAGCTAGCAATGGATCTACTATTTTAAGTAATCTTGTTAGTGTTATGTTTTTTCTATGTTGTTTCTTTTCATCTGCATCCATCATTCATCAGATGAACAACAATACGGCTTGATTTTTTAGTTGGTTTAACTATTGGCACTTGAAAAAATGAAGTTTCTTTGGTGAAATTCATAAAAAGAAATACTCGTTTTTCTGAAATAGCCAAAGCCTTTTCCCCAAATAAGTATACGACCAGTTGTTACATAACTTTTTTGATGGAGGCATTTGATTTAATGCTATCTAGATACTGATATTATTTAAATGTCAGTATTATCTCTAAATTATTATTTATTTAGTTTAATATTATGTTATATGTCAATGTTATCTCTTAATTATTATTTGTTTGCTCAATATCATTATATTAACATATGCCTGTGATATTCTTATTTTTTTATCCCAAGCTTAACCAACTCATCTCCATCAACCCCTTCTCCTTCCTTCTCAGGTATCAGTCTAACCTTGCCTTTCTCTATTACAATTAGGGTGACATTTAGTTATCACTTTATTTTGGGTGACATCTAGATGTTATTTTATAGTAGCAATTTTGTAATTTTTCCAATGTTATTTGAACAAATCATTAGTTTCTCCAAATAACATAATATAGTATCACAATAACATTAAACTAAATGTCCCCTAAATATTTTGATTTTTGAGTAATCACTGAAAATTCGTACGGTTCATCTTGATTTAGACTCATCTCATCTGATCTGCAGAGGTGCTTGATGGAAATTACTTCTGTTATTAAGTTTATGTTGCCTAGCAATTGAATCAATCAGTCATTTTATGAAGCATTTTTCAGTTTGTTGTTAGAAACTTATTTGAATTGCAATATAAATTCTAGGTAAGTTACTGCATTGGTTCATGCAGATTGAATGATTAGTTCTTCTTTTTTATGCTCTCCAGCACCTGCTGTTGTGCAATGGTTGTGCAAGAGTTCACTGTGGACTTGAACAGGGCACTTGTTTTCCAGGTAATAATTGAAAGCACAGTTCTCACTTTTCAATGAAAGCGTGGTTTTCTACTATAGAGCTGCTTGCTCTCCAGTGCTGTTATTTTCTGCAGCTTTCGTGATAATACAAATGCAGCATACAATAATAGCATGGAATCCTTGATCAAACTATCACAAATTGAAGGAAACTTTACTGTTTGAATATGTTCTTAAAGTTTGAAATAATGTTTATAGAAAGTCTTAGCCATTAGTGAAGCGAAGCAGGCTTACTAATAGATGATAGAAATTACTAAAGTAATGTAGTTCTTATGGCTCTTATATAATCTCACGACTATTGCTTGTGCCTTTAGTATTGATGTGGAACAGTAAGGTGAAAGGGAAGGAGAAATAGAAGAAATGGGAGAAGGAAATAGGAGGAGGAAGAAGTCAATATTCTTTATTCAATTCACTGAATTCTAGGAAATACAAAGTAATTGGGCTAGTTATTGAGATCACCGTTACAAGGGAAAATAAACTTCCTAAAACAACAAAATGCAGAAAATCAGAAAATTGTCAGAACAATAAATGGTAGAAAATCAAAAGATACGTAACATACTAACATATCAATCCTCCTTGATAACAGAAAGTTTAAAATATTAGGAAAGAAAATATTTGTTCCATTTGTCCATATAATCTTCATCAGTACAGCTGGCAGTTTTAATTGTAACTTTAAATTTGCTTGATTACTGATTCCAATTAAGATCAACTCAAAGCCTCAAATAGTTTCACAGAGCTTCATGTCATACTTGTGGCTTTAAGAAAATTAGATTCGATTTCATCAAGGGTGTCTTACTCGAAATAATTTTCAAGTTGACTCGAATATATAGGGGTGGTTGAGTTTGGTGCTGTTGTTTCCACGGTTTTCATCTTTTCTAATTAGCTTGAACTTGATTTTAAGTCAACTCGAGATTGACTAGAGATAAAATATTCCAAGTAGAGTTCCAGACTTCCAGTTGTCTAAAACTTACTCAAAGCCGGCTCATTTCCAATGCTCTGCATCAGATACATTTAGAATTCTGTTTCAATCGAAGAAATTCCTTTTTTATTAGGTTGGACATCTCGGAGAATCTTACCAGGACTGGGTCCACCAGCCCATTGTAAGCAAGGAAGGTCCACGCTTTTTCGAAAATAATGTCTTGGAGGTAACCACTTATGCCACTTGGTCCACATCGCAGGAGGTTTTCTGAAGTGAGCTTCATTAACATGCATTTTACAATCTTTAGTTCTTGACACGCACTGTATGGTGGGCCGTTCCAACCATATGGCTTCCAGTTGTGTGTTTGTTCATTTTGATGTCAATCTGCTCGGGCCAATCTCTAATTGATGTTGCTCTGCTGGTTATGGCTGGAATGTTTGTGTGGACGTTGATTGAGTACACTTTGCACCGTTTCCTTTTCCACATCAAGACTGAAAGCTACTGGTAGGCCATCTTTGTTTGAATTGTTGTCTTTAAATTTTAGCCTTTAAAAGAAACTTGATATAAATGTCGTCTTTAACCAACGTGCAGGGCTAACACCGCCCATTATCTGCTTCATGGATGCCATCACAAACATCCCATGGATGGCCTGCGCCTTGTTTTCCCTCCAGCTGGCACGGCTATTCTTTGCTTTCCTGTGAGTCTACAGAACCTTATTTTTTGAAGTTTGAGATGAAAATATGGAAAAGCGCTTCTTTTTTAAATAAAAGAGTGTAAAAAAGTTTTGGGACATGATAAAGTTTGTATGAATATATTGTAAGTTTAGGTATGACTGTTAGAATAGGCTGCAGTAGGGAGATTCTAGGAAAACATGTGTTGAAGATAAAAATCCTATTATGCTTATACAACATAGAGAAGGATGTGCATCATTAGAGTAAAGATTTTAAATTTTATGAAGAATAACAGCAAAAACAAAGCCTAAATTTGAAACTAGTTGGGGTAAATGGGTAGAAAAGGCTAAATTATTGTAAGATCCCTAGGATTATACCATAATTACAAATAGGTCCAAAAAAAACATGTTGGACATTTATATCCCTAAAATATTATAACAAAGTAGGCCCCTGTTAATGATTTCATTAATTATAGCTGTTAACTGCATTATATTTCATCAAATTCCCTGTAGATGAAATGGCTCACATTATTAAATGTCAAAAGCTATGTGGACCTAAATGTCCCATTAGTATTTTCATGGACTTTTTTTGTTATTATGGTATAACCCTAGGAATTTTACCGTGATTTTTTTTTAAAAAAAATGTGGCAACCTTGGTTAGGATTTTTATAGAAATTATGCAAGCAGTATTAGCATCATATTTAGCACAACATAATACATGGGATTGATTGAATACGTATTCTTCCAAAGTAATTGCGATATGACTGGTGATATGATAAGTTCACTTAAGTTTCTATGCACAAATTAAGCCCATTATCACTAGTTGTTAGGGCTGTCACTGATCCGATTTCGAGCCGAGCCAATACCGACTCGAAATCGGATTGATCACATTTCGATCGACTCAGGCTCGATTGGGTTCGACTTCGAGCTGGCTCGAGGTCGATTAGATTCATTTTCGAGCCGGCTCGAAAATGAATCAATTCTCAATTTTTTTTTAGCCGATCTCGAGCCGGGTAAGCTCAACTCGATACTGCTCGAGATCGGCTCAATTTATATAATATATATTATATAACAAATATATTATATTTAATATATATTATATACATATATTATATATATCTATTATAATATAAAATGTATTTTAATTCGAGCCAATTTCGAGCTGGATCGTGCCGAGTCTACCCCGGCTCAAAATCGGCTTGAAATTATTACCGAGCCGAACTTTAGGTTCGTTAGTCGGCTCGTTTAGATCGACTCGATTTCGATTCGATCTAAAATCAATTCAATTTTCGATCGATTTTTGATCTTCGATCCATATTATCACCTTACTGGTTGTGTCCTCCAGTTCTTCCATCTGAATGTGTAAGGATGGAATTAGAACGAAGTATATCAGGAAGAGCATAGGAGTAATAGATACTGAATATGAAATCATAGTGGTTGGTTGAGCATTTATAATAAAGAGCAGGCAATTCACATTAGAGCCTTTAGAGGTAGAAGACAAGATTATTATGATATGAACAGAAAGCAGAGGGAAACTGTTTGATAGCTTGTTAGCATTAGTGAGAATAATTCATTAGCTTCCCTTAAGTAATTGGAATAAGCTTAGTGATATGATGAGTTCATTTAAGTTTCTATGCACAAATTTATTCCATCATCACTGTTTGCTTCTAGGATTAACTCTGAAGATGAAAATAGAGAAAGTAAACTTTGTTTATTTGAGCATGTCCTACAATTATTATTTAGAAGCTATAAAAATAAATATGAAATGATAAATGATAAACAGTGTTGTTTAATATAAAAGAGAGAAACTTTCTAAGAACCTGTGAGCTTCCCAAATTAATCTCAGAAGAGACTAGTGATATGATGATTTTATTAAATTTCTATAATTGAACTGATCCATCAGTTTCTTCCTCCAGTTTTGGAATCTAGTTAAACTCTTTTCAACCCCAACTGCTGCTCCGGCAATATTCGGGGGAGGGTTACTAGGCTACGTGATGTATGATTGCACTCACTATTACCTGCACCATGGGCAGCCATCCGGTAACCTCGCCAAGCATCTCAAGGTGAGAAATATTACGGATAATTAATTACGCATATCTTCCCCCAAAGTTATCTTTATTACTCGTTTTTTCCCGAAAGATGAATATTTATATCTGTCGGCCCTACTTTAAACATATGATTGCAATGTTCACCATATTTGAGGGTGAATCATAATTATTATTCATCAAAGTTGAGGGTGCAGATGTAAAGTTTGAAGATTAAAAACGAGTAATAAGCGACGTGTAGATCTCCTTCTTTCTTTCGCATTTTTTTGCCTTAACAGATACCTAATAATTCTACTTTCTTCACCAGCGTTATCATCTGAATCACCACTTCAGAATGCAGACCTTGGGCTTTGGAATCACCTCCTCTTTGTGGGATGCTGTGTTTGGGACTTTGCCTCCTGCACTGAAGGCCTCTGAGAAAAGCAGTTAATTCTTTCTAGATTTTGCCCCTGAAGAGATGGCAATTTCTTTCAGGTTTGGGTTGCTTAACATAATTTTGACCTGTTTTGGGTGAATAACATCTATTTTGGGTCTATTTTTGCATCATTTTTACTATTTCTAGTGTTTCATAACTTCTTTCTTCTTGGCTTATGGAGTTGTACATTTATTTATTTCCTCTTTCCCTTCTCATCGAAAAATTATTGGGTGCGGACAGCGCACCGTTGGGCGTCACGTGTGCTCGAACCCAGCTGTATGGCACACGTGGCGCCCTCTGATTGGGCTCCGGACGGTGCGCTGTCCGCGCCCAATAACTTCTCCTTTTCATCTTACCTCTTTCATTCTTTAGTTGAAATATATCATTTCATATTAAATAAAGTTATTTTATTATTAAAAATTATATTAAATGTGAAATAAAATTAATATTTTTTTAATTAAAATGTGTGTAAGATGTGAAATAAAATTAATTATTGAGATTTGAGATTTATATAGGATATGAAATAAAATTGAATTTTAATATTTAAATTTATGTCCTGATAAAATAAATATAAAATATTAATAAAAGTTAAAATGTTTTAGCAGGCTAATAAATGAGTTCAGCATTTGATTACTATGTTTAAATTTGATTTATTTATAAAAAATTGAGTTTGAGCTTGATTCAAGGTTATTGATGAACTAGTGTCAAACTTGATAATTGAGCTTTACATCAACCTTATTCATGAACTACTTAATAGAATTATCATAAAAGAATAGAAAAGTAAAAGTTTATATATATATATATATATTATAAGGGAAATTTCACTTAGGTCTTTGAAGTTTACTCGACTTGCTACGCAGGTTTATTATTTTGAAAATATGTCAGATAGGTTCTCAAAATTTCTCAAAATTTACTGTATAGGTCATTGTGGTCCTTAATATTTATAATTTTTTTTTAATAAAATTCAATTAAACATTTTCTATTAAACATTCTATTAAATCATTGTTCGTTAAAATTTTAATTAAGAAGTCATAAATTTTTTAATGTGAAATTATAATTATAGTCCTGGTCTTTATTTTATATTAAACACTGACGGCCGGCAGCGCACTGCCGCCAGCATCCGAGTGCAGGCGGCCTGCAGGGTGTAGCCGCGATGTCTTCGCACACGTCGCCGCAGCACGCCGCCTCGCAAGCAAAAGCCCTGCGTGGGCGTTCGCGCACGGGTCGCCGTAGCGTGCGGCGTTGAGCGCCGGCTCCCTGAGCTCGAGCGTCCGCGCTTGGGAACGCAGCACTGTGGCAACCCGCGCGCGGGCGTCGCGCGGGCGGGTCTGCGTTAGGGGTGGCAATATATGACTCGACCCATGAATCCGACTCGAACCTGACCCGCAAATTTCGGGTATAGGTCATGAATTTTGACCCATTTATTAAACGGGTCAGGTTCGGGTTGGGTATAATCGGGTCGGGTAGGGTTCGGGTTGGACATTTTTCAAAAAATACTCTATAAATGGGTCAAGTCGACCTGCCAACCCGACCCATTTATCGGGTCGGATTTGGGTCATGCATTTTGACCCATTTAATAAATGGGTCGGGTTCGGGTTGAGGCTATTCGGGTCGGTCGGATTCGGGTTCGACCCGAACCCGACCCGCCGACCCATTTTGCCACCCCTAGTCAGCGTGTCGGTCGCCGCAGCTCGCAGACTCCAGCGCGACGGGCAGATCGCAGACGCTCGTAATCGGAAGGGTAAAAAAGTGAATTTTCATAATTTTAATGATGTTTAACAAATATTATCACAGAAAGATCATAATGATCTATATAGTAAGTTTTGGGGACTTGTCTGGCATATTTTTAAAATTATGAACTTATATAACAAGTTGATTAAACCTCAAGGACTAAGTGGAATTACCTTTATATTATATTGCTTAAAGTTTTTGTTCAATGATTTTTTTTCAAATCTCATTGCATCATATGTGGATTATATTCGGGTCCCGAGCTTAAGCTATAATTATATGCAGATTCATGTTTTTTAATTTTTAATATTTGTCTTTTTTATTTTGATATAATTTATCATGTGAGTTTTTAAAAATTTAAAATTATAAATTTATGAATTTGTGTGTAATTATGATTTAAATTTAGAGATTCAGATATAACTTACATTAAAATTTAATTTAATTTTATATCATAAATATATATTATAATAAAAATTTTAATTTTATTTCACTTCTTATATATACATATTTATTTTAATTAAATTTATTATTTCTCACATATATACAAAAACAATAATTAATTTATATCACTTTTTTACGCATTTTAATATAATTAATTAATTTTATTTTATATCATATATTTTTAATAAAAAATATTTTTATTTAAATTTAATTTAAAGTTATTAAAATTAATTTTTACATACAAACACTGTCGAATTCCTTTTAAATATAATTCTGGTTGGATAAAAATTTATTTTACTTTTTTGGAGTCAACAAGAACCTTACTTTTCTCTGTTTGACAAACATAAATTAAAGGGTAAATAGCATATGAGTGCCTCTAGTTTACTCGTATGGACAAATAGGTTCTTCGAATATTTAAATATAGCAAATTGGTCCTCCAGTTTGATGAAATATGCACGTTGGTTCTTGGGCCGTAACAGACGTTAGAAATCACCTTTCTCTCCTCCCGATCGCCGTGCAAGGGCGAAGCCATTGGACCCCGGCGGTTGCGTGGCATGTGCGACCCACCGACGGCGGGTCCGGCAGCCGCGGGGCGTGTGCTACCCGCCGGTGGGTTGCACATGCCCCGCGGCCGCCGGAGCCGCCGCTGGTGGGTCGCACATTCCGCGGAGCCGCCGAGGTCTTGCGGCGTCGCCCGTGTGCGGCGATCGAGAGGAGAGAGAGAGGTGATTTCTAACGTCTGTTACGGCCCAAGTACCTACGTGCATATTTCATCAAACTGGAGGACCAGTTTGCTATATTTAAATATTCGAGGGACTTATTTGCCCATACGAGTAAACTAGAGGGACCCATATGATATTATCCTAAATTAAACTCTAATTGGACTGAAGCTTAATTTCTTCTGACAACTAATTTTATTTCCTTTTTCTTGTATTCCAAACAATTCTTATTATTTGACATTTAATTAATATTAAAATTTTGATTATTTGATATTTTAATTAATTAATATTAAGATAAATTATAGTTATAAGTTTAATTATATTTAAGACAAGTTATAGTTATAAGTTTAATTAATGTCCCAAGACATATGAATGAACGAAAATAAAAAAATAAAAAACTGAAAATAATATTTTCAATAAAATGTTAAAGAAACAAGCAAATGTGGGTGATGGTTAATACAATTCCAATTCTTTTAAAAAGGGAAAGTAAGAATAATTCCTAGAAATAATAAAAGGTTAAAGGTAAATTATATTTGGGTCCTTTAGTAGAGATCTCATTGCATACAGATCCCAAGTTTTAAAAGTTTCATTGATATTAGATCCCATTTTTTTTTATAAATTTATTTGAATGAAAAATATTAATCTCAGTTACTAATTACTTAAACATCATGTCTTTTACATCAAATTTTTTAACGTATTCTCGTTATTCCTTATCAACTACTATCTGCTTTCTCTTCTCAAAAAATATCTAAAAAATTTTATCATAAACGTTCATCGTAAGTAATAGACCATCACAAAGTGCGAAGGCTGATCCGACCTCGGCTCAAGATTGAATTGAAAGTTTTCAATTCGATTTCGATTCGATCCAGAGAATAAACGAGGAGAGTTTAATTCGATCTCGATTGGGTCTAGCTCATTTATTATCGATTCAAGCTCGATCTGAGCCAAATTTAGAATAGTATTTGCTTTACTAGAATAAAATAAGAGAAAATATTAAATTAAAAATTATTATTTATATTATGTATATACAAATATACATTTATATGCATATATATGTAAATATGAAAGTATAAACTTTCTTTTCTAAAACTCTCTGAAGTACTTCTCTTGAGACTTTATCATAAGCTTTTTTCAAATCAATAAAAACCAAATGGATATTTTCCTTTCTCTCCTTAAATTTTTTATTAAACTTCTTAATAAATGAATGGCTTCTATAGTAGATCTACCTGGCATAAAACTAAATTGATTCTCTGATACCTTAGTATTGTGGCGTAACTTTTGTTCGATCACCCTCTCCCAAAGTTTTGAAGTGTGACTCATTAATTTAATTCTTCTATAATTGGAACAATTTTGTACATTGTCTTTATTCTTATAAATAGGTACTAATATACTATTTCTCAATTCATTTGGCATCTTTTTAGTCTTTAAAATCATATTAAATAATCTAGTGAGCCAAGAAACTCATTCATCTCCTAAGCACTTCCAAACATCATATTCCAAACATCATATATACCTATATGAATTATAAGTCGGATTACGTAAATGAGTCGGATTTTAAATGAGCTGAGTCAATAATTCGTATCTAATTTATTTATAAATAGATCAGATCAATAAATAAAGTGTGTTGATAAGTCAAATAAAAAGGTCATTTGGAGATTTAATCGAATCGAAATTCTGATTAAATGCCTAAGCATCATTATGGTTAGGGGTGTGCATTCGGTTTAAGTGGTTGGTTTGGTGACCAAACCAAAAAAAAAAGATTGGATTCGGTTTTAAATTTAATGAAACCAAACCAACCAAATTATATTATAAACCAAACCAAACCAACCAAATAAATATCGGTTCGGTTTGGTTTGGTTTGGTTAAAACCATATTTTTGGTCTGCAACTCTTTGACCTGCAGCGCAAGCCGCACAAATCGTGCAACCCTAAATAATCTGAAACTTCTTGGTCGGTCGAATCAGCCTTCTTTCTCGCGAACCCGTCTATGAGCGAACTCAAATCGACAAATTGCCAACTGAACTGACCTAATATAAATAAGTGGGTTATTCGGTTAATTCGGTCGGTTTGGTTTCCAAACATGTGAAACCAAACCCAAACATTTAACCGAAATATTCAAAATATCAAACCATCACCAAACCGCTAGATTCTAAACCAAACCAAACCGTTAAATTTAAACGGTTCGGTTCGGTTTTTCGGTTTAAACCATAGTTTGCACACCCCTAATTATGGTGTGTTGAATACATTATGTTCCAATATATTATTTATTCCTTTCTCCCAAATTACAGAGTTTAAAAAATGGCCCTTTAATCTTCCTTGATAGCTTTAAACTTAAATATTTCTCTTATCAAAAAATAAACTTTAATATTTTACCATTACCTTGTTTATTTATTGCTTGAACTATTTTTTTATAACCATTAATTTAAATTCTTCTTCATAACATTTATACTATAAATAAATTAATTTGAAGCTAATTATTGTAATAAAACATTTTATTTTTAAATTAATATTATCTAAATTTTAAAATTTAAGTACGTGAAATTAAAATTGGGAGTAAAAAAATTTAAAATAATGATTAAAACAAAAGAGATACATAAAAAAAATATATCTAATCAACAATTGTTGTCCCTTTTATTTATATAGATTGTAATATCAAGGTAAATTACACCCAGATTTCTGAGTTTAAGGCTTAATAATGCACATGTTCACATTATAATATCTGTGTTCCTGAATTTTAATAAATATCAAATGAGCTTTTTTTATTATTAAAAATATTTTAAAATTACTATTATACCCCTCCCCCCTCTCTCCTCCAGATCCCTGCACACGTGGCCTCGCGTACGGCCGCCAATGGGTCGCAAGGCCTCGCGCGTGCGCGGGGATCAGGAGGAGAGAGAGGGAGATGGGTATAATAGTAATTTAAAAAAAATTAATAATAAAAAAAATGAAAAGGACTCAATTAATAATTTATTAAAGCTCAGGAACCCCGATGTTATAATTTTAAAAATATGAACCTGTGTGTTATTAAGTGTTTAACTCAAAGTCCTGATTGTAATTTACCTATATTTGAAGTAAATCTGTCTTATAGTTAGATTTCACTATTTTTAAAAGTTAGAGCTATTCAAAAGATCATGATATTAAAATAATATTGACCTAAAATCAAAGACTTATTTGGCCCACTAATCAAAATAAATTAATCAGTAGTTAAATAGAATAATGGATTAAATCAACATCAAGCTCTCCCTTGCATTATATTATACTTATATCACTAAATTCATCCACATCATTATGCTATGACACCACATAGCTTTTAACTTTAATTACTTTAATTAATATACAATATTAATTTAATTTAGGGTGACAATCCTACTTTTGTTTCTCTGAAATCTAAAAGTTTGAAATACTTGAGATTATGCTCTTCAAATGAAGTGCCCTTTTGTAAAATTTAAAAATATTTTTATGAAATTATACAAAATACGTTCATTCTTCTTCTCTTGCCCTGTCACATACGTATTCCCTCTTCTTTAGTGATATCACCCACAAAGTTATAGCAACGCCCTAATCTCTCTTCTCCCCACTAGTTTGTCTAATCTTCAATACTGTTATTTATCATCGACATTTACTATGGGAGGCATTTATTTCTTCTATTTCTACGGATTTACATGATGGCAGGATGGGTAAATGAAAATGAGTACCAAAGACAACGATAAGAGCGGACGGGAGATGAGAGAGGGCGGGTTGTTAGAAGGGCAGGGATGAAATGAAATTAGGGTCTATAACAATCAAACGATAAGAATTAGTTGACGAAGGATTACGATAGTGATGTCAGTAGGTTAAGGGAAGAGGAAGATAAATTTATTTTTTGTATTTTCTAAAAAAATAATAAAAATATTGAAGAGGTATGTACATACATTTTATTTAAAATTTTAGATATTACATTCTTATTCATGTCATCTCATAATTTAAATTTTGTGAAAAATAAAAAAATGATAGTCCAAGTGCATATAGCATTGATAGTCAATAAATTAGGAAATTGTTATTATCATTTATTATTTTAAAGTTATTTATTTGCTCATATTAATTTTGACTAGAATTATATTTATCTTATGATTATAAATAATTTTTAATATTAAACTAATAATATTTTAAAATCTAAATAAGTTCCAATATTATTATTTTTTATTTTTTATTTATGTAAACTTTAAATATAAAAATTTAATATCAATATATATCTTAAAATATTATTATTTTTAATAGAAAAAAATCAATTATTACATTGGGTTTGCGTTTAAACATGGTAATTAAAAATTCTACCAGATTTTGATTTCACGTTAGGGGATGCTAATTTGTTTCAACGTGTTAATTTTAATCTAATTAAAATAATACAACAATAATATTTTAAATTATAGATCAATTTTATTTTACATATGTAATATTTAATTTAAAATAAAAAACTAAGATTATTTCATATACTATTTATATTATATAAATATCAAAAGAAAATATCACATAAATTTTTTTATCTTAATTAAAAGAGATAATTATCTACATGCCACACTATTTAGCCTTATTTATGTGTTACCCATCCATTCTTAGTTAATTACGCTATGCACACTCAAAAATTATAAAATTTTACATTCACACACTTGAGTTAAAATTTAGTTAAAATCTATTTGAAAAAAAAAATATTTTATTAGTAAATCATTAAAATTATATTTTTACCCTTAATGGTATATATTTTTTTCTTCCTCAATATCACACTAAAGCGCTGATTTATCTTAAAATTAATTCACATCACAGATATCTCCTTCCCTTGCCACCACTTAAATATCAATATTTTAAGATTTTCACTCAAAATATATTTAAATATCCTTAAAATAATATGATGAACGACTCAGATTTTTTGTAACCTAACTATAGTTAGGTTATTGAAAAATTATAATTACTAATTATAATAGAAACAAGTTAAAGTTTGTGTATGTAAGATTTTATAATGTTTTGAGTGTGCATAGTATAATTAACTAAGAATGGATGGATAATGCATAAATAAATTAAATGGTGTGGCAAGTAAGTAATTATCTCTAGTTAAAAATAATCACATAAATAAACAACTCATGAATGATCATACTGTTCATACTAGGTTTTAGAGGTCGATGGTTGTATGACTGGGCCTTTCTTGGGCCTCAATTTGGGCCTACTAATTGGGCCGACTTATGTGCGTTCTTTTTTTATTGATTCTCAATTTTTTTTTTGTTTATTTTGAAAGTTGAAGAATTGGGTTAGTTTATTCAGATTTATCGTACATTTTAAGGATTTAAAATCATTGTTTGGTATCAACTCGATGTCTGGCATGTTACGACTACGTGTTAATAACTTTGAACACGTCAATGTTGTATTGTCCCATCTTTTTTTATTTTTATAAAATAATTTTGCTACTTTTACGAAAAAAATATTTATCTCAAATTAATTCATATTAATCACACGAATTTTTCTCATTTGTTCACTCGTTGGCTGAGTTCTTAGCTTTATTCGCTTTAATTAAATTATTGTTCGACGAGCTACTTGACTCAGGAGACGTGACCCAAAACCACAGCCTCTTAATTGATACCTTTGTTTGTTAGTCTTCTTGTACCATTAGCATGGCACCATAAAATAATACATTTTTTTTTTTTTTTACATTTTGATAAGGCTTTTAATAAAAAAAAATAAAGGGATGCAAGATATGAATTGGTGTTAATGCATTTTAATTTGGAATGATTCAAAATACATTAAACTGAATGTATCAATCCCAATAACTATAATCACCCAGGCTCTTCTAAATTATTGTGGCCTCTCTCTGTGATACAATCTAGTATGTGTTTTTAAAATTATGAAAATACCCATTATATTATCAATTTTTAAAGCATCCCACTGCTGCTTTTCATCCTTGCTAGATTAGTGCAAGCTTATCGGATCTCATCGTCTGTTGCCACAACGTTTTCTCTGCGCAAGTAGGCCAAGTATGCAGCGGCCGCCCGCAGCCCTACGCGAGGCTGCTTGCTTGCAAGCAGGTTGTGTGTGCGGCCACACACAAACATGCCATGTGCACACTTATGCGCAAACATGCCAAGTGTGCTGCTTCCTGCGCACAAGTAGGCCATGCCACCTTGTGCTCAACCACAAGCTAGACGTTGCCACTCACGCAGGCAACCCTACTGCGGTCGTGCACAAGCAAGTTGCATTGGCGCAAGGCTTTCTTGCTCACAAGAAGCTGCGCCAGCCTACGGCAAGCTCAAGGCTAGCGTGTAGCGAGCTCGTGGTGAGCGTGCAGCAAGCTCCTAGTGAGCTCTTGGTGAGTGCAGGCAAGATTGCGACTGACTAGATTTTTCAAAGGGTAAAAATAATAAATTAAAAAATATTTATTTAAATTTTATTTTTTACAGTAGATAAATTAATATTATATTAGAATGAAAATATTATGTTGGACTTAATTATAAGTTTTTTAAAAATAGTTAGAATCCTGCTAAATTGTATAGTAATTATCCTAATATAATATATAATGATAGTCAAGTGCTAATGGTATTGATAGTCAATAATTTTGATAATAAATTTGACAGCCAATAAATTAAAAAAGGTTTATTATTATAAATAAATAATTTGGACTGTTTCTTTGCCCATATTATCTTTGACTAGAACTAACCTTGTAACTATAAATAAATTTTAATATTTTAAAATTTACATAAATTTAATATTAAATTAAATTAAATTTTATTTTTATGTAAATTTTATATAATATTAATTTTATTTCACGTAAAGTATGTATCTTGAAATAAAATTATTTTTATTAAAATATTTCAAAATTTTAAAAATAATAATATCTAATGAAAAATATTTTTATTTCATCTAAAAATAAATACATGGACTAACAATAACATAATGATAAACTTATTAATAAGTTAAATGTCACTTCAAAATCAAAATTAAATAAAAATATAAAATAATCATAAGTGCAATTATCTACTAGTTTTATTTTTTTTGTCTTTGACTCCTTGTTGGTCATCATAAGTAGTAGTGATCTTGACAATTTTGACAAATATTTTTTTTATTTTTAAATTTTGATAATAGTGATATTGACAAATTACAATCAGACATTGAGCTAGATCCCACATTTCCTCGCACGTGCGACAGCTCGCTCCTCGCACGTGCGATCAAGCTTGCCCGTGTCTGCCCGTCTGAACTGCCCGACCTGCCCGCCCTCCTCTACCAAGTACACCCTTCCCCTTTGCCGTCTGGCGTGTTCGCTCAAATTACCATCTCTCTCTCTCTCTGAGATCGCGGTTTTCGCGACCCGAATCTATCTGGAAATCCCCCGATTGAGCCGTCCCGGTCCGCCTCCCGCCTTGGTCGCCGCCGTCGGGATCGCGCGATTCAGTTCGATCGGTTGTTGGGCCAGGACGCGGCGTGAATTAGGGTTCGGGCGATATTAATTCGGTATCGACTTTCCACGGATGTGCGAGACCGCGGCGGATCTAGGGTTTCGCAGATCGGTGGCGCGTTAACTGGCCGGTGCCTGGAGTTTGTGGTTACAGCATCAGGGAGGAAGGGACTTGTTGAAAGGTGGGGAATTCATGTGTCTCGCACGAGGAGCACGAGTGATCGGAGCCGGCGAGATTGGGGAAGATGCAAGGCTATGCATGGGAGGGAAGGTGAGGAGAGGAAACGGAGGTGGCACATGTGGCCAGCGGCAGTAGCAGCAGAGAAACCGCCTGTGATTCTCCCAGCAGCTGCTTTTGCGGCCGATTCCGTCCAAACTTCGGTCGATTCCTTCTTGAAGGTACCTCCTTTTCGCTGGTTTCTGTCTTTAACATCGTTAGAAGACGACTAGGTTAATGGTGCTACTTGGATGAGGGAGGTTCTTGTTCATTCGATGTTGAGGTTGTTTTGTCTAATTAATGATTCATTGTCTGGAATTGTTACTTTTGGATCTTGAGTTCGGTAGGGTGTGGTATTTACGTCCTCAACTGTTTTTCCCCCCTTCTGTTTATAGGTTAATTATGTAGGATTGAATGATTGATTTCTCTCGTTTGTACTGATGCCTTCTTGGTAAAGACTAAAGAGGAAACATTGCCCCTTTTTTTGGGGAGGTTTGCTATTATTTCTGTCCGTCACAAGATATAGACAAAGGCTTGAAAGGCATTTGTTTTCTTTTTTTTTCCTAAATTTTTAGATCTCCCATTATCATTTGGATTCTTTGGATGATATGATGATCCTTTTAGTTCTCTACGCTATAATTCCATGGGAAAGTGATCACTTGTAAAACGTGGCTTGTTTGGATGATGGTTTCTTACTTGATATCTTTAGTTCTCCATATCTTCCCTGTAGAAAGATTCAAAATGTTACCATCTTTCTTTATTTTATGTGTTGATTTATTTATTTTGTCATTGGAGGAATCTGCTCCTCTTTCTTATAGGGTTGGGATGTGCATGGTGTTTATAAAGAACTGTGAATAGGCGTGTCATTTTTCTTCTGCAATACGTGAGATGAATTTGGCCTTCTTATGATTGTTAGCATAATTGCTTTAATTGTGTGATATTGCAACCATTTTTGATATTCTTCCCATGTAACGTGCATTTTTGTTGTTTTATCGTTAGCGAGAGTGAACTCACAATGGCTTCTATTAACATGCTTGATCCCACTTTTTTAAACACAAGGAACTTGAAAGTTGGGATTATAGTTGATTTTTTTGTTCTCTCTCTTGGCTTTTTTGCAAAGAAGTTTTTACCATGATGTATTTCTCAAGTAGAAATTCCCAGTAGAATGTTTTTTTGGAAGATCAGTTTTCTTGTAAAATTTGGCTTACATATAATATGATTTAATGTTTGATGTTTTTTAAAGGTAGTTTGAAGATAATTATTGCCGCTTATCTCTCATAGTCCTCAATGTGCTCTGGATGATAGGTCACTATTTGGAAAATGTTGAGAATATACCCTTCCTTGGTTCAAACCACCCTTTCTTCTCTCCCTGCTCTAGGTTGCCTCATGGTTTATTTTACTGTAATATATGCCTGCATATGCCGTGCTTTAAATGTTATTATATTTCGGTTGTTGATGTTATATGGTGTGCACATTGGTAGTTTCAGTTTCATTGTGTAATTATTGTCTTGTTTCCTTATTGATGAGAAGAATGTTGCTTTTGTTGTCAAAAACATTGAATGGGAAGTACATTTTCTCATCTCTTTCGCATATTGTATATGCCAAATTTTAACTATTTTACAGTCAGTAGGCCAATCCTCTGGCAATGTTAGGTTGGAGAGTGTGGTAATTAGAGAGGATAGTTTATGCGATGTGGCGTTTGTGGTATCCTCACATGATTGATGTTATTGAATGGTTGAAATTTTTTTAACATTGTGGTACTTGTTGATGTCTTAGATAATTGGCAATCTTCAATTTCTGTGAGCCGTTCCTTTATTCATTGTGATAGTTGCTTTGAATAATTTATTCTATATTGTTCATTAAGCATTTACATGAAACTGTGGGAGAAAGGGGAAGAAGTGGTCAGTTTTTGAAGCTGTTATTTAGCATCTTGATCCCTCTATTATTGGGCTTTTTGTTTTACTGTTGTTATCAGTTAAGAGTCAATCAGGACCAAAGTTTTATAGTTCTTAAAAAATTGGTTATGAGAATTTATTATAGTAGCCTGTTCCCTCTGGCTTCTTTCACTGTTGTGAGTCTGCTGCTGGGTTTGTTTCTTTTTCTGTTGGATTTTTCTACTGGTGATAAATTAGTGATTAATTATTTACCCTTAAATTTAGCCATACAATGGCATATATGAATTTTTTTGCTTTCTTTGAGCTTTTGGAATATTTTAGAATTTTAGGTAAGTCGTTTGGTTTGTTGTGATTTTAAAAATGGACATGTGAAGTTATAGGTTAAATTTTATGCATTCTGCGCTAGTTTTGGTTGAACTTAATGATTTTGATACCTTTCAGGCATCTGAAGTTTACTATTTAACTTATAGGGGTAACCTAGTATTATTATTATTATTATTTTTTTTTTGTTGAACTTTGAAGTGTTTTATGTAGGTCTATCTTGGATGTTCTGATATTTAGCTCAATACCTTACTTCGCTGCAGTTCGTACTAAATGCCACCATCTTGCTTTAAGAAAATTGTTATTACTTTTGTCTGCAAACTTGGATTTTCTTCCTGCTGTTCTATAAAAGGTAGGGGAAGATATTGCATATTATTTATTTTGCTGATTCTTTGTCTTACTGGTGACTCTTTTTTGTCGAAAAAATTGATGATTATCCCTTTATTTTGGTTAATCATCGATTCTATTTTTCAGTTGTTGGATGGGTTTGTATTTTGAGTAAGATCAATTTCCTTGCACAAGGACTTCTATTGATTATTTACCCGCAAAACTCATCATGAAACAATGGTAAACTAGACAGTAGATTGTGATGGCTTTTATTGGAGCAATCATTTAATGTAACTTCCTTTAAAAATAATAGAAATTGTGCATTGTTGATTTGTGTTTTTGATTTGTTGATCAGATTACCTTTTCATCCTGTTACCTGCTTTTGTTCAAAGTGCTTAAAGAGGATTAGGCATATGCTTGTCATTTTGCTGCCACTTCACCTGATATTGATGATGTGTACTTTTGAATTTTTTGTCTAGCCTGTATCCTCTTTCTTTGAATCATTTGATGAAGTTTTAGATTCGGTTACTTTAATTTTATGCTTTTTCTATGATTTTTACTTTATTATGGGTATACTAAATTAACTGATACCCTGCATAAAGCAGTTGAAGCTGTTTTAAGTGACCGTCTCATTCTGTCAGTAGTCAACGAATATCTCAAAGGTTAGCATGAGCTGCTGCCTAAGTTCAATGGCTGTCGCAGCTAAACTTTTCCTACTTTAAAGAATTTCTAACCTTCTGTGGAACTGCTCTTCCTAGTTCAATGTTCTTGAGCTTGAAGTTACTAAATCATAATCTTTAATAATCTTATATTATATCTGTTTGATTGTTCCCCCTTTTATGATTGAAGTTTGAACAAAGCTTTTAGCGTCCTTGTTAGGTCTGGTATTTATGTGTTTGTCTTACCCATTTTAAAATGTATATCATTGTTTAGCAGGACGGGCGGAAGATTCGAGTAGGTGACTGTGCACTTTTCCAGGCTGGCAATGCACCACCTTTTATTGGACTAATACGTTGGTTTTCAACAACTAAGGAGGGCTGTCTCACTTTATGTGTGAATTGGCTTTACCGCCCTGCTGATATAAAGCTCGCGAAAAGTATATTGTTAGAGGCAGCACCAAACGAAGTATTTTACTCATTTCATAGGGACATAATATCAGCTGCGTCATTGCTTCATCCGTGTAAAGTTGCATTTCTCCACAAGGGTGTTGATCTTCCTTCAGGAACTTCTTCTTTTGTGTGTAGGCGAGTGTATGACATTGCAAACAAATGTTTGTGGTGGCTAACCGATCAGGATTATATTAATGTAAGTTATATTTTATAAATACTTTTCTTCTGGTATATGTAAACTAATTATTGTAGGTTAATAATAAGTCTGTTCTCCCTTGTAAATTGGTTTTTTTGCTCAGGAACATCAGGAAGAAGTTGATCTGCTATTAGATAAGACAAGATTAGAAATGCATGCAGCAGTGCAATCTGGAGGCCGGTCTCCCAAGCGATTGAACGGTCCAACATCAATGCAACAGTTGAAATCTGGTTCGGAAAATGGGGTGACTGCCCATTCTTCTCAAATTAAGGGGAAGAAGAGGGACAGAGGTGATCAGAATACAGAACCTATCAAGAGAGAATGTATCACAAAACCGGATGATGGTGATTCTGTGATTTGTAAGTTTGACAATAACATGATAAAGTTGGAGATTTCTAAAATTACTGAGAAAGGTGCATTAGTAAGTACTGATGGTGTTGAAAAGCTGGTTCAACTAATGCAAGTTGATAACAGTAAGAAAATAGATCTGACTGGCCGAGTACTACTTGCTGATGTGATTGCTGCAACAGACAAAATTGATTGCCTTAACAAGTTTGTTCAGATCAGGGGTGTGCCTGTTTTGGATGAGTGGCTGCAAGAGGCGCACAAAGGTAAGACTGGTGATGTGAATAGTCCTAAAGAGAGTGAGAAAGCTGTTGAAGAGTTGCTCCTGGCTTTGCTTCGTGCTCTAGATAAATTGCCAGTAAATCTTAATGCGCTACAAACAAGTCATATAGGCAAGTCCGTGAATCATTTGCGTGGTCATAAAAACTTGGAAATTCAGAAGAAAGCTAGGAGTCTAGTTGATAGATGGAAGAAAAGAGTTGATGCAGAAATGAAGACCAATGATTCTCGGTCTGTTGGATCAAGCCAAGCTGTTACATGGCCTGTCAAACCAGGTTTCTCTGAAGTTTCTCATACAGGAAACAGGCGTACTGGTTCTGGTGATTTATCCATGAAAAGCTCAGTCACTCAGCAATCTAGCTATAGGGGCTTAACTGGAAGGTCTATTCATGCGGATGCCACTGTTAAGTCGACAAATTTGACTGTCGGATCTGGGAAACTTCAGTCACCTGCAGCAGTTGCTATCAGCTCAAAAGAGTTTCTTACAAAAGTTGCTGGTAACATTGTGGAACTTCCACTTGTGGTAGCGAAGGAAGAAAAGAGCAGCAGTTCAAGTCATTCTCAGAATAATAGCCAATCTTGTTCTAGTGATCACGGGAAGAATGTTGGATCTTCTGTCAAAGAAGATGCTAAGAGTTCAACTGCTGGGTCAGTGAACACTAGCAGGCCTTCTAGTGGTTCTTCTCGTCACCGAAGATCAAACAATGGAATTGTGGCAGGTAATCCTAACAAATCCGGCTCACAGATTAGGAATCCTACTGGTGAGAAAGTGTCGCAAGCTGGAATGAGCTGCGAACGAACTGTTGATTTGCCTACTTCAGACTATGTTAGCAGCCATAGATTGATTGTTAGGCTTCCTAACCCTGGTCGTAGCCCTGCGAGAAGCACCAGTGGAGGCTCCTTGGAGGACCCTTCACCTGGTAGCAGAGCATCATCTCCTTGTGTTCAAGATAAAAGTGATCATGTGGATAAGAAAATGATTGGAAGGACTGATTCTACTCCAATTCATATTACTTCAGATGTCAATGCAGAATCATGGCAGAGTAATGATGTTAAGGACGGGCTAGTTATATCTGATGAAGGTGACAGATCAACAATCATACCAGATGAAGAATGCAGGGCTTCTGAGGAAGCTGGGAGGACTGCAGATATTTCTAGGACTGCGTGCTCTTCTTCTGGTAATGAGAAGATTGAAGCTAAAATAAGGAATTCTTTCAGCTCAATGAATGCCTTGATTGAAAGCTGTGCGAAATATTCTGAAGCTACTACACCTGTATCAGGAGGGGATGACATTGGCATGAAATTACTTGCTAGTGTAGCTGCTGGTGAAATGTCCAAATCTGACATGGTCTCCCCTGCTTCATCTCCGGAAGGTTCTCTTGCAACGGAGGACCCCTTCAATTGCAACAAGGAACCTAAGTCTGTAACTTCAAATGCTGACAATGGGTATCCAAATCTTGGCACATCTATTGAAAATGCAGATTTTGACCTTCGAAAGCAGGAGAAGGATAACAAGCACATTTTTGCACAAGATGGAATACATGCTTTGGGTGCAAATGTCTCTGATAATGACAAAACTGCCACACCTTTGCAAGGAGATAAACTTCAACAAAATGGGCTTATCTCTGGTAGGGCTTTGTTTGAAATTCTTGATCTTTTGTTATATGGCCTAAGCAAAATTTGATTGGTGACTTTATGTTTTTGTTCTCTGTTTCAGATATGAAGGAAGATTCCAATAAGGAAGATGCTCGTCAAAACAAGGATAATGAAAGGATTGGTGATGGTCTCACAAATTCCAAATTCGAGGTAAGGAGCCCAGGGGATCAAATCGACACAAATATCTCTGTTCGCTATAAGATTGCAGGGGGAAAGACATCTACTTCAGATGTACGTCCTAAATCTTCCTCTGATGGTGTTGATTGTGAGCTTTCTGCAGCTGGTCCAAACACTGAAAAGGTTGTGGTCGAGTCATCATCATCAGACCATCCTTTAAACAAGGAAATACAATGTGCTGACTCTACCAAAGAAAGGCCATCTTATGCAGAAAATGAAAAAGAGACAGCTGAACGTAAATTTGATGATGCACGCGATTCCCCTGTTGCTGATATGATTCCATGTCCAGAAACTGTTGATAAATTTAGGGGTGAAAAATCTGATGAGTTAAAGAATAATTGCCAAGAGCAAATTGAGAGGAATGAATCAACAGTCATCTCTCAAAACATCAAAGGAAACACTGGAACGGCAAAACCAGTTGGCTTGGCTAGTGGTGGAGAGAGTGTTGAGATAAATGCTTCTCTTGAGAAGCGTGTTGAAGGTTCACTTGATTTTGGTAAAAGGCCCAGTTTTACAAAGGAAGCTGATGCATCTGCTAGGATGCATGTGGCTAATGGAGAAAGTAGGGAGGAGATTGCTTCTTCAACTGAGCAAGATGCTGGAGCTAAGCTTGATTTTGATTTAAATGAAGGCATAACTGGAGATGATGCGAATCAAAGTGAGCCAATTGCTACTTCTTTGCCTGTCTTCTCCTCTGCAATAAGAATGTCAACTTCATCAAATTTTGCCTCTTTGTCAATATCTAATGGCTCACCAGCTACAATAACTGTTGCTGCTCCTGCTAAAGGTGCCTTTGTGCCCCCTGAAAACTTGTTAAAAAGCAAGGGTGAACCGGGATGGAAAGGCTCTGCAGCTACGAGTGCCTTTCGTCCTGCAGAACCCAGAAAAGTTCTTGATATGCCAATTAATTCTACGGATATGCAGTTGTGTGAAACTGCAATGTCTAAACAAGGTCGTCCCACGCTAGAATTCGACCTAAATGTTGCCGATGAGAGAGCTATTGAAGACTTAGCTTCACAAAGCTCTGCTCAAACAACTGGTTCCGAATCAGGAGTGCTAGGTAATCAAGATGCAACTTATCGAGCTGCTGGAGGACTTGATCTTGATTTGAACAGAGTTGATGAAAGTGTAGACAACTGTCAGTTTGTGAGCACGAGCCGCAAGTTGGAAGTGCCTTTGTTGTCTGCAAGATCGGCATCTGGAGGATTTTCTCATGGGGATTCCAGCATGTTAAGAGATTTTGATCTAAACAATGGACCTTCCATCGATGATGTAGGTGCTGAGCCCCTTTCAAGAAGTCAAAGTACAAAGAATAGTTGTAATATACCTTATGTTCCCCCAATTGCTGGTTTCCGAGTGAACAGTGCTGAACTGGGAAGCGGTTGGTTTCCTCAGGGCAATTCCTATCCAGCCGTTGCAATTCCATCGTTTTTGTCTGACAGGGGAGACCAATCTTACCCTATAGTTGCTGCTGCTGGGGCTCAGAGAATGTTGGGTTCTGTAACGAGTAGTGGTACCTTTGGCAGTGATATTTACCGGTCTCATGTACTTTCATCTTCTCCAGCCATGGCCTTCTCTCCTGCTGCAACTTCATTTTCTTATGCAAGCTTCCCCTTTGGGTCCAGCTTTCCTCTGACATCTACATCGTTCTCGGCTGGATCAGCGGGTTATGTTGATTCATCTGGCGGTTCATGCTTTGCTCCTGTGCCTTCTCAGCTTGTTGGACCTGCAGGCGCTGTCTCCTCCCCTTACGTGAGGCCTTATGTAATTACCCTACCAGAAGGTGCATCTGAAAGCAGTAGAAAATGGGGGAGGCAAGGTCTTGATCTCAATTCTGGCCCAGTGCACGCTGATGAAGTAAAGGATGACAGATTGCCCTCTTTGTCAAGACAGATGCAGGTTGTCAACACTCAGAGATTCATGGAGGATCAGGCAAGGCTATATCAGGTTGCCGGTGGTGCGATGAAGAGGAAGGAACCCGATGGAGGTTGGGAACCTGAGAGATTCACTTTCAAGCAACCTTCATGGCAGTAATACCGTAGAGGGTGACATGTCGAGCTAGCAGTATGATATCATCTTCATTTTTATGACTGAAAATTCACAATTGATCACGTATATATTCTTTATTTTTTGTGCACCTAGTTTACTGAATTCCTCAAATTGCAGGCTTTTCGTCCTTCTGTGGAGTTGAAAAGAAAATTGCAAAAAGCTATGGTGGAGTTCCTTCAGATGGAATACCTGATGTATTTCCTGTAAATTTTGAGATGCCACATGCTTTACAGAAGCCAAGTTTCATGATTCTGGACCTTTCTTGTTCTCAAAACTCTTTCAGATGAGGCTTAAGAAGACTCGTTCGCTCGTCTCGTGTTTTGGCCTCTTCCGTAAATGACTGCATCCAGGTGTTCAAGCTTTGTTTGAAGGTTATGTCATTTCCAGTTCGAATTGTTCTGCAGATTAGTTGTCTTTGTAGATAAACTTCTCTTTTTTTTTCCCTTAAAATGAATGTCTTGAGTTTCTTGCTCCAGACATTATGCAAAATGCAACAGGCCATTGTTGGTGGCACAGAACTCACATGCTGTATGAACTATGACATGAGCATATTGTTTGTATTTATAGTTTAGACTTTCTGCTAAATTTTTGTGCTGACATTCTCTCCAGCATTGTATGCAGCTTTAAAAGGAAAAGACCATTCATTTGAATGCCTTTTCCATGGAATTCCTTCTGTTTTCTGCGTGTTTTATGGTCTGAAGCTTTGTTTTGTATGTCAAGCTGATTGACTGGAGTTGATTGTATATAAAATGTACCTGCCCTCTTTATATGATGACTGATGAGAAACATATTTAATTATCTAAGTTCTGGTTTTGATACTAAATGGGGAACTCTTATGCAATCTAAATTAAAATTCTCATATAATTTAATATTTGCTTGGTATCTCTCCCTTTACTCTCAGCTGACTTTGTTAGTTATTTTGCTATTTTTCTTCTGGAATAAGAAATTTTATGTTTTTTTTTTTTTCTGGTTCATGTGGTCTTTTTGATTGATGGAAATTGATGAGATGGAGTGGTTTGTTCATTGCAAGTTTTCAAGTTCTGAAGCTGCGTTATTTCTTTCTCTGTGTTGGTGTTTTTTTTTACTGTTGTTCCTTTTGATGCAGTCAAGTGGTGAAATATCTATGAAATTAATGTAGATGTGATGTTCTCATGGATGAGTTGTTATATTAGAGTCGTCTGCATCACTCGGAGAAAACTGGGCATGGCACTTATAAAAAGTAAGATGAAAAATTGACAGCTAACTTATTACTTTTTCTCGCGGCCGCCGGTTAACAGTTCTTACAAAAAAAAAGTTGTTTTAATAAATATGGGCCTCAATTAACTTGTTATTGGGGTTATTTACTGTTTGTTTTATTATTACTGTTATTAGACAGGTTTTGATTATGTTATATTACATAATTACAAAATTTATGTATGTAGTGGTTATATTTTTGTGCAGTATAATATATAAAATTTTGGCATAAAGGAAATCAGCCATACTTATATTCTATAAAAGAAAAAATTGCAAAATATAATATAAAGTTAATTTTTAACATAATACATGTAAATTTAAAATGAAATATTAAATATGAAATTTATATAAGATGTAAATTAACAGAGTGTTTGATTCATCATATAATACTTTTTATTTTATAACTAAAGTCTAACATAAATCTCCCTTAAATTTAAATAACATTAAGATATTAAAATATATCACTAAATAAAATAATTAAATTTTCAAATAATAATATGTTAAAATAAATGTAAAAATATGTTTTGATTTCAATTTACTTTCACGTTCTGATCACCTGTTCCCCTTTCCATCTCTGTCTCTCTCTCTCTCTCCTTTCACTTTCACATGGGGCCAAGCGCCCCACTGCCGGCCACGTAACGCCTCTCCCTCTGTTGTTTCTTTCATTATTTAAGCAGTCCTTTTCTGATTTTATAAATCGTTCGTTTGTCTCTCTCTAGACTTCGCTCTTCTCTGCCATGTGAGAGATTTGGTGGGGGGGAAAAAGAGGCCAGTGAAGGAAAAGGTCTTTTTGAGAGAGACAGGCATAAATCTCCAGGAATGAATCCGTCAAAATCCAAACGACTTTCTCTCTCCTCTATTTTCTTTTAAGAGAGAGACTGATGCACTGAGCAATCTCATCTTTATAAATAAAATTGTATTTTCAAAATAATTACTCAAATATCACTTATTTTACACATTTATTTATCCAATATTTAAATTTTTAATATTACATATTTACCGTTAAAATTATATAAAAATTATATCTTATATATAACTCATACCACAAAATTATAATATATACTTCTATTTTCTTACTCGGTTTGGTAATAATAAAAAAAAATTAGTTGAAATTTTTAGTCATTTTTAAAAAATACGTATAATATGAAATAAAATAAATTAGTTATATTAAAAATTATGTATAATGTGCAATAAAATTGATTGATTTATTGAGAATTATGTTGAATGTAAAATAAAGTAATTGTTTAATGTTAAAATTTATGTAAAATGAGATATAAATAATTTTTTAAAATAAATTTAAAATTTTGACCATGAGTAATTTTAACCATGATTTTTAGTCCATTGCCAAACACGTGAGCAATCTCATCTTTATAGATAAAATTGTATTTCCAAAATAACTACGCAAATATCACTTATTTTACATATTTATTTATTCAATATTAAAATTTTTAATATCACACACTCAAAATTAAAATTATATAAAAAATATATTTTATATATAACTCATACTATAAAATTATAATATATATATATAATATTAAAAATTTTAATACTAAACATATAAATTATTTATGAGCATAAAAATGAAAAATTGTTGCATTGATGTAATTTGTCATCCATTTTAATTAGCTCAATTTAAAATTAATGACAGGAAAAGAAAATAAATTATATATATATAACATATATTGATCACAGTGATTGTAGTATTCATTTCACAACATTGTTTTTCGGATTATTATTGATTGAGAATCTGATTGGTTATTATTTTATTTTTTTGTTTTGGTTAGTTATTTAATTACAATAAAAATTAAATTTTAAATAAGATATATCAAATGAGTGAGATAGCATAACAGCATCGTTCAATAATTTTTATGCATGTACACTCAAATCAACTTATTTTTCTAAAAATAATACATAAAAAATTATTTTTACTGCTGAAAAATAATCAATATTTAAGGACTAAAGTCCAATATCAGAGAATTTATTCAGTTCGGACGGCGCACCGTCCGGAACCCAATTAGAGGGCGCCACGTGTGCCATACAGCTGGGTCCAGGCACATGTGACGCCCTCTGATTGGGGGTCCGAACGGTGCGCGCCGCACCCAACCCAATAATTTTTCCCAATATCAAACCCTAACCAATGAAAGATTCCATGAAATTAACCTTGATTTTATATCTGAACCACTAAGCTGCATTACCCCCCTACATTAATCAAATAATTAACAAAATATAAATAAGAATATTTGGCCAACCATAATTGCTACTATTAACAACTATGACCTCACATGAAGTCCTCTTCTTCTACAAAAGAAAATAGCTTCCTTCTTACTTTAGCTCCTCGTCTTCTACACGACTCCGCTTCTTCTCTTTCTGCTATACCAATCCTTTTACCCTTCTTGCCACGACTCAAAAAAACAACGGAGACCCACTCAGGTGCAACCGTTCAAGCGGCCATTCCATCACTTCTACAACTTCAGCGTTTAAAAATCGTAGTTGAATATTGGAATGCTATTGTTAACACGTGGTTCCTACGCTACATCCTGGCCGAACACGTGGCGCCTGACAGGCCTGTACTTGATTGATTGATTTACTGACTCAGCTTCAGGTTTTACAGGACTCTTGACCCAGGTCAAACATCGGGCACGAGGGTTCAACCAACCATCGCCCTCGGGCACGAGGGTACGAGGTAACGCCTGTCACAATCAACTTCACCTAACCCCGCCGATCGCCGTACAGACGTTCTTTCCCAGAAGAAGTAACAGCATTAAAATATGTCACCTTCCCGTACGAAAGGCAGATCTCTCCAGTGACAGATAAACGGCGCTCGGATCTCATCCGTCACCCTTCCTCCGGAAAACCAGGGAACCTGGGTGAAGCTGCACCATCCCTGCCTACAAATATCGCTGAACAGTTCTCCAAAAGCAGGAAGACACGGACACAAAGAGGACACACGAACACAAAGAGCAGTTTTTCATTGTATCAGGACCCCAACTGAGGAGCTCTTTTTCTTCTTCGTCTCCTTTTTTCCTCTTCCTCTCCTTTTCTAAAAGAGATTGTACAGCCTTCAGGGCTATTCTTTTTCCTATTAGTGAAATCTCTTTGCTGACCGACCGGTGGACGTAGGGGATTCGCTCCCTAAACCACCTTAAATCTCCGTGTGCTTTCCTGGTTGCTTTGGATTAATCTTCTCCCCGAGCCTCCGTTAACAGGCTCACCTCCCTTGCGCGCCACCGTCTCTCGGAACTCTCTCTCTCTCTCTTTGGTGTTTCCTGGGATCCTCACATCCTACGTCAACAGCTATCAAATTGCTTGACCAAGCCACGACCAATTCTAACTGAAAAACGAGTCCATCCATTCAAGCGACAATTCCACCACTTCTGCAGCCTCAGCTTTTAACAATCGTGGTTAAGGATTGGAATGCGAAAGCTTTCGATAACTCACAAAAATCATCGAACTTAGCAAGCCGTCGAGCCCTTTGAGCCCCCTTTTAATGTTAGCATGCTAAGTATAGCTAACACAGTTCCTCAAATTAGATCATGAAAGAGATTTGTCTGTATTGTACCTTCTAAGCAAACAATACTGCTTTTTTTTTAGATCTCCTATACTCGAAAGAACACGACTTTTTTGTAGTCTTCTACTCGCTACGTATCTCGAAGACTTCAGAATAACTCCAAAGGCAAAAGTCATAGCCACCTTCCCCTAATCTCCTCCTTTCATAGTTGTGACAGAAAGCTCTATAATTTCCAACTTTCCTTTATGTTCCTATCATTTCTCTTTCGAAAGAGCTTTCCATATAATCCCTCCATCTTTTTTTTTTTCTCTTCTTCAGTGTTGACTGTTGAATGATTTTGCTGTGGGGGAAAAAAATCTCTTCTACAGTACATCAACTGTCTTAAATTTCAAATCTCTTCATTCACACGCACTGGAACATGGAAAATGTTACTAGAATATGTTGTTCTGATTTCAATAATCAATTTTACTTCGACGACATTTCTTATTATAATTGGACTCAATATTAAAGACAGGATTTCACAATGAAAATTTTTAGAATGATGCAGTCCTAATTGATGAAAATAAATAAAAAAAAGTTAGTGTAAATTACATCCGGGTATACGACTTATGGAACAACCATCCATTGGTTGCAACCCAAATGCAAAAGACAAATTGAGGCTAACAAAATACACTTGATACTCATTCGCAATTAATTCAAATATTGAGGCTGGTTCAAAAGGGGAACCCAACTTCATGGCTCCAGATGTAATTTACTTAAGACTTAAAATATGAGTTGAAAGCTTGGAGCAAAACTATCGTAGCAAACATATTACTCGTTGTAGGTTTGGTGATTCTACAGAATGAAGTGACAAAGCTATGAGACGAGAAAATAATCATGCGACATTCAAAACGAGAGAATAAATAAAAATGCTACCCGCAAAATTAAGGCAGATGATTTAAAGGAAAAGGTGAGGTGGGAGTACTACGCTAGGAAGACGTCAATCAAGTTAAAAGGGGTTATCCATGCAGATATGTTGCACTTTATAATTTTAATAATCACATTTGAGTAGAACATCGTAGATCTAATTGTATCAAAGAAAGAACAGATGAGAAACAAATGTCTTAAAAACAAACCGAATTGACTGATTGAATGAGTTCAATTGTGAATCGGTGGCCCAACCGATCCAAGTGTGGCTCAAAACTAGATCCCAGCCACAACTGCTATCAATGGGCTCTAATCGCAGTCAAATTAGAAAAATGATTGAGTAATGTGGTTGAACTGGTCATTATCAAGGAAAAAGTTTTGCTTTTGCACTCCCTAGATTCGAACCCAAGACCTTTTAATAAGGATACAAAGTCTGAATCAACCTATGACTTACATATGCAATACTTATTTATAACATATAGTTCGCATCATTCTACACATTAATTATAATGTTCTAACTATTACTTTTGAATTATTACATTATCGAGAGCATATATATTATTTATTATATTTTATGAATATCATTTTAAGATTATAACATTATTACGGTTCAACCCGTGTTCGATCATGGCTGAACCTTACAACGTAAAAGATAAGGGAATTGGAGAGACCAAAACTTTGCACTAGGAGAGTGTTGTTTTATTTTGAGTGGACAAACAAAAATCCAGGCAGTGGAGCCCAAGTGTTTTCATAAAGTCATTTAAACATGTAAATTTTCATTTAAAAAAAAATCTAACGAAAGAACATAATCCTCTATGACATTAAAAATTCATGTCACATTAATAAATAGGAAGTTAAATTAAAAGAAAACAAAGAATAAGCCATTCAAGGTGTCAAATAAAGATGCCAATAAACATTTGAGCACACATAAAGCGTTAAAAAAAATTAATTGTGTAAGCAGGTTAAAGACAATCGAGATCATTTCTAAAAACAGTGATCAAGCAGTACCTTTTTTCTCTCACAAGCTGATGAGGAAATGGTTCTTTCACAATATTCAAACTTATAAGACAGAAGTCCTCATGTGACGTAGATTTTCAGCCTTTTCTTCCACTGAAGTCCTGTCAGTAGCATGTTGTTAGTTTACGGGATCATATTACAAATATAGTGTACTAGCATAATGTAGGACAGGCAATTATGTTCCAAACTTGACATCAATTCCAAATCAATTCAAATTAGCCGAAGATTCAAAATCAAAACACTCCAAGCCAAACACTTTGATTTCGAGTGAGGTTGATTAGCTCAAAGTTGACTCAAGACTAGAAAGAGTATAAGGTCATCTAATATGCGTGCTTCACAAGCTATGACAACAGTTTAGGGATATGACAAATGTTGCCAACTTGCCATTTGTCATGCCATATACCTCTAAGGAGAGAACCCTGGTCTAAAAGGGGAATCATAAAGTAGCACCCCTAACAAGGAGGAAGACGAAAAAGTCTAAAGAAATTTTCGAAGAAGCTTGTTGAAAATGTGATCCTAAAGAACTGTGCTTCTTCAAGAAGGCCATTTATCAGAAACCAGGAAAAAAAAAAGATGAGAATAGTCAAAATTCTAACAAGATTTGAAAGTCAAAGAACTGTTGTCGAAGAAAAGTTTAAAAAGACAACCTCAAAGAAAGAAGTGCCATGAGAGCAGCCTTCTGCCAAGTTGTTATTTCATAATGGCCATGTTGACATGACATGTAGGGACATTATTAGCCATCTAGAAGAGAAATGCTCGTCCCTAATTGATGCGGCACGGAAAAGGATGCCAATGATATTTTATATTTATATTCAGCAAAACCGATTAGCAAATTATTTTAATTAAGAGAAAAATATTTTCGAGATAAATTATATGATAAATAAGATTTTGAATCCCGTAAATTAAGATATTCTAAAATTAAACTGGATCGTATAATAAATAATAATTTATCAACTTAGATTAGGGCGTCAAATTAAATTCAATAAATCAGATCCGAGTTCAGAATTTAGGGACAGACGTCCAACAGTTAAATCCACAGTATTGACACACAAAGAAATATCGGGTCACACAATCAGAGCCAATAAATAAATCCAAGTCAAAGCGAATAATTTTGTGTTGAAGTCAAATAATCAGCTTAATGAGTTTAGGGAAAGAATTTCTCAGTAATTTGAAGCGGAGAAGAGATCACTGACACATGGTAGTTACTGATCTGATCCGAGTACTAGGCATCGCCATGCGAAACCCAAAGCGAATAAAAGGCGTGCGGGCGAGGCGCAGTGGCAGCGGGGGGGCCGGGGGGGCGCTCTGGAGGAGCGAGCGCGGGCCCGTGGCGGGGCCGGGCGGAGCAGGAGCACGCGGCGAGCCGCTGGCAGAGCAGGCCGGCGCGTAGCGAAAGTGTCCGGCGCGTCAGGTGCCGGGCGGGCGCCGCAGGCGCGGCGCGCGTGCGTCAGGACAGGCGGGGTGCAGGCGAGCCCGCTCGCGATCAACGAGCGCCGCGGCGATCAGGCGGGCGCACGCGTAGTCGGCGAGCAGGCAGACGGGCGGCGGCGGGCGCGTGCGGCGCGCGGGCAGGCACAGGGGCGTGCGGGAGCTGGGCGGCCGCGGCGCCGCTCGGACAAGTCTGGCAACTGCACGGCGCTCGAGCGGAGCGAGTTCGGAGGTAGGTGAGTCGCAAAGATTTTTTTTTTTTTTTGAAAGTGGATAATTAGCCAATTGAGGATTCCTCACCAAGGCTACCTTACCCTTTTCTTCACCGGAATATCGACCCATTAACCCGAGTCTAGGCTCTGAGAAAACTCAAACATAATTTCATTCATCAAATGCTATATGTTTTACAATGCAAGGCGACCTCTTTATATAGAGAGATCCCGTGTAGAATTTTGAAAATACAATATTAAATGCAGAAAATAAAATACCAAATAAATAAAAGCAAATATGGAACTAATTCTATTACAATAAAATAAAATCAGTTCCAAGTGTGGTGAGTCTCCAAATCTTCCAGATATGCTCTGAATCAAATCAAATCAAATCTAAATAAAGCTAACTATAATAGTTCTAATTAATTTGAATTTGAATTTTGATTCAGTACATAACGTCATCCTAGCCATCCAATTCGATGTTGATCTGTGTCCCCACCACTAATCTTCCCCTATAAAAATGGAACTTCAGGCGAATGGAGGAGATGTCAGCTTGCAACTATTATGAAAAGAAAGAAAGTCAGAGACACAAAGAACATCCAAGGAGATCTATCCCTAACAGTGAAGTCTAATAGCGATGAAGATTGCCAACTAGAAGAAGATCAGCCTAAAGCCCTCGAAGAGGAGAGGAAGAACAAAGCAGATAAGTCGCTTTCTCTTCTAGCTACCTAGGTTATAATAGATCTAGGTGATGAACTTTTAATTGTTGAGCAAGTCACTGGAACCCATAAAGCTTTCTAAGTTTCTAAGTTCCTAGCTAGTTGTTCGTCTTGTGGCGACCGTGAGTTTGAAGCTGTATCATGTCAAACTTCTTTTATTTCTATTCATTTTCAAGTAGTACACAATTTTGTGAGAAGAAGGTTTCTACATTTACTCTTCTATCTAAAGTTGAAAGTCTATTTTTTGTCTTCAAAGGATGTTGCCAAAAAAGTAGTTGAAAGTAAGATTGTTTCAACAAGGTCAAAGAAATGGAAGAGCGTTCACACGAAAGAAAATGAAAAAGGTGCTTCTTCTTCTACTTGCTCAACCACAACTGCAGTTGAAGAACGGATTTTGGAAACTTCAGTTGCCACAAAAACTAAGGGTTGTCATACTTGTGAGGAGCCGATATGGGTAATTGATTCAAAAGCATCCTACCATGTAGCTTCAAAGAGAGATATTTTCAACATATCACCTTGGAGATTGTGTTGTAAAAATGAGCAATGATGGTGTGTCAAAAACAGTCATCATAGGGGACATTGTACTTTAGATTAATATGGGTGCAAGTTAAAACTCAAAGACATAAGAAATATCTCATATATTTTCCTTAACTTAATCTCCATAAGGAAACTGAATGACGACAGTTAGCAAGCACCTTTGGCGAAGGAAAGGGGAAGCTATCTAAAGGGTCTCTAATCACGACAGGAGGAGCTAGATATTTTTTTCTATACAAACTACAGATGAAATATGCAAGTCTTGGTGGGTGTATCTAAAGATGAAGACTCAAAGGAGTTAAGACACATGAGGATACGCTACATGAGTGAACAAAGCCTGCAGTTCCTAAAAAAACAAGTTGGTGTTGAACTTAGAGGGTAAGCTTGACAAGTGTGTTCACTATTTTGTAGGAAAATAGTCTAGATCACCATTTGTAAAGTTGCCATACAACCAAAGAAATAAGACCATAGAAAAGCCTACTTCAATGTGTGAGATGTAAGCCACTGATAGCTCAAAGGAGCATACCACTTTGTCACCATGATTTTTCGAAAAAGATGTGAGAGATCAAAGAGTTCCAATTACTGGTGAAATGAAAATTTAAGAAACACCTCAACTGCATCCTCATTCATAATGGAGGAGAATATCTTGGTACCTTCAATGGTATTGTAAAAGAAACAGTATTCAACATGTGCAAACAATTTCCAAAAACATCTCCATAGAATGGCATTGCTAAACATATGAACCAGACCATAGTGGACAGAGTCAAGCAATTGCTTTCTCATGCTAAGTTGTCAAAAGTTTCCTAGACAAAAGCGATAAACATTATAGTAGATCTGATAAACAGATCACCAGGCATACCTCCCAAGGGCAGCTTCCAGAGAGAGTTTGGAGAAGGAAGAACACTTCTCTAAAGTGCTTCAGGGTGTTCAACCAACACGCCTTCGAACACATATACAAGATGAATGGAACAAGTTAAACACCACGGTACAAGAATGCATTTTTCCTGGTAACATAGCGAATTTGGGAATAGGCTATACGATCTAAAGAAAAAAATAGTCAGAAGCAAAGAAATGATTTCTTCAAGATAAACTATTAAAAACAACAAAAAAGAAGAGATAACAATACCCTCTCTGATGACTTCTAAAGACAAACAACTTAAGGCGAAGTCGAAGAAATTTAGAAGAAGAAAGTGGGGGAGTGAAAAAAACTCTTGAAGTAAAAAACCAGGAGTTGATGAAGAACAAGTCGAAGAAAGAGAAGATAAGAAACAAGTTGAAAAGGTAATTTTATAAGAGTCAACTTCATTAAGCCCTAAAACCAAAGAACTAAGGAGTTATTCGAGAGTGGTGTCCATTGACGAGGTACCCTTAATTAATATATTAAGCTAACTGACACTAGAGAGCCAGATTTCATTGAAGAAGCTCTGGAATGCAAGGAACCCAACCAATGGCAAAAGATAATGCAAGAGGGGACGAAATCTATGCACAAAAATCAAACATATAATATAGTTGTGTTGCCTAAAGGATGAAAAGACTTAAAAGAACAAATGAGTCTTCAATCCAAAAATGGAGATTCTATGAGAACTATGGAAGGCTAGACTAATTGTAAAGGAATTCAAACATAACCCTAAGAATGACTTCAAAGAAATTTTTTTCTTCATTCATATAGAGAATGTCAATCTATGGTACACTTGCTCTAGATGTCAATTCAAGATATCAAAGTCAAACAATTAGACGTGAACATAGACTTCCTTCATAGGGATAGAAGAGATCTGTATGGAGTAGCCTAAAGGCTTCACGAAGAAAGAGAAAGAGCATTCATTTCATATCTAATGAAGAACTTGTATGGTCTAAAACACACGACAATAATACAAGAAGTTTGACGCATCACGACTGAATATAAGTACTAGAGCACTTTAAATCACATTATGTGAAGAAGTTTGAAGGTGATAACTTTATAACCTTTCTTCTATATGTTGATAATATGTTGATTATTGGCAGAAATATCAAAAAAATTACAAGGCTAAAGCCGAAGCTTAGCAAAGTATTCAACATAAGAGACTTGGGTCATGCCAAACATATTCTGGGAATGAAAATAAAAAAGGACCTTAAAACAAAAAAGTTGTGGCTTCCGCAAAAAGTTGTGGAGAACATTTTTGACTTTTAATCAAGCAACACCCCTACTCTGAAGTCGATAAAAAGAGATATTAAACATTCATTATTCATTTGCAATTGGAAGCCCAGTCTATGCAATGGACTGCACGAGGCAAAACACATTACCATATTATAAGAGTTGTCAACAAATTCTCTCAAATCTAGACATAGTGAAATGAATCTTGTGCTACCTCAGAGGCACAAGAAAATAACATCATATTTTGGGAAAGAGTCAAAATTAATTAGCAATGTTGATGCAAATCTAGCAAGAGATTTAGACTCTCATAAGTCTATTTAAAGCTACTTGATCAGGTTTGCGTAAGGGGTTGTTGCCTGGCAATCTAAGTTTCAAAAGTGTGTTACTCTGTCAGCATTGGAAGTAGAGCACACTACTGTGATTGAAGGTTGTAAGGAATGGCAATGGATGAAGGACTTTCTGGAAGAGTTGGACCACAATCAAGAAGGTCGTCCCTTGTACTGTGATAGCCAAAGTGCCTTACACTTAGCCAAAAAGGCAAAAATCTAAGTTTCCACTTCAAAGTCCAAGCACATCAAGGGAAAACATTATTGGATAAGGAAAGATACTTGAGAAAAAGACACTATTGCTCGAAAAGTGTCATACAAACGATAATGTTTTCGACGTGCTCACCTATTCAAAAATCAAGTCCAAGTTAAAAGTTTGCAAGGAAGCAACTAGATTGGAACTTCTTTTATAAGTCGGTAAGAGAATTGTTGAGGTATCCCTCCTTTTAAAGATAAAGACAAAGGAGACGAAAAGTCTTGTGAAGAAGCTTCTCGAAAATGCGATTCTTAAAGAAATATGCTTCTTTGACAAGGTCATTCTTCAAAGGCCAGGGAGTCAAAAGGAAAAGGCTTATTGAAATTCCGATGAGACTTGCGAATTGTAGCAATCAATTTTGAAGAAAAGCTCTCTGAAGAAGGTTGGTCGAAGGACAGTCTTGAACAAAGAAATGCTTTGAGAAGAAGCATCTCAACCTGAAAGAAAGTGTTTCTAAAAGTTTCATGGAATTTGGAGATGGTTATGGAGGAGTAGTCACATCAGGGACCACTTTGGCCATAATGCCAAGCAGACATATTGAGATAGTGATGTACAAAGACTTTCTTGCTCATCCAAAAGAGAAATGCTTGCCATTCTCTCCCACCATAAAAGAGGAAGCTTATGTGAATGAAGAAGAATCTGGGTTGCTGCTACTGCTGTGAAGAGACAGCATCCCCGATATCCATCGTCGGGAAGAAGTCCAACGGTGATGAAGATTTTCAATAAGGGGAAGTTCAGCCTCCTTACGTCCTCAAAGAGAAGAGGAAAAACACAGTGCATAAGTCTCCCTTCATTAGCTACTTAGGATGTATTAGGTCTAGATGATAAACTTATAATCATTCGATGAGTCACTGAAGAAGAGATACTCAAAAACTTTTTAAGTTTCAAGTTCCTAACTAATTGCTTAGCTTGTAGCAACTGTGGCTTTAGGTTGTCCAACATAAAATTCATTGTATTTCCATTCATTTTTAAGAAAGGCATTTTGTGAGAAGAGATTTTCCTCATTTACTCTCCTCTACTATCTAAAGTTGAAAATCCTATTTTTGCCTTTCAAAAGCATTGCCAAAAAGAAAAGTCGAATGTTAGATTTTTCAGAGAATCCAAATCTTTGGCAATATCAATGTCACCCCCTTTCTAATTTTTTAAATCATTCCCCTTTGCCTTCTATATAAGCAAACAAGTGTAAAAGGGTTGAGCATTCCTCTTCAATAAGTTGGAATTTAGCCTGCATTATAAGTTTTCCATTTCTTATCTCCCATTGTCACAATTGCATAACTTCATTGCAGACGTACTATTAAGGGAAAAAATAATAAAAAATGACTAGGAAAAACTAGGAAAGATATAGAAAAAACTTATTAAAGATTGTGTAAAAATATCTGCATAAATTATGCAATTGAATGAACTTTATATGGAGTTCCAGAATGATAAGACAAAGTACAATTGTAGGATAAGACTGATGAGAATGGCAATCTACCTACCAACCTCTTATGATGAAAAAAATTATTGCTCCTGAATTCACACAACTTTTACTCTTTCGAGAAATAGTTACTCTAAGAAACCATGGTTTGAAGCATGGATTTTTCATGAGGGAAATCAAATAGACAAACGTTTCATTAGACCTAATTTCTTATCTAAGAGCCATATGGAAATCTATTACCAAAGCAACTCTACAAATTACAATATTTTTAAGCCAAGTAAAATGCTTTTATCTACAAACCCTATACCTGTATAAACAAAAAAAAAATTGTCTAATTGACCGCACAAGCAGCGTGCAAAATGCTTGGCTTCATCACATGTCAAGCAAAATGCAGAAACAAGCCCAATATTTTAATCAAGATGATTCACATGTAACTATCCAGAAAGATTATCGTTTGATAAATATACTTTCGTAATAAGGCAAGTTGCCTTAAGCCATTATCCAGGAGGGGTGGCCCTGGCCATAAAGCTTTTGGCAGCTGCAACACCCATCTCAGAACTTGGGCTCTTTAGCCCTCCTCTCTGTCCTTTTTTCTCTAAAAGAGATATTGGGGCCATTAGAGAGGGCAAATTGTGTGCATTAATTAGTTTGTAACAGTTGTGGAGCCAATTAATGGAGCCAATGGCTTCTTTTGAGGGACAACCTCACATTAATGAGAAAATGTACAAGTTTAGGGGCATTCTTGTCCGGTCATTTTTTTTCATTCAGTTTCTTATAGATGATTAGCAACTACAAACCTATGTGATGTTAGATCAACCATATGATGATTTAGCACATCATGCTTAACTAGAATGTAATCTTATTAAACCTAAAAGTCCAAGTGATGGGAGATTTTGTTCCATTCATGCATCCTGTACACAAACATGGGAAGAAAATCATCATTAGGCATACTATGATATACTTGGTGAAGCTACTATTTGAACTTTTAAATGGCTTAAGGCAACTTGCCTTATTCCGAAAGTTAGTTTTTTATTTTAAAACTTACGTAAGATGAGAAATAAAGTTAATATTAATATTATAGTTTGTATAAAATTTAAAATATTGTTAGTTTAATATTGAAATTTGTATATAATATGACCCATAAGGTTAATTTTAACTAAGGTTATAGTTTACCTTGGCAAAGCCACAAACAAACAACCCTGAATGTTCCTTTCGTGATGATATATCAGAGCATATATGTCAATATGCCTTGAGTCAAACATCTCGAGATATGTAACAATTTAGTGGTGATTTCATCATTGGTCTTTTGATATCTCGGGAATTCCTTAGAAAATAGTGAGATATCAAGATGAAGTGTTTTTGGCTTGCTTGAGATATCTGGGCTGCAAACAATGAAGCATAAGTGGCATCACATAAATTAACCAATCGAGGGTGATGGTCCAAGGCGGATTCAACTGGTCGTGATGCAAGAACAAACGAAAGTCGATCCTATTTGCCCTATTATCACATGGACGACAAAGATTGATATCGCGCTTCTCCCATAAACACCCTCATGTACACCTTTCAAATTAAAAACACCCTCCTTTGCTTCCAACAAAAATAATAAACTTTGTTTGTTCACAAAAATCAAAAGTCATCTAAAAAAATAATTTCTTCGTCTTAGTAAAAAATATTTTTTCGCAAATAAAAATGGCATTCACTTGAACTTGAATCTGATCTGTTTTCCCTGTTTGTCATCATCCAATATATCTCTTACTATGAATCACAACAAAGCTGTCTCAGAATTGGGTAATATCAATAAACTACAATACCTTGAAATATTGAAAGAACCTACTGGCATGTGACAGCCTGATGGAGAATGGTTCAACTACATAAACTAGTTCGATAGAAGTAAATGCAAAATTGAAGCACTGTAATTCTACAGTGTTTTCTAATTTACAAGCATAATGTTGTTCAGTAGTTTGCTGTACTAATATCCCTCAAAAACACTGGATGATCATCGAGTTCAAAGCTTGGAAATTACGTTAAAAGGATTGAAATAAAAATTAAAATTTCAGCACAAAATAACTCAACTTCCACAACCATAAATATCCAACCTGCCATGCAAAATCAACAAGATAGCAAGGCCCTACCTCACGCCTCGGCGTCTCCCCCAAGGGGAAAGGAAAAAATTTCACTGACCGGCGAGAACTCCACGAGACCGATGTCCATAGCGTAGCCGGAGACGGGAAGTTTCAGATCCCTAAGTATGCAGAAGGCCTCCGCCATCCGGCTCCTCGGTACGTCCTCTGCGACCGGGCAGTGCGGCACCCATGAATCCGTCCGGTACTCCTCCGCTGCCTCTACCCCTTCCTTCCTCAGCGCCTCGCACAGCTGCGTGTGGAGCCCCAGCAGCCCCGCCGTCGGCGTTGGCGCCAGGAACAAAACGCCCCCGCCGCCACTGGCGGCAGCGTGAGGGAAAGAGGCGATGGATGAGAGGGACACGGGGACGGGCTCGAGCCGGGCGGCAATCGATCGAACGATGGGGAGGAGGCGAGCTGGATCGACAGAGGGGGCAGAGAAGAGCGTGATGTGTGGGCGGGAGGAGATGTCGATGAGCTGCGTGCTGATCTGGCGGCGGGCGAGTACGTTCCAAGCCTTCAGGACTTGGTTCTCCAGTGCCGGATCAAAGTAGAGCTCCACCGCATAGCCCTGCCTCGCTGCAGGCGGTGCCTCGGGTCCTGCAGAAGGAGTGCGACCGGCAGGAGAAATCACCGCTGCAGTCGCCGCCGCCGCCGCCGCCGCTGCTTGAGACATTATAATCGATCGGCCTCCGCCGCACGCTATGCGGAGAGGCCTCGGAAGAGAAATCAGGGCAGGGCCGACGACTCTAGAGAGAAGGAGAGAGTCGAAGCTGAGAGAGGAGAGAGAGCGAGCCTGGTACGGTCAAACTACGGGTGAACTTGCGTTTGATTTGACTTTGGGGATATGTGATATTATTATTATTATTATTATTATTATTATTAATGATTAATTGTTTGGTAAATTGTAATTATTTTAAAAAAAAATTTATAATAATAATCTAATCAGAATGTAATTTTAATAAATTGAACTGTTTGGCTTTTGCTTAAAAAAAGAAATTTATGATCAATAAGACCATAAAATTAAAATTATATTTACATGATAAACAATATTTCAACTTATATAATTTCTAATATAAACATAACACGTGTTTACTCTAGAAACTTAAACTATAAAAATTATTCTAAAAATATTCTATATATATTAATATTACTTTTTCTACACTATCGTATTTATTTATTACCTTTTTTTTTTTACTAAATCTAATTATTATTATAGTAATCACTAATTATACTTATATTAATTATCAAACATAATTTGTTCATACAAATATTTTATAAATAAATATTAAATATTATTCAGTAATATAAAAAATATTAATATTTTTTTTAATTATTGAATAATCTCAACTGTCTAATACTTACTTTTAATATTTATATAAAAAATTATAGTTAAATTTAACAACGAATGATAAATAGATACAATCTTTTTCTGTCCGTCAGGATCCCGCCCGAGCCAGAGCGCTTTCTACTTCTAATAGTAATAGGCTATGAACTAGATCAGAATTATTTTCAATGAATCTGATCTAATTTTTGAGCGACCGTTCACGTTTTTTATTTTTTTTATTAATGAATAGATCTCTTTACTTGTACGACTTAGATATCTCGTATTTCTCAAAAAAAATGATTCGATTGTTGGGATTTGGTGATACTATAATATAGAGCGTGTATTTAGGGTATCTTTAAAGTAATAATTTATATTTTGAGTGTATAATGAATAAATATAATAGTTTCATATGTATATGTAATTTCTTCTCAAACATTTACATAAAGAATACATTAATTATAAAAAATTATATATTTTATTATTAAAAATAAAAATATTACATATATCACATTAAAATGTTAAAAAATTATACATTTCATATGATATTTTTAAAAAAGTTATAAATTAAATTACTAACTTATTTTTATAGATTTTATTTTATTATGTATAATACACAAATCCATAATATAAGTTTTTATTTCATTACATTAAATTTATATTAAATTTTATATATAGCTAATATATAAAATAAATAATTTATTGAGTATGATGTTAAAATTTAATATTTAAATTTTAAAATTTAGTTTTTAATTTTAAAGTACTTTAAAGAATAAGATTTAATATTCTAGACTATAAGTTATAATTTTAAAATTCAAGACTAAAAAAATAGAATAATTTTATTGAAAATTGAAGTAAAATTTATAATATTTTAAAATACTAATAGAATATATTTAATATTTTATTTTTGACGATTAAACACATAATATTTATATAATTAAAATGTTATTCATCTAAAGCTTTTATAAAAAAATTCATTGTACCTATTATTTTATGTTGTTCATAAATTATTAATTTTTTTATACCAACATGATTTTTTATGTAAATAATTTATTTTTATTTTTATTATATAAATATTTCAAAAAAAGTTATTTATTCTTCAATATAATTTTTTTTAAATGCTGAAAAATATTAAAAAGAGTTTAGTTCATTGTTATCTAACTATTTCATTATTATCTTAGTATTATGTTATGTAATCTAGATGTTATCAAGTTTAAGTAAAATCAATTCAAATCAAATTTAATTAATCGTGCATATATGTATTTTCGATTCTATTCAGCATTTGTGCTGTATAGCTGTATAAAAAAGTGATATTGTCATAAATTATTAATTTTTTTATACCGACATGATTTTTTATGTAAATAATTTATTTTTATTTTTATTATATAAATATTTCAAAAAAGTTATTTATTCTTCAACATAATTTTTTTTTAAATGCTGAAAAATACTAAAGGGAGTTTAGTTCATTGTTATCTTAGTATTTCATTGTTATCTTAGTATTATGTTATGTAATCTAGATGTTATCAAGTTTAAGTAAAATCAATTCAAATCAAATTTAATTAATCGTGTATATATGTATTTTAGGCTCTATTCGGTATTGTTGTGCTGTATAGCTGTATAAAAAAGTGATATTGAATAAAACTGTTTTATATATTTGACAAACTGCTGTTAAAAGCTGCCATCAAAAGCAGAACTGTTTGGTTAATCTGCTGTGTTGTCTAAATTTTTTTTACTTTTAACTAAATTAGGCATTTAATTTAAATATTTTTTATTACATATATTTTATAAATATATAATAATTAACCTATTCTATTAAATAATTAAATTTATATGCGATTAATTTTATAATATATATATTATATTATTTTTATAATTTATTTGCATATTAGTTACAAATTTTTTAAATAAATAAAATTCATTTTATATATTTTAATTATATTTGCTATGAGTAAAATTTTGTTCTATTATTTTTCTTTACAAAAAATTAAATCAACTATATAGTATATATAAAAAATATGAAAAATTGTATATACTTATAATAATAATTTTTTTAAAATTTTTTTGCTAAGCTTTACTTTAGGCCAGTTTTGAGTTTTATAGTTTAAAATTTAGAATTTAAAATGATGTTAAGAGTATTTCTATTCATAAATAATTAGAACAAAATCACTGTTTCAAAAAACTATTTTTTCAGCTTTTTCGTACAGCCATTTTTTAGCTTTTTTAAAAGCTAAAAATGATTTAAAAATTATTTTTACTAAACATAATTTTTAACTTTTAATTATATAAAAAAATATTTTTTTATACTAAAAATCTTTACCACACATAGACTTAGCTTTTTAAATGTAGGGATAAAATATTATGTACATAAAAGCATGGAAAAGGTGCAAATCACACATATGCATGATTTACTTGACAATTTTAGAAGTTTTGGTATTAACATTTTCAATTTTTTTTATAAATCATTTAAATTTTATAAATTTAAATTAAACATTTTTTAATTATTAGTTTTTTTGGAGAAATTTTTTTTGGTAGTTTCCAAGTAAGACTATCAAAATTACTGAATCTACAGAGTTCCAACTAAAACCAAAACTTGGTAACTTTTTTCGATCAGTTTCAACCGAAAGATGTTCAGTAGTGTCGGTCGAGTTTTAAATATTAGTTAGTGTGAAAAGTGTAATAAGAGATCAACCTCAAGAAAGACTACAACTTACTCGAGAAAGATCAAGGCCTCGACGACATATAGAAGACAATTATTGACCTTGATGATGTTCGAATTACAAATAAAATTCTCAACAATAACAATTAATTACTCGACTAACATTAAAAACACATAGCAACAATGAGAGGCTTCACGAATAGCTTTGCCCTTGAGCTTCTCTTTGATTACTTATCTAAAATTACCAGCACTATTCACTGCAATAGATTATACAAATGCTTCTCAAAGAAATACACATAAGGATATATATATAACATTAAATTAAAAGTTTTTTGATATAAAAAAAGATACAATTAAAAATTTTGATTCGATTTTAATCTAATTCAAAATATGAACAAAAAGAGTTTCATCCAATCTCGAATGAAGGTAAGCCTAACACGTTTATTATCAATGCAATTTTGATTTGAGCCAAACTCGATCTGATTTTTAATTAATTTTTAGAATTTATTAAATCAATTTAAATCATATGGTATATCTTGGTCTAATAATTGTAAATAAAAATAAAAAATTTAATCTAAAGTCAATAAAGTTTGAATAATCATTATTAGGTTGTTGAGAAAAATCTAATATCTAATATATATATATATATATATATATATATAAATCAATTTAATTTTGAGCTAAATCGATTTGATTCTGATTCAAGATTGGATTAATAAAAATCTCAAAATGTAAAAGTGGCTCGTCAGTCGACTCACTTAAATCGAATCAGTCTAAATTTGATCTAAAATCTGATTTAACTTTCAATTAATATTCAATTTTCAAGTCAAGTTAATAGCCCACAAATGTCTAAAATTTTACTACATTGGCTCATATAAAATTAAAATAAAATAAAATAAAATAAAATGAGATAACTAGAGCCTAAAATCAAGATAGCAAATGACTCATCAAACTCAATCAGATTCGATGCCGATTCGTAGATTGGATTTTTTTTTTTTCATGGAGATTGGATAATTGTTTGTCAGCCAAGAATTGGATCAATCTAAATTATCTTTGTTTAATTGTGCCAATCCAACAGTACACAGGATCCCCTTTTTTCTTTGTTCCTTTTTTGAGCCTAGTAGTTCCTTGTAGTGCCATTACGATCTGATTTCGAGCCAAGTTAATACTAGCTCAAAATCGGATCGATCAAATTTTGATCAACTCAAAATTAGCGCAAAATTGATTTGGTTTGGTTTCGAGCAGGCTTGAGTCGGTCACAATCAACTTTGAATTATTTTCGAGCCTGCTCCACAAAAAAACTCAATTATTTTTTTGAATTGCCAGCCGCATAGCCTCACAAGAGAGGTGGCCTCACAGCCTTGCGCGGCACATGAGAGGACCACGTTAGCCCCGCGCCTCACGTGGCACACGCAATGATTGTGCCGTCGTGAGGCACTCATTTGAGTAGGCGTCGCCATTTGAGAAAGCGCAGGAGGAGAGAAAGAGAGGGGAGAGAAAGATATAATTGTAATCGTAAAAATTTTAAATAATAAAAATTTTTAAAAAAAACTTATTTTATAATTATATTAAAACTCAATAATCTCGATATTTTAATTTAAAAAATATGGACTAATATGTTATTAAGCCCTAAACTATTTAGTAATGTGCTATTGAAGCAATTTTGAGCACTATAAGTACATGGGGGCCCACATTGCACTCAATTTCCTAATCATCAAGGACAGCACAAATAGAAGGTATATTTATAATTTTTAAATTTGCAATGTCTCCTCAAGCTGAAGCCCAGCCCAAGAAAACTGCAGCATTTCATGTGTGTATATATATATATGAGTCCTATAATTTTAACAATTGACAAATAAAATTTTCAATCATTATTTTGAACATTAATCTACTAAATTATATATATATATAATAAATAAATTATTAATTTACTAGTAAATTTAATGAATTAAAATTTTATTTCATAATTAATTAATGGGGGATTTACATACAGAATATTGAATTCATCACAAATTACACATTTCACCATCGTTTAGTAAATATTATACACATCACACTCTGTTTATGTTGGCTATTGTTACAATAGAACTGTAAAACCCATAAGCACAGTGTGATATGCGTAATATTTACTAAACGATGGTGAAATGCGTAATTTGTGATGAATTCAATGTTCTGTACGTAAATCTCCCTAAATTAATTTATTAAATAAATACATGCTTCTTTCTGAATTTGACATTAACTTAAAAAAAAAACTCAAAATTAAAATATTCCAAAAACCAAAAACATATTTAGTTAGTTGATCTCTTTTATGTAAGTAGTTCTCTAGCAAGTTGAGTTGGAGGCTCTCTTCACCATGAAAATAACTTTTTCTAGTAATACTATACTTAAAGTTTCAATATTGATTGCAATAAGTCAGCCAATAATGTTCCTTCTTTTTTATCTCTTTTATTTTTTTAATATTTGTTCGAGACAATGTTATAGTAAATACTCAAATATAAAAAATATATGTATATATTTTTTGCAAAAGAATAAAATACAATGAGAGATAAAAGTAACAAGGCCTATGATTTGTCAAAGATATTTTCTATTATGAAAATTAATATTCAATATTTATCATATTGTAACAAATTTACTTCTATGTCAGCACAATTTTAATTATTAATCACACCAACAAAAGCCATCCTAAATGAAAACATTATTCTCATGATTAAGTCAACTAATTAATTATGATTTATATAACAAACATTGAAATGTTAATCAAAATTTGCTATACTGTTATCCCTCAAAACCTGTTTATTTGTAAAATTTAATTTTAATAAAATTAAAATTAAATTTAGATAATAAAAAAAATTTATTAAAAATTGTGAATGATATGAAGTAAAATTAATTATTATGTTGAGATATATGAGTACGTAATGTGATGTAAATTAGTTATTATTTTTGTATGTTTGCAGGATGTGAAATAAAATTAATTTTTATTTTAAATTATATATATAATATAAAATATATCAAATTTTATATATGATGTGATATAACTATTTAAAATTAAACTAAATTAATTTTAATCTCACCAAACAAATAGGCCCTTATATATATATATATATAATTAAGATCAGAAAGAAGGATGTAATATGGTTGGAAATAGAGTACTCAAAATTGGATTTTCATAGAACTGGTATATATATATATATATATATATATATATATATATATGTGAAGCATGAAATAACTCAACAAATATATATATATATATATATATATATATATATGTATTTATATATAATTGGAGTTCTTATAGAGAAGTAGAAATGAAGGCTTTATCAATGGTGCTTAGGATTGTGTTTCTTGGGGCCAAAATAATCTTCTTGAATCCCTGGCTGGCTGTGCTGTAACAGCTTTCTATCACCAAAAAACTTTCTAATTATTATCTTCTTTATAGCACTGCCTGCAGAGCAAGCTTCCCCATCTCGGCACTTATAAGCTTCTTCAGCTTCCTGATCATGAATAGCTAGGATTAATATTTATGAAATTATATATATAGACTGCATGAAATTATCTTTTTAGAGAGAGTAGAGATCTAGTTGTGTTATAATATTCATGCTGATGATCATCATGCATGCAGTCTTTGATCGTTACCTGGAGGCTGTTGAATTCTATCAGCTTAATACCTAAGTGAGAAGATCATATATAGTGAAATATGTAAGTAGAATTAAAACAATGAAGAGAAAAAAAGGAGATTTTGAGCTTTTGGGATACCTTTAGCTGTGATGATCAGAAGGTGAAGAAGGAGGAGAGTGGCCACTGGCATGAAACCCTTCATTATGTGGAGCTTTTGTGATTTGAAAAATGAAGAGAAGAGAGGGATCGAGAGAGAGAGAGAAAGAATGTGTGAGAGAAGATTTTCTGGCTCATTGCATATTTATAGCATATAGTTCTTCACTGACATAACATATATAATGTTAAAAAAAATATATGTTTAATTTGGAAAGATTTGGCTGAAGTTGAACTGCATAATGGCTTATTATAATAACTAATCAGCCTTTTCAGGAATGTTGTTCCCTCTGTGGCAAACTTTCAAGTATTATATGTATCTTGAGTTTGACTTGAATTTTGATTGGTATGTGCACGAGTGATCTCATTCTTTTTTTTCTTTTTTCTTTTTCCTTTAATATGGCTCAAGCTAGCCTTTCATTATTAATAAGAAATAAATCGAGAAATATATCAAGTTAGATCTCTCGTTAGGATGTTGCAAAACTCAGTGAAAAGGACTGTGTCTCCATGCATACATTTGAAATCCATTGAGTTACGTGGCTATATGGGATAAATAGTTAATTAGTTACATATATATGAGTCATATTATTCTTGGTACATATGTAAGTTTGTAATTGCTAAAAAGTAAAAAGCAAATCTATGAATTTTTCAAGTGTGTTATTCATATCTGATAGAATTTCTACAGTTGTCTTTTTGTAGGTCTTATTGCACCATTTCAGGCATCTCAAGTGTGTGATCTCATTCTGTTGACTGTAGAACATGATAATAATTTCAACAATCTAAAGTTCTTGGTTTATAGTCATAGAAGACTTTATCTGATCATTTTAAGTATCATCATGAGATTAGTAAAATGAATGAGAAATGTAAATTATTATAAAATAATAACAAAAAAAGGTGTAAAACTATATAAATGAGAGAAAATTAGCTATATTTTTAGGAATAAGTTCACTGCAATACTATGAGAGTTAAAGAAAGAGTTTTAAGTAGCTAGTATATTAGGCTCTTAGACTCGTTCAATATTTCAAATTTGTCCGGCGAGTTGAATGTAAGAATTTATAAGGCTAAAATGTATCTAACTGCTTCAGGTGAGATGTCGCTCGACTCCAAAAATGTGATAAAAAAGTTTGTGGAGGTGATGCCCATGGCCACTCACATGAAATCAAGAATGTGACAATGTGTGACTAAATTTCCCGAAATTCAACCTTAGTAGATCTAATTTTCATTTAAAACACTAGTGTAGTACATATTAAATACAAAGAAACACGTCTAAATAAAAGAATGTTGCAGAACTCAATTATAAAGTAGGACACTCCTATCCCAATTTTTACCCTGAAAGCAAGCAGTATATATATATACTATATTCTTAATTATATTAATGTTAACTATTTGATACATTGTGAGTTTATATATGTTTTTTTAAGGAACTCTACATATATATATGTATGAAATTAAGGATAATAAATGTAATGTTTATTTATTTTTTGGGTAACTTTGGTAATTAATATTTGTAATGACTATGAAAAAGTTATATTTAAACAAAACTTCATCTACGTATAAGTCCATCCATTATATATTCAACTAGCTTCAATGTCTCTAGTGCGACGATTCTCTCTGTAACCACAACAACTTGGGTATAGGCTTTGAATCGTCTTGTAGATAAGAGAGCTAGCGCGCCCTAGCTCCTACAATCGATGAATATAACGATAAACTTATATATGGGATGGATTTATTTGCCACCAGTCATCCTTGATAGCACATTTATAACCTAAAGAAACTTATGATTTATATTTAATGTTGAAGTGAGATGTAGGGGATCCCAAGAGACACAGAAAGAGAAAGTCCTGAGAGATGGCGGCACGCAGAGAACTGAGCCTGTCGGTTAGAGTTTAGGCGAGAGAGCATCCAGAGTAACACACAGAGGTTTAAGGTAGTTCAGGGAGGAAATTCCCTACGTCCCCCGAGCGATCAGTGAGAGCTGATTTCACTAGAGAAATTAAGAGGGTGGTCCAAAAGACCAGTACAATGAGCTAATCAGAAGAAAGAAAAAGAGAAAGAAGGAGCTTCTCAGTTGGGGCTCTAATACAGTGAAAAGCAAGAGGACACCGGAAATGTTTGTACTCTGATTGTCCTGGTTCTTGTGGTTGTTCTCCCTCTCTTTTTTTCTTTCAGCTTAGTGGCTTTAAATATTACTGAAAAAAATATTTTATCCCGAATTTTCCAGAAAGAAAGGAGCTGGGCCCATCCTGATGGTCCCTCAGCTGTTGATCACTAGGGGAGTTGGAAGTACTGGGTGGAGAGCTTTTTCCTCCATGGTAGCAGTGATTCCACTGGGGGTTCACGCCAGCTAGAACACGCGATTCTTTGATTTGCGTGTCTGGAAAAAGCGTTCTGTACTGGAAACGGCGCGGACAGAGTATGCCGACAGCGACATGTGCAGCTGAGGAACATCATCATCGATGTTGCTAGGGGTGATCCTGGATCGTCGTGGACGATAGTTGATCGAACCGGCGAAAATAAATAAATAAATAACAACTTAGTGCCACCTGGGAGCCACGTGTATGGCTGGGATGCAGCGTCGGAGCCACGCGCTAACATTTAATTAAAGAACTGATATTATTCAATCAAAATTTTTTTTTTGAAAACATACTGAAAGCTAATTAGCAACAGTGAAATAATGAAACGAAATATCTGCGAGGGGATTAAGGAACGAGAAGGTTGGCTGGAAGGGCCGAACACGTGGGCCTCATTGTCAGCGATTGAAATGGCGCCACGTGGAATTTTTGGGGGCACGAGACGGTCCGAGGAGTGCGTGGCAGGGGAACACGGTGGTGGCGACGCTGTTGGGTACGGAAGGGTACAGCCTGGTCCACTTCCCTTGCTGGCTATCCGCGTTAATAATCGTGCTCGACAGAAATTTTTATTGCGGCAAATGCCTAAAAAAAAAAAATCTATAAAAAAACAATATGCTTAAAATCAGCTTTCCTTTATCATGATCAAGCTGTAAATTTTGCTCGAAATTCGCTCGACTCTCACAATTCCATCTTCATCCATCAAAACTACTAAAAATATTTCAAAATAAGTAGTCAAATATATAACGTATAAATTAAGAACATACACGCTCTTCTTTATCTCTAAAGACAAGGCGATCTAACCGTCCAATAATTATTCTATCTCCGTTATCTATTGAATTTGCTCTAAATAATTCCCTTCTGTCAAATTGTCACCAATATAATTGTAACAAAGTAAATTTTCAAGAATTTCAGACAGTTTTTGATAACTAAGATTTTCAGCTACTTCGGCCCCACCTCGAGTTTAGCTTGACTCAAATTCGACTTGACTTATTAGAGTTGAGGTAAGCATAGCATGAACTCGACTTAATATTTATAAATTTATAATTTTTGAATATCATATTATACTTTTATGTTGTAAGACCAGCGACTGAATGCTGGCCTGCAAAAGAAGAAACATACAAATAAAATAAATGTTGCAGAAATGAGGATGTTAAGGTGGATGTGTGGATATACACGAAAGGATAGAATGAAAAATGAGTATATCCGAAAGAAAGTTGGTGTTGCACTAATTGAGGATAAACTTAGAGAAAGTCGGCTTCGATGGTTTGGACATCTAAATCGCAGGCCAATTGAAGCTCCAGTTAGAAAAATTGAGTTACTGGATTTTGCCCATGTACAAAGAGGAAGAGGGAGACCAAAGAAGACATGGCAAGAAACTATAAGGAGTGATCTTAGTTACTTAAACTTAGATAAGAATTTGGTAACTGATAGAGCGCAATGGAAACAAAGGATTCATGTAGCCGACCCCACCTAGTGGGGATTAAGGCTTGGTTGTTGTTGTTGTTGTTGTTATATTATACTTTTATGTAATATATTTAGGAGAATTAATAAATGTTTTATGGCTTATAAAAAGTATTTTAAAAATTTAAGTTATTTATGATTATTTACATTTTTTAAGTTTTATTATCACTATTTACTATAATAATTTTAATATTTGAAATGTAATTTTGCCCACTACATAAGATCGATCACTCAATTCGATTGGAACTAAACTCGACTCAATTTTAAAAACTTATAACTCAACTCAATTATAACCCTTTTTATGTGCATATAAATACATAATAATAATAATAATAATAATGGGGATTTACATATTTAGCATATAAAACTATCGCATTTACTCGTTAGATACTTAAAATATAAATATTACTCTAAAGTAGTATCTATTTATCATTTACTTTCTAATTCAATCAAATTATTATCATATTATCTATCAACCATAATTCGTACACATAAATGTTTTATTTATAAGTAATAAATATTTAATATTATTTAGTAATACAAAAATATTAATAATATCACTTTAGTAATTTGATATGTAATATTAATATGTGATATTATTAATATTTTTTAATTATTAAATAATACTCAACGTCTAATACTTATTTTTAAAAAAATCATGATTAGATTCGACAGCAGATGATGAATGGATAATATTAATATGTTTAGAGTGCCTTTAAAATAATATTTATATTTTAAATATTTAATAAATAAATATGACACTTGTATGTATTATGTATGTAGTTCTAATTCCAAATAATAAATATTTAAATTTGGTTTCTTACAACCTACATTGCTTCACTTAGTTTACATCTCACATAAAACAACTTATTTCGTATTTAATATATGTTTATCATGAAAAATAAAATTTACTACCATTTAACCATCTCATTGAACAAATCTTTTGACGAAGGAATTCGATATTTGCTTATTAGATAACTCATTTAGATGCATTAATAATTATATAAACACGACTTATAGTATTGAATGAAGAGACAAGAAGAAATACTGTAAGAATATTTTAATATTCATTTCACATTCAACACATAATTAATATGAAAAAAATTATTTTATTTTACATACTGCACAAAATTTAATATTTAAAATTAATTTTATTTATTATTTCATACGTTCAACATAAAAATTAATTTTATTTCATATTTTATACAAATATTAAATTTAAAATAATTTTATTTCACTGAAAAGTTGATCTCCCCAATTGGAAATTTTTGTCTCTTTGAATGTAGATAAGGGACATGATCCCTAAGCAATTTATTTATTTCTAATAAGTGGGCATTTGTTAAGTTATGTTGTTTAAAAAAATAGTTATTTAATTTGATAGTATATTTATAATTTTTAAAAAATTATAAATTTATTATTAAAAAAATAATATCTAAATAATATAATATTAAAATAATATTTTAAATCAAATATCTCTTAAGTATTTTTTGATAGAATAAAAAATAATAATGAACAAATACAAAGAAAAAGAGAATCAAGATAATAGTAGCGGTAAAAAACAAACTATTTTTTTCAAAAAAAAAAAAAAACTTATTATACCCACTATACTCTTATTATTGAGATTCAAAAAGAAAAAAGAAAAAATTTCTCTCATCTTTCGTACAAGTCAAATTTAAAGGAGTTCTATTTGGTTCTTATATTCTAGGTAAAAATGACGATGTAAATAACTAATTTAATATACTTAAATTTAAGTTGAATTTACCATTTAGTAGACTATATTTAGATAATTATTCGAGATATATCAAAATAATTCTTACACATATATTTGTAACATATCAAAATAATTTAATCAATCGCCTGCTCTTAAACAATCATTCATAAATATATATCAAAATACTTAAAATTGAAAACATACATACATCTAATAGAATATGTAAATAAACTATATATATATATATATATATATATATGTATGTATATGCAGAACTCAAATCCGTTTAACCCGCACCAACTCATCTCTGATGGATAAGTATGAACTACAAAACTGTGCTTGTGACTTGCGACCCGCCCCATTATAGGGCAAATAAAGTTTGAGTATAGCAAAATTACATTGACCATGACCTGTGACCCACTAGCAATTAAAAAAATTATGAATCTTAATAATTAGAAACTTTAAATAGATAGTATCTCTTTATTTTTATTTAAAATAAATCATTAATAGTAAATTTAGAATAGGATGGGACAGGACAAGTTGGGGCAGGCATGAATAATAGTAAAAAAAAAATGAGATGAATACGGATAATAGTTAAAGAAAAGTGGGATAAATATGTGTTGAACTCAACCCAAATGCTCCCCATTGCCATCCCTATTATGCAAGTGTTTACATATGTATTCATGAATAATAATATCTTAAATGTAACAACACTAAGAAGAAATCAATCAAAAACCTGTTTGTTTATAAAGCTTATATTAATAAAATTTAGGGCAAATTTCACCCAGGTCCCTGAGTTTAAGGGTTATTATCACACAGGTCCACGTTTTTTAAATTCTATCTTCGGGGTCCCTAGGTTTTCAAAAATTATCATCTGGGTCCTTTTTTATTTTTTTATTATTAAAAAATATAAAAAATTTACATTATACCGCTTACCCTCCCTCTCTCCCCAGATCCGCAAGCCACGCAGCCATCCAGCCGGCCCCGCGCAGCCCCCGCGCCCCGCGCGCCCCTCCGGCGGACATCGGGCAGCCGCACGACACCGGCCGCTTGCGGCCGATGCGCGGCCCGGGGAAAAGCCCCCCAAAAATAAAAAAAAAAGCGGCCCCCTTTTTTTTTTCCCCTCAGCGCCAGGCTGCCTGACGGCCGTGCGGCGGCGCCGCCATGCCTCGCCGCGCGGCCGGCGAGGCAGCCGGGGCCGCTGGCGGCTGCAGCGCGCCGCGCGCAGGCCTCAAGCGGACCGGGCGTCCGCGCCCGCGCTGCGCGGCAGCTGCCCGCGTGGTCGCGCGCGGCGCGCTGGAGCCGCCGGCAACGCCAGCGTCGTGGCCGCTGCGGCCGCGCGGCCGTGCCGCGCGCCCGCGCGGCGCCGCCAGCGGCCGGCAGCCTCCACGCGGCCGCTGCGGCGCGTGCAGCCGCCAAGCGGCACCGTCAGCCTCGACGGCCGAGCGGCGCGCCGCTCGGCCGTCGAGGCAGCCGGGCCGCTGGAGGCCCGCTGAGGCCGCTGCGAGCCGCGCGGCGCAGGCTGCCGTGTCGTGCGGTCTGCCCGAGTCCGCCGGAGGCGGCGCGGGGGGGCCGCAGGGCGGCTAGGTGGCTGCGCGCTGCCGGATCTGGAGGAGAGAGGGAGGGTAAGGGTATAATGATAATTTTTATATTTTTTAATAATAAAAAAATAAAAAAAGGACCCAGATGATAATTGTTGAAAACGTAAGGTCCCCGAAGATAGAATTTAAAAAACGTGGACCTGTGTGATAATAATCCTTAAACTCACGGACCTGGGTGAAATTTGCCCTAAAATTAAATTAAATTTTGATAAAAATATTTTTTATTAAAAATTATAAATAATATGAAATAAAATTAATTATTAAATTAATCATTATATTAAAATATATGAAAAATATGATATAAATTAATTATCATTTTAATAATATATATAAAATATAAAATAAAATTAATTTTTAATATTAAATTTTATGTGTGATGTGATATATTAAATTAAAATTAAAATAAATTAAATTTTAATTACCAAATAAACGGAGCTAAGATATAAAAGAGCACTCCATAAAAAAAAGTATAAAAAAATCAAGTATCTTGAAGATGTGATTCACAAAAAAAAGTTGAGCTGAATTTGCTTTGTATATACAAATAACATTAGTCCCCAGGCCCAAGCCTAGAAACACCTACAAAAAGAAATCTCTTGGTGCAAAATTCTCCTTTTCAAGCTCAAAACAAAGCTTCCCAATAAGCCAGCTGAGCCAATGGAATAGATCAACCAAATCTAATTACTTCGATGAACGTTCTACAATACCCAGTGTTTCAAAATCGTCTTCCCTTCTAAAATTCAGTTCATGGGAAGCATTCGAATTTGATGATGATAATATACTCGATCACTTTCAATCCTTTCCGTTCACCTTTTTTGCGAAATCATCAGTGCTGTAAAGACTCATTGCAGCAGACTGTTGATCAACACTCAGGCAAGAAAACCAATTCTTTATATGTTTGATGTGAGCAGATTCAGAAGTGGCATCTTGACTATGACTGATGACATCTTCAAAATTAACAGGAAGAAGATGAAGAAGAGCACCGATGGCCGCGAATTGAGCTGGGAGATACGATTTTCCAGGAATGAGTTTTTCTAGCAGCTTGGTTAAGTTCCATTTCAGTTCTGTGATTCCATAATGCTCATAACCATCCGAAATGATGCCCAGTCTGTCCGACAAAAATAAAATGGTCATGAAGAACTTTAGAAACTGTATCGAGTTAAAAACGTAAATCGCCTTAATATCATCTTAAAACCTGGAAAGATCAAGGAAGGGAGACACTACACCAAGAAATAAGAAATCTATAGAGAATTCAAGGATTTGTTTGGGAAGGGCTGAATTGAATCAGGGCAATATTCCGCCTTCAAATAGAGGCCAAATTTGGCCTTGTTAAGTTTTAAGCTGAGTTAAGCCTTGAAAAAGTTCGAAACAAGAAACACCAGTATATCATTTAAAACCCAGATAGAGCCACATAGGGAGAGACTTCATCAAGAAACAAAAATTGGACTTTATTTAGGAAGGTTTGAATTTAGTGAGCTATGTCCAGTTTTTAACTGGGTAGCCAAATTTAGTCTTGTTCAGTTTTGGTGCACAACACCAGCTTGAGATCATAAAAAAAATATTTGGCAACAAAACTGAGTTCTCTGAAGGTAGTAACATCATGAAGAAGTCTTCTTAAATGCATGAATATCAGCAAGTGAGAAAAAAGAAACATACCTTCCCAGTTCACCAGCCAATACAAAAAGTGTAGCTGAAAGATCCTCCGAAACACAAGCTTCCAAAATTTTCAGCAGGCGAGGCATTATTTCTTTGCAAATCCACTCCCAACTCTATGGACAAACACCACAAATATTTGTCAGCTAATTTAGTAAATCTACAAGGAAAGCAATTGGGCAAAATGACACGACGGTCTGATAACTTTCCGAACTATCAGACATGCAAGACACACAAAGTAATTTTTCCTATTTTATAAAATATATGAAACATAGAACAAACTTGATTTATTAAATAGAAACAAAGATTAAAAGAAACTTAAATAGTTAAATAATGAATACCTATGTAATAGTATAATTTGACAGAGCTTTTGCTCAATGTTACAGAAACACCTAGGAAACACTAACACAAATACATGAACATGAAGTCATGGCACAACACTACACGACGAGACTTATAGAGGTGTTTATGCTTCCTAAATAGAGAAAGACTCAGAAAGCACCGCCACACTCATATGAATTGAATAGACCATACAATTGAATAATATCTGTAACAAAAGTGCAACTAGAATCAAGTTGCATTTCAAAGAATAATATAAATTTATCAACAAACAACATAACCATAGTTATTAACTTATCAAAATAAGTGAGATTTTGAATATCATTTGTTTATCCTAACCCTGAAAAGCTAACTTTATAAAAAGAATTTATTCTCAAAAGCATCATATTATAGAAAATTTCTAGAGCATAGTAAAAGTACTAATTACATGAGTTATATTTTACAATTACAAAAGGAAAGAACCAATTGTTTGAATCAAATGTTATCAACACAAGGGAAAATGAAAATAGCAAAAAGAGGACAAAAAGTTGATCCAGAGTGGGAACTAGACAAATCTCTCGCTTTCAAGTTGCAAAAGAAAGAAACAAAATTAAGAATCGATTTCAGAAAATGCACTTACCATGTAGTAACCCACCAATTCCACCAAAGAAATGACGTCTGTAAAGTGGCAAAGCGCCATATGAGAAGAAAAATCTGACTGACTTTCATCAAGCTTTCTGAACCCAAATATAACACAAGAGGCAGAACAATGGACACCGTGATCATCTTGACTTGTACTTCTGTTGCCCAAATCTGTTCCTTTCAAAGAAATACTTAACTTTCCTGTACTTCGGCAGCCGGTCCGACAGAGGCTATAGTCTTCTAGCACGTCCAACAGAAAGCCCGTAAGTTCTTCCATGGTTAAAGCATTAGTAGCAAATGGGCATTGCACACAAGGAGAAAAAACTACAACCATCTTAGATGGAACTGAGACTGATTTGATCCCTCGCTCAAGATGTGACACCAAAGATATAACAGTGGTTAAAAGGAAACTGTCCGTGTCCACATTAAAAAACTTATTACCACAAATCTTAGCAAAAACATGCAGTGCTAAAAGAATCCAAGAGATGTCTTCTTGACCCGACCGTAAGAGTTTGAAAGATACAATTAGTAAATAACCAATATTTTCAGCTGCAACACAAACAGATGCTAAAATCATACAGCCAGCCAAAAATTGATTGATGCTAACATCATTAGAGGTCACACATTTACTCCCCACGTCAAGATGAAACTTATTTTGAAGAAAGTCTTCAGAAGATGACAGATGCTGCTTTGTATTGCCTATTACAAGAACTTCTCTTTGAATAAGAAAACTCTCCATGAGGGAGAAAAGGGCGTCCGGTGGGAATATTTGATCCAAAGCATACTTGGTCTTTTCATCACAGACAGCTGTAAGAGAACGATCATTAAACAAATAATAAATACAATAATAATAATAATAATAATAATAATAATAATAATAATAATAATAATAATAATAAGCACAAGATGATAACCATCTGACTGCTAATCAAGCACTCTATAATGCTAATTCAGCAACCCAATATAAAATTGCACAGTATGTCACTCATCAGAGGCAAACAAAAAGAACACTATTTAGCCATTTTACTCATAATAAAAGTCAATTTACCATTATGTTTGGAGCATGGATCATCATGTATGCACAATCAACATGATATACATAATCTTCCGAAACATGGTACGAGTATTTGCAGTTCAATTAATTATAATTCTTATGTAGAACACAGAAAATGTTCAAAAGCAAAGATAAAAACCTTCAATATTACACTCCTTCCATCACCAGCAACAAATCCTTCATCATTTTGCTTATTACCATGCAAGTAGACTGCTGAAAACGTACAAAAGCAACAATAAAAATTCCAATATCACACTCTCATTGTTGGCATCAAATCCTTCATGATTTTGCTTATTACCATAAAAGTACACTGTCAAGTAAGAAACAATCATCTTGATATAGATATAAATTACAGTAGTCAGAATTTCTGAAGCACAGGAAATGAACTAGTAAAGAAAAAGTTCACCTTACACTATATTTTCTGCATTATTAACATAAACTTCACCACAAATGCCACTGATATGTGCAATTTCTTATTTTCCAAGTCCTCTAGCAAAAGTATTATTCTACTAAACCTAATCCCTTAAATTCTCTTATCTAAGAAATAGTTTCAGCTTTTTACCCGATCTCCATCAAATATTCACTAAATTATAACATGTCAAATGTCAATCTACTAATCATTGTCATTTGATACTTCACCCTGGAAAATTTACTACAAAATTCAATATCCAGAATGCCTAGAATCACAAACAGAGCTAGAACAGAACCATGGATAGTGCAGCGAAAATAAATTTCCAGATAGTAAGAGCTAAAACAATACACTAGAAGTAAGCTTCAAAGGCATTGAACATAAAAATGCAAAATACTGCATAAAAACTGAACAAGCATGATTGTAACTGATTTTTTTAAAGATAAGCAGTGGTATTCTGAATAAAAAGCTAGGAAGAACAAGAAATGCAACTATAGTACTTAGTTGCATGCAAAGGCCTGTCTGCATCAAGTCTGAATTACATATGAAATACAACACAAAGTACCTATAGATATGTCCAGTGCCAACGACTGCAAGTGAACGAAAGAGTCATCCCCCTTTGCATCTTTGCAATGAACTGATATCCTCGCAGATATGTTGCCAAGCAAGAAAGAAAAGAGAACTGCAACCTTCTCCCTACAAGTTAAACATGATGAACAGTTAGAGATGGAAAAAGCTTATTCTAAAAGGTGGTAAATAATGCATGATGAGACAATGATCAGACTATAACATTTATCACAAGTAGAACAAAGTATTCAAACACAAAAGATGTAAAAAAGGAAGCGTATAACATACTCTGATTGAAGACCTTTCTCCAATAATAATGTACTCAGAACCTTTGCAAACAAAAAGTCTATCTGTGAAACCAAGCAATTCTGAAGTGTGTTGAAAGCATGAAGAATTCTTGACATGCTCTCAAAGTTCCATGTAGTAGAAAATGCAGCAATGGACCATAGACTTATTCCAGAATCAGCTTCACTATCATCTAATGAATTAGTAGGCGGAGAAGAATATAAAACTGAAGCAGGTTCAAGGGATTTTCGAACATCACATAAAGCAGCTTTCTCATCAGCAAGGAAGCTGTTGTCTGCAATTTCCATAAAAAATTGTCAGAAAAAACTTACGACTATTAATCAAACAACAATACCATCGCTACTAATAATTATAGTAGAGTAATTTCTTACTTTTTGTCAATCTGTATGCTTCAGGGTTGTGCATTAAGTTTAAACTTTGGTCAAATATAGGGCCATTCTTCACTACAGCGTCCTTCAGATTTCTGATACAATCAATATCCATAGTTTGGATACCTGCAGGTGCTTTATCAAATGTATCCCCACTCAGGGATGAGTTTTTTAGCAATTTAAGATCAGCGGGATGGCCTTGTTGATCAAGTGCTGTTTCAACTACAACGGACATACTTTCAACTCCACTTCCAAGCATCCTGGAATCATTGCACTCGGCAGCTAACGGTCCACCATTATTAGCTACAAAAGTTCTATGTATGGAGTCATGGACAATGTCACATGAAGGAATGTTGTTGATTGATTGATCCCTTTCGGGACATATTTTTGTTTTTGGATTTGCAGAAATCATGTCACGATCCAACACATCAAAGGAACACAGAGGAATTGAATTATCTTTCTCCAGAAAAGAATGGAAGTCATCTTTTCCATCAAGTTGAATGCTACGCGTCTTGATTTCTGGCAAATTGGGCGAAAGAGGCATCTCCAAAGCTTTCCTGTACCTTTCCTCATCAGCATCACTGTCCAATTCAAGTAATTTTAAAGCTCCTCCTTTTATCATGTTCTTGAAGCTTGCTAAATTAGCTTGCACCTTGCTACGAGAAATAGCTGCTTGATCATTGACAGGACCAGAAGAATCTGGTGCAGCTTTTGGAATGCAGCGTGTACTTCTAATTTTTTCCCCAGACTTCTTAGACGCTTTTGCATTGTGATGTTTGATTTTCACCTTTTCAATTTGATAATCAGTACAAACTTCATTCACTTTGTTATCAAAACTACTTCTGCACATGATACTTTGCCCTTCATCTTGAATTTTCCCATCACCAGTATTCTTGAAGGTGGCAGAAAACATGGAGCAATTTGCTGGAGCCAGCTGATCCAAAGAATTCCGAGAATCTTTTAGAGTTGAAAGTATATCACCTATCTTCGAATGAAACATATTGTTTTCAGACTGGGCAATTGATTCAGCACCTTTTTGAATCTTCCTCTTCTTAGAACAATGGCTAACCTCTGGATCTACAGTCATGTCTGCAGCCTTGTCTGCTCCAACCAGACAGGTGAGTCCATCAATACTCTTTAAATCATCCTGGCAAGTATTGTGCATTCCATTATTTACAACTTCATCAGGCAATTTCAAAACAGTTAGACCGAGTTTTGCATTCTCTGCCAATTTGTTCGGGGAAATCTCAACAATAAAATCTCTTCCCTGTGAGCCCATTAAGTTTCTATCAGAAAAATCTATTCTAGAAGAACGTACTGCAGAAGTTTGTGACTTGTTTCTGATAGGACCTCTAACAGGCGGCTCAAAATCAGAAATTATACCTGTGTTGGCTCTGTTACAGCATCCTCTGGATATAGGAAGGCCGATACATTCAACGGCTGGCCCAGTATAGTTTAATGGATCCATAGGACACGATTCTAATGATTCAAATCCAGTCTCTGAATTATAGATCCCTTTTTTAGATTGCAGAAAGTTACTTAGATTTAAACCCTTCCAATCAGAAGAATTTACTATCTGAACAGAAAATTTGTCAGTAATCGGCAATACAACTCGAGAACATTTAAGAAAGCAAGAAACATATTCAAAGATCTTGTTAACAAGTTCGTGCAAATAAGATGCAGACATATCCAAATAAATTGAAAATTTCATAATTCAAGTTACACACCATTTGTACAGGCACAATTGAGGGTAATTGATCTGGATCTCCATCAGTAATTAACTGATTGCTTAAATTTAGCCAGCTAGTTTATTATTCATTACAGTTTTCTCATAACATTCAGAAAACTATGAATATGCGCCTGAGCGCCTCTCTTCCTTGTATTAACACAATCAATGTTCTTCGTGCCATCTATATGTAATTCTTTGCAATCATCCCATTTCGAGCCACTCACGGTCCATCCCTTCCCACATGGATGGCAAAATCTATTCGAAGCATAGGCCCAGGTACAAAATCACCCAAATAACACAAGAAAAATGGCCCAACCTCCAGCACAATAATGGAACATAACATTAGAAACAATGGATAAATAAATTTGCCAAAACCTTTTCGTTTGCAATTAAGTTATATAAACATTTGAAGAGATGACAAAAAAAATTATTTAGGCTTCGTTTGTTTCAAGGAGGAAAAAAATCGATGAATTCAAATTTTCTAGACATTTTTGAAATGCACATGCTTGGAAATAAAATAAATTTATGTTAAAATTGCGTATGATATGAAATAAAATTGATAGTTGTATTAAATATTGAGTAGACCGTGAAATAAAGTAAAATTTTTATATTAGAATTTGTGTACGATGTAATATATTATTTTTTATTTTAAAATGAAAAAAAATCATACCCTTAGCTTTTTTTCCTTGAGCCAAACAGGCATTAAACTAATGAATTCTTGGGCAAACAATGAATGTGCAGAACTCAAAAGAAGTTTTTTCCAATGTTCGATAAAGAAATAAAGGAACTTATCCTTGAACTAACTAAAAAGCCTTTCATTTATTTTCTGATGAAATAAACCATTGTAATTACAATAAAAAAGTAAATGAAACTCAGTACCTATAGGAGTAGAAACCTGGAGAATACAAAAATGCTGACAAATAACTGTGATAAATAACTATAGTATGTGAACAAGTATGGCTTGAGTAGATCCAGTAACTTCAAGATTGACAGGCCTAGTTAACATAGATACAAGCACTAACTTGCGATCTCTATCTGATGCATTTTTATATTTAATTGCATTTGCCAGGAAAAAAGATTGAAGCTATTCCCAGACCCAAGGTTTTAAAAATAAATTTCCACTATGAGACAGGAAAAGAGAGGCGCAAAACTCATTACCTATAGGAGTAGAAACCTGGAGAATACAAAAGTGCTGACAAATAACTATGTGCTAAGATAAATAGCTACAGTACGTGAACAAGTATGGCTTGAGTAGATCCAGTAACTTCAAGATTGACAGGCCTAGTTAACATAGATACAAACACTAACTTGTGATCTCTATCTGATGCATTTTTATATTATTCTAAAGAAATAATAACATCACATAAAAAAATCCTACGAAGATCTCATGGTCTTGCATCAAAAATGCCAACTCATAATATCTTCTTAAAGAAAAATAAACAATTATATGTGGTGAAAAAGACATGAAATTAGCATCTAAAACACATCATAGTGCCATCAAGTGTCCACATAATGAGAAAAACGTACTTGTTGGTCTCCCAATATTATATCACTTTACACTATGTTCCAGGAGAAAAAGTACATTGATACCTATTTACAAGAAAAGAGGTAATGCAAAAAATTGTACCGACTGTTGTCCTCGAGAGGTGGAAAGTCGACAAGTGTACATTTTGCATTTAAAGAATTCTCTCTTCTCGAGACAGTTTGATTTAGCTCTAGAAGTAATAACTCTAGGACTTAGAGATTCTGGGGATCTTGCGATTTTGCTACAAAGGCGAGCCTCTGTAGTTAATTACTCATCCTCTATTAGAAGAGTGAAACTTTTGATTAGTAGGAAAGATTCTTTCATTATACTGATGACCCAAATTTAAGAGCAAAGATGATTGCATTTTTTTATGGTTGTCATTTAGGCAAAACTAGCTGATATAGGTTCTCACCAAAATTTATCCACTTGTGATCTTTTTATTATTTTCTAACCTAACTCATTAAGCTTGCGAGATATCATTTCAAGGACATGGCAGCCTGTTATCAAGGGGTAGGCATCACAAATTTTGAGGAGAACTCAGAGCCTTTAGCTTTGTTGGTAACATGTTTTGAGTTTGATGATTCATCAAGGCATCATTTTATTCAAGTCGAAATGATCTTCTTTTAGCAAAATGATTTTCAAATGGAAGGTATGAAACTTTGATGCATGAGGAAACCACTTCAAAAGCGGCCTTCGATGTATGAGGTTGTTTTGACAGATCGCGCATGATGTTTGAATATCTTTGAGGTGGTACATGATGTTTGAGTATGATCTTTGAAGTTCTTGAAGTGTTGCCAAAAGTCGCATACGATGTTTGAGTATATTGAGGTTGTACACGATGAATTGTTTCAAAGGGGTTGTGCATGATGTTTGAGAAGTAGTACATCAGGTTTAGGAGGTTCAAAAGGTCATGCACGATATTTGGAAGTTTGCAAAATCGTTTATGATCTGTGCAGCAACAAATGGTCATGTACAACGTTTGGGAGACTATACACGAGGTTTGAGTTTGAAGGGTTGTACAAATGTCTGAGGCCGTGCATGAGGGTTGAGTAGTTCGAAAGGTCGTGTACGATGTTTGAGAGACCGTGCACGAGATTGTTCTTCGAAGGATCACGCACGATGTTTAAGAGGCCGTGCAAGAGGTCTTGAGTAATTCGAAGGGTCGTGTACGATGTTTGAGAAGACGTACACGATATTGTTTTTCGAAGGGTCATACACGATGTTTGAGAGGCCGTGCACGGGATTTGAGTTTGAAGGGTCATGCACGATATTTGAGAGGTCGTGCCCAGGTTTGAGTAGTTCGAAGGGTCGTGTACGATGTTTGAAAAGACAAAAATGATGTAGTTCTTCGAAAGGTCATGCACGATATTTGAGAGGCCATACACAAGGTTAAGTATGATCTTTGAGGTGCAATTATGAAGGGTCGTGTACAATATTTGAAAGAACGTACACGATGTTTGAGTTTGATCTCCTTTGAGGCCGTGCACAGGATTACAAAGTTTTGTACATGATGTTTAGGGGTTCGTACCTATGAAGTGGTTCGAAGGGATAAGTTCGAAACTTTGCTTCGAAAGGTCCCTTCGAAAAGATAGTTTGATTTCCTTTAGATGAATTTTTATGAGAGGATAGATTCGAACCCTTGGTTCGAATGAAGATGTCAAGTCTGCATCTCAGCAGCTTTAGCCTTTAGGAAGTTTAGATCTTTGGCCTTATTCGAAGAAGTGTAAAAGGCCAATGTTAAGAGTTGCTGACCCAGGAATCCCTCTTAAGGATAAGCGCACAAAGAGTCTTCTTAAATAGATTAAACATATAAATCACAGGCCAATAAAAACTCCAATAAGGAACAAGGTTATTAGATTTTTCTCCCTCAGATAGGAGGGAGAGAGGGAAGGAGACAGGGAGCGGGAGAAAAAGAGAGAGAGAGAGAGATTAACTAAGGATAGATATATAATAGTAATATATTTTCAAGCTTAAGAATAAATAAGGACCACGCTATTGGATGTTAAAAACCACGGGAACAAATAAGTAATTCAAATGACAAACAGATTCAACAGTCATTTACATTAATTCTCATAAGACAGCTTTATATTTGCAACATAAGCTGGAAAATGAAGAAGAAATAATAGGACAGACACAAACCTTTGGCACACCAGCTATACCTCCCTTGTTGTCAGAGATGAGCCCGTCAAGCATGTTTAGTCTACATAGGATTTGCGTTAGACTATGCTTTAAGAGATGAATTTCCTGCATAACAATTTTCTTTTCTGATTTTTCTAGCTTAGCTACTCTTTCAGCATGCTTCCTCCGCTTCCTTTCCAGCTTAAGTGTCTCCTTTAAAAGCTTATACTTAGCAACTTCCAATAATTCACAGCCGCTCCGTTCTCGGCTTGAAGAATATGAAAGAGCACTCTCCTTTGTGACACGTATATCCTCTATTTTCTTCTGCATTTCTTCTCTCTTTAATCTTTCCTCCTCCAGTTTTTGGCATAAATGATTAGCAAGATTTTCTATCTCAAGATTCCTCTTCTTTTCTTGTTCAACTATTCCTTTTAGTTCTTTAACCTTTGCACTTTCCACATCAACATGCCTTTTTTGTCTGTCTGAATTCTTCTTCTCAACTTCAAGCTGTGTTTTTGCTTGAAGAGCTTTTGCTTTCTCTAATTTCAACATCTCCCTTGCTTCACTGGCTTCAGTTTTGAGCCTTTCTAAGCAAAGTCTAAGATCTTCTACTTTCTTCTTGCCAACCTCCATAAGATTTTTCTGTTCTGCTGCTGTTTTTTTCTCATCTTTCAAAAATTTCAAAGCATCTGCTGCATTTTTTTTCTCTTGCTCAGTTTTTCTCATTTCAGCATCAATTTTCCTTCTTTCCTTCTCAAGAAGATCCTTGAGTTTTTTTATTTCTTTCTCACCTCCAGAATTACGGGCCGTACAAACTCCAATTCCATCAATATCCACGCTCTTGGTGCTCATAGCTTTCTGAAACGAAGATATCTCAGCCATCATATCCTGAACTTTTTTTTCTAATTGCATTTTGATATTGGTCTCCTTCTGCATTTCATCTTTACCTTGCTCTATTTGAATCCGCAGCTTTTCAATCTCTGAAACAGATGGCGTTTAAAGCTTAAGCAAGTAGATTTACCTCAATAATTCCTAGGTTAGTTTGCTTTATATTAGTGTGATCTCTAAAACTTAAGAATGCAAAAACTACTTTCTGGTTATGTTATTTTTTCCATGAACAACAATATTTTTATTCATCAAGTCAAAACAGCTATTTTTTTCAACATTCGTTGGACAAAATGTTACTGGCATGATGATTAACCATTTCACAAGCATTTGGAATTGCAAACAATAACAAGAATTATATGAACACTATGCCAGATTAAGAGAATGAATCATAAGCGTTTAAGCAAGAAGAAAATAAACTCCATATTAGTAGAAAGAGATAAAGGAGATCAATTGCTAAATCCAAAATACAAACACCTTCAAACAATGAGTGTTGTGCTACTTTATCAAATCATACTAATGATAACAATGCTCACAATGTAAATCATCAATGAAATAACCACTTCATTCAATGGCGGATGGTTGTTATGCTTAATTATTTTAAAAAATTTAAAAAAAGAAGCTAAAAAGATACAACAAAGAGATGTGCTAAAATTGTTCTTCAAAACAAGGATGCCAAGGAACTAGTCACTGTGAAAAACTTTCATAAAAGGTCCTTCAACAGGGGGCAAACATTAATTCTAATAAGCAGTTGGCTACAAAAATCCAAGCATGTATGAAAATCTAGCCAAAAACCACTGTAATATCAGTTCTACTGCATCTATAATAGCTCCATTTTGAGTTCCACAACCACCCACAAAATTTACTGCATCCGATTCATTAGAAAATTATTCTAATACATACTCTGAATATCAGAACCTACAAGACAAAAAATTTTATACCCAACTTACTCTATCCTCATGTTTTCTTCCAAGTAACACAAATAGAAATTCACGATTATCATGAACCTAAACAAAGCCAAAAAAATTCAGATGATGAGCAACAGTCACCAAGTATGCAAATCATCTTACGCAGCTTAACATAACCTTTAACAGAGCCAACAAGCTAAACACAAATAAAGTATATACGTTGAAGGAAGTTTGTGATGTTTCTCACACCCTTTTTTAGAGAATCAATCTCAGCGCTTTGCTTTTCTACTTGGCCATCCAGGATCTTAACGCTTTGCCTGAGAGCTTGCCTGCTCTCCTCAAGCTTCTGGCTCCTCTTCATCCACTGAAACCAAAGCAAAAGAGGAAACTTTCAATCCGATAAAGGAAATGGAAGAGAAACAGGAGCAACAAGAAGAAGAAGAATTAGGGGAAAAATAAAATAAAATACCAGGGCACAGCATGGATTCGGGGAGCCGAGCTGAACATCGCCCGCCATTGTAACAAGGGGAAGGTGAACACCAAAGAGCCGATAATGGTATGAAGCTAAGGCTTACAGAATCAAGGGGAAAGCGTTCAAAAGCTCCTCCTTGTGTACATGCCAATGAGGTTTCTAGGGTTTCCGGCGGAGAAGCAGGTGACTAGCGTCGGCCATGGAAGGAAGATGCCGCCTAGACTATAAACCCCAGGTTCTCCATTCTCGTAAAAAATAACAATCCGGGGTCGCGACGTCAGTCTATTAACTTTACGATTTGTGCAAATATGTCGATGGATGGTGGATCAAATGTGCTAGCCACTGCCTTTCCACAGGCACGGCATCAAGTATTTTTTTCTTTTTAATCTCCAAACAATCTGTGGATTACATATTAATCCTTAGGGTAAATATCATGTAGGTCCATCTACTTTACCTTTATGTATATATATATATATATATATATATATATATATATATATATATTAATATTATATTAATATTATATATATATATTATGATATATATATATAATATTAATATATATATATATATATATATCTCTAATTTTTAAATTAAATAAATTAATTCACTAATTTAAATAAAAATATAAATATATTTTTTTTAACCCACCTTACTTTTATAGTAAAAAAATTCATAAAATAATTACTTTTATAGTAACCAATAAAATTTGGTAAGAAGAGATGCTTATAAAAATGATATATCATCTATTACAAAAAAAATTTATTTATATTTTTACTCAAATTTTTAGACCAATCTTTTTAATTTGAAAATAAGGACTTATCAGCACATAGAAGCAAATACGAGAGACTCAATTGCTATTTTTTGATATTACAATTAGGCACTAAACCAATAATTACTTATTTATCCAATACATTATCCCACTGAATTTGATAGATAAAACACTATCTTTTATGGCACATATTATTTACAGATTAATGTAATTAATAGCTATTTTATGTAAGCTTTTTCGAAAAGGATGAAGGAAATTTAATCGCATACATAAAAAATATAACTTATATATAGTTATGTATTCAAGCGAGAATAAAAGTAACATGATTTATCTATTCAACAATGCTTTACCCAAAAAATTAAAATAAAATTCGAGTTTAAGAATCTAAATGTAATAATTTAAAATATAATATCACATGTAAAATATTTTGTAATCTAAGTTATATATTTGTAATTTTTTTTATCAAAACAACACATTAGGGAAGAATGAATATATATTAAAGATTTAGCTAAAACGAAATTTTTACATGAGATATAAGGAATAATTAAAAATTATGAGCTTAAGTTACATTACTTTTAATTTTAAGAAAGCAAAAAAGTTATTTACATTTTTTCTAATATATATTTTTTGTGTTTAAAGGAAGTTATGAAATAAATATGGCTTTCGTTTTCTTCACAAGTAAATTTTAAGTCATATGTTCTGTGTGATCATGAAATTCAACATCAATTTTAACAAGGGATCATCACATTATTTCATATTTTAAAAATTTTAATGTCTGAATTCTAATATAAATTAATATTTTTAATTAAGTTTTAAGGTTAAATTAAATACTTCATAAAAATCCATTAGACGTGTTTTTCCAATTAATGCATTAAAGATAAAAAAAATAAAATTTTAATTACTAAATTACTTTAAAATGTGAATGTATTTGGAGTATTATAATGCTGACATCTAGTGATTATTATCTTGGTCCATATGTATATTATTAAGATTTACAGAGAATTTACCGTGGCAAAGAAAATCATTATAGTCAATTGCTGTTAGATTTTTTTTGGAAGTGCATATTCGCCTGGCTGCATTTTGGAAGAAAATTGCTATAGTTTAGTTGCTGTTAACTTTTTTTTTTATTAAAATGCATATTAGCTTAAATATAACCAAAATCATCTTTTTTTTTGCTGTGCAAAGTGGACGTAAATGAAATCTACAGCCTGGCATATATCTCCAGTTGTTGGAGCGAATAAATTATTTCTTGTTGGCAACACCGGCTCCGTTTGTCTAGGAGTTTAAAATTAACCTGGTTTAATTTTAACCAGGCATATCACATCACATATAAAATTTAATATTAAAAATTAAATTTATTTCACATCCTATACATATTACTAAAATAATAACTAATTTATATCACATCTCTCACATATTCCAATATAATAACTAACCTTATATCACATCCCTCACATATCCCAACATAATAACTAACTTTATTTCACATTATTCACAACTTTCAATAAAAAAATATCTCTATTTAAATTTAATTTTAATCTTTTTAAATTTAACCTTACAAACAAACACACAGGTAATTAATTACTTCTTATTTGAATCTGAAGAGAATGTATCTTCTGGGAAGACTGTTTCACTGCAAAGCCAGCCGAGAACGCAACACAACTATATATTGTTCTCTGCTACCTGGTCTGCCTATGAAGAGTATTTATTTGATATCGATAATATTTTTGCAAGTTATCTTCATAAATTTTTTATCATTCTGGGAAGACTATGACGCCTACTATGGCCTATGAGTATGTCCGGCTGAGTAGGCCTAGAGTGCTCTTGGCCTCTTCGCAGTGGAAGGTATATATAATCTTGTGAATTTAACATATTTTACTGAAAAAGTGTAAGTTATCCTGTACATGGAGCATGCAATATTCATGCTTATTTGTTGGGACTTTGGAAGGAATAGAAACATGTATTATTTCCACAGTTGTATTGAAAGTGGACCTGATTCCTCTATCTTGTTCCTTTGATGAGGATTATATTGGGGATGGAAATCTTACCCGAACCCCATGAAACCCGACTTGGCCTAACCCTAATAAGGATAGGTATGAGAACAAAATTGAATATGTAAGGACTGAGGAGAGGGTATGAGTTTTAAGCCCTGTTTGACGCGAGGGAGGACCAAAACAGGATCAAAATAGTGTACTAGTTTAAAAAATAAAAAAAATAATAATAATATATAAATATTTTAAATTATTTTACACAAATTTAAATATAAAAAATATTATTTTACTTCACATACTCAATAATTTTTAATAAAAATATAAATTTGATTTCACATTTTAGATCAAAATATTCGATTTGAATATTTTGGTCTAGAATGTGAAATAAAGTTGATATTTTTATTTTAAATTATTGAGTATATAAAGTAAAATAATATTTTTTATATTTAAATTTGTGTAAAATGATTTAAAATATTTATATATTATTATTGTTGTTTTTTAAATTAGTATTATTTTGGTCCTGTTTTGGTCCTCGTTTGATGGGTGGAGTGAGTCTGGGTTTTGGTCAACCCATCCCAACCTTACCCTTCTGTTTATCTATATGTACTATATGTTATATTTCATAATTACGTAGCATTCTATTTTGAAACAAAATTTTATTGACCTCATATTCTATTCGAAAAATTATGAATTGTATTTTATACAATAATAGCCAACTTTTATCCCATTAGGTGGGGTTGACTACATAATTTTTTTATTTCTATTATACTCTATCAAATAACAACTCCTTATTTATCTCTAAGTTTGAAAGGTTATTTCTTATAATTTTTTATCATATTATTTTGTCATTCTCTCTCTTTTTATATAGGCAAAATCTAATAACCAAAATTTTCTTACTAGAGCTTTTAGCAGTCTACGATATATATTTTCAAACAATCAAAGCTGATTCTTTAATCCTCTCATTAATTAAGGCTATGCCAACTGCCTTATGGATCTGTTATTTCTCATCTTGTTCTTTATTATATACTTATTCACTTTTAGTATATTATTTCTGTGATATTTATTTTATTTATATGTTTATGCTTTATAAGTCAACATTCAACATCATACAATATCTTTGATCTTGCTACTGTTTATACAATTTACTTTTAATTTTGAATGGACTCTGTGCCATCCATATTGAAGGATTGCAGCAAAATAAAATTTTTCCTAAATTTGAATTAGATAATTTTTTATACTGGCTGCTTTAACAGTAATCTCAAATGCTTCTATTGGTTTGAACAAGATTCAACTTATTTGAAATGAATGAAGTTCCATGAAAGGGGAAAAGGGAAATAGAGAAGTCTCCTAATATTTCATTATATGTGTTTTATCTCTCTTTCCCGTGTCAATTACCAATTCATGGTCTTTGAGATTCATGGAGAGTTTCGCACCCTGATTTCTCATCTCCTTCATTCCTAACACAATTTGAAACGAATTCTCTTTTCTCCAGAATGGGAGGGGAGGAAAAAGAATTATGTTTTCTATGGGCTCGATTACTTTTTTGTTTATACTATCTTGTTGGATTTTTATTGTTTATGTTTTGATGAGTTTTGATTTTTGTTTCTTTTACATTTTGTGGGTATGAAATTCTATACATAACCCTAATATGTAGTATTATTTGTTGAATTGAATAAAGAGTACTAACTTCTCTATCTCTCTTTTCTTCCTCTGTTCAGAACTCTTCTTCTTCTTCTGTCCCTATATTTGTTCTTGTTCTTCTATTATTTCTCCTTCCTTCTTATTAGCTCCACTCCCATGAATGATTTTCTGAGACTTATTTTTGCAAATACCTCCTATCTATTAGGCTGTTCAAGCATACTACCATCTAATTGTGAAGAACATGATGCCCCAAAACCACAAAGCTATCGACGACAGCTCATTCGTTATCATATCGAAATCTGATCTCGACGGGTACATCGACAAAAGCAGTTGCTTGTGGGCAGAACTTAGCTTGGTTTACAGGATTCAGTTTGCCAGTCAAGCAGCTCTTGCAAGGATTTCTTGCCTCTGGCTCTCCAATCATGCTGATGAGAAGTGAGTGGTAGAGAGCTGCTCTCTAGAGGCTGATCAGGTTGGAGTGATGGGCCATCCCTGCCTAGTGACTGGAGTTGTAATAAAATTATAAGTAGTGTGATTGTCTAAAGTTTTCATACTTTCTTCTTATCATTTATCACTAAATACTTCTAATTAGCATGTGTTCTTAATGACTTGCTATGTATACAAATGATCTTCTGGCGGTAGATTCACTCATGGCTGTTTCTTCCCTTTGATTGTGTAACCCTTATTTTATCTGTTATTCGAGAAAATTACATACGTATCTCTTGACACGATAGTATTTACATGTTAACTATTATAAAAAAATTTATCTATGGCGATGTCACTTTGTAATCATCAATGTTATGTAGAAGTCACTGAGGTTAATTCATGTTAAGAATGAACTGTATATGCTTAGAATATTTTATTGTAAGTAATCTTTGGCTCAGCACTGTCCCTCACCCACTCTTCTAGGTATCTCATTATTGTAATTCAATCACCACTGACTATCATATAATGATCGCTGCTATCAGTTGGCCACTACTGGCAACTACATCATCGGCCACGCGGTGTTGTTGATAGCCACCACAGTTGCTACTATAGGTGTTCTAGTTAAATTAACTATGATAATATCGATTGAGTATTATTGTTGTAATATTAAATATTATATAATTTTGAATGATTGTTAATTTATAACAAAGTGACATTTATGTAATTACCCCTGTTATTTTTAAGCATCTTGCATTGGTATCTTAGAGAATATAATATGAAATTGGGATAGGTTTAAAATTTAAAAATTTGAAAATGAGTAAAAATAAAATAGAATTAATTTTAAAAATAATAATTATTATTAAATTAAAAATTAAATGAGATATAAATTAATTTTATTATTTATATGTAAATTTTTTAATGTAATAAAAAAATTGATTTATTTATTTATCTTACTTATTTTTCAATATATATAATATATATTATTTAATAAAGATATATAATTAATTCAATTACATTTCAAAATTAAATTTAAATTTAAAAATGGATCAATTTTAATTAATTAAATTTGTTTAATTATTAAAAATTTTAATTTATAATTACCGGATTGAAATTAATTTTAAAATTTTATATTCTTTTAGATTATATTTAAAAAATAAAAAACTGAAGGAAATTTTTTAAATTATATGATATAAAATTTTAATATTAATATTAGAGGTAATTCCACTTAAGCCCCTAAGATTTACTCGACTTACCATGTAGATTTCACCATTTTAAAAATATACCAGGCAAATCCCCAAAAACTTACTGTATAGCTCATAGTGGTCCTTAATATTTATAAAAAGCTTCCAGAAGGTCCAATTAAACATCTTCTGTTAAATCATTGACTGTCAAAATTTTAATTAAGAAATCATAAATATTTTTTAATGTGAAATTACAATTGTACCCTAGGTCCTCGCATGCGTCACTGCAGACGTCCTGCGCGGGCATCGGCACACAGGCAGCCAGCAGCGCGCGGCCGTCGGCGTCTGCGCGCAGGCGTCCGCATGCTCCGCCTTGCACGCCGGCGGCCGCCGCTGTCGACCGCCTACACGGCGGGCAGCACGCGAAAAACCCTAATGCTGAAGATCAAAAATATGGAAGGCTAAAAAAAAGAATTTTCATAATTTTAACCGTCGTTTAACGGATACCACCATAGAAAGACCATAATGATCTATACAGTAAATTTTGGGGACTTGTCTGGCATGTTTTCAAAATTATAGACCTGCGTGGCAAGTCGAGTAAACCTCAGGGGACTAAGTGAACTTACCCCTAAATATTAATATTTAAAATATTTATAAAATTTGGGGATAATTACCCACATGTCACATAAAAACTTCATGTATTACACCACACACACTTTCTTCACAATCTATAATGTAAATTTTGTGAAGAAAATGTGTGTGGTGTAATTTTAAGAAGTTTGTGTGGAATGCAGGTAAATGTCCCTAAAATTTAATGATTAATATCGATCTTAATAAAAATTTTAAGATTTTATTTATATACTATGCCATAAAACCATAAGGCCCGATTTGTTTGACAATTTAAAATTAACTTGCTTTAATATTAAAAATTAATTTTATTTTATATTTTACATACATTATTAAAATAGTAACTAACTTATATCATATCTCTTATATGTTTCAACATAATAACTAGCTTTATATCACATCCTTCACATATCCAACCTAATAATTAATTTTATTTCACATTATTTAAAGAGACTTGATTGTTGGGTCGGTTTGGGTTGACCCGAACCCGATCGGGTCAAATTCGGGTTGAAAGCTTAACCCGAAATTGAGTTTGGGTCGGGTTCGGGTTGGCCCGAATCGGGTCGGATTAAATTCGGCTTCGACCCGAACATGACCCGATAACCCAACTTGACACCCCTACCTCCGAGCTTCCTCGCGTCGCTCCGTCTCCGCGCGAACACTACCCGCTCGCTTCTTTCTTCCGCCTCGTGCCCTAACTTCATCCCAATCGACCCTCCGAGCTTCCTCGCGTCGCTCCGTCTCCGCGCGATCACTACCCGCTCGCTCGTCCTTCTCCGCGCCGGTTCCGCTCGCTGTTCTACCTACGCAGCCGGCTTCTGCGACTGGACAGGAGAGACACGGAATGAAGTCCGTCGGTTCTTCTTTCTCTCTCTCTATATAACTGAACATCCACATTCTCTCTCTTCTTTCTCTCTTTGCGATGCTGTTTCATCTTCCAGATGAATTGAAGAAAGCATGTATATAGGGTTGAAGAAAGCAAAGCAGATTGCTCTGTCTCCCTCTCCTCTGATGGAATTAAGCTTTATTAATTCTACTAGTTTAGTTGTTGCTTCTTCCTTCGTTTTTCATCTGGTGTTATATGTTCTTGACAGCCAGCTACTTTTAATATTGCAAATACTATATGAAGTATTTTTACCTATAACCCTGCTAGTTCAAGTAGTCTCCCATAGACTTGCTATTGGTTTTATGCTTATTTGCAAATGGTACTCTCTTATGCCGTTTTATCATTAATTGATGTTAAAAGTGTACTGTAGTAACTAGATCGTTAGACAAATTTCATGTTGTTGTTAATGCAGGAAATAACTTACAGTTGTCTTTTTTCTTTTTAGAAAAATAGCTTACAGTTGTCTTTTACTGTTCATATCTGTTACTTCGTATCAGTTCATTATTGTTATATTTTGAACAAAATACTAATTATGTACTCTACCATGTGTTACATGTAGTTTGCACGGGTTAATAGCTGGTCTCAACTTCTAAAAGCTAGAATTTGCCAGAATTACTTGCTCTACGAACTCTGTTAAATGGAGGGAGAAGCTGAGAGGACATTCCCTCAGCATAAATGGAGGAAGGTGGCTTACGGTGGGATGCAACCCGGGTACGATGACAACTACACTGACGACTCTTTCCTGCAGGACATGGTCACGAATGCCAATGTTGTGAAGAGAGATTTGTTCAAAGTAATGCAAGATTCTGTCTCCATATCTCTCTATCTGTGCATCATAGCTCTGGCGGTCATCATATGGACTCAAACATTACATTCTGTTATCGATGAAGCCTCTCTCCTTTCATTGGATGCTGGCCTTCTTGTTCTGGGCTTCTTATTAATCCTTCTCACAACAGGTCGGCTTTCCCTCCAGCTCCTCTTGCATTATCTTCTTAAGATTTCCTATTTCATCAGTGGGCTTTTCATCTTAGCACCAATATACCACACTGTTACTCGATCTATGAGCTCGGATTCGATATGGGCGCTATCTATTTCACTTGTTCTAATCCATCTCTTCTTCCACGACTATTCAGGCTGCACCATTAGACCTCCAGGTGCTCAGAACAATCCAACCTTACCTAGCAACATATCATTGAATGCCTCGATTATAGCTTCAGTTCTCGTAGCCTCTCGGCTCCCATCCCGGCTTCATGTCTTTGCGATGATGCTCTTTTCATTACAGATCTTCCTTTTCGCTCCATTGGTAGTTTTCTGCATTAAGAATTCCTCCTTCAAATTGTATCTTTGTTTCGCATTTACTCTGATGTTTATGACCCTAGCTGTTCTTTATAACATGAGCTGGATGCTATTTGTTCTATTATCATGTCTTCTTCTATTCATTTCAGTTGTTTGCCCTTACTGGCTTGTAAGGATTCAGGAATACAAGTTTGAGATCAATGGCCCTTGGGATGAAGCTAAGCTCTGTTTTGATATTTCTGAATAAGAAGCCTCAAGTTTACTGGTCTTCTGTTACTAAGAATTCAACTTCACTGAAATTTTTTTTTGGGGTAAATTTTAGTGATATTGTTGTTAATTGTGATTTAGCAAGATACAGAGATTTTAACATTTATAATTATATGATCTCTGATCCAGTGATGTCTTGTACTGAAACACTTTTTGAGCTAATAAATGAATCTCAAATTTCTATAGAAAGTTGCTTGAATTTTGATTATAAATAAATATTGGAGTTTAACTTGTTTGATTCTTGCATTTCTATTTCAGTCTAGTTCGAGTTTAATCGATTTTTATATAGTGTAAGTGAACCTGTAGTTATGATTTTAAGACTCAATGAAAATGTTGGTGAGGGCACTTTATCTCTAGTTATATCATCTCTCCTAGTAAACCCAAACTAAAAAAAAATTAATATATAAATATAATTTTATAGAATAATATGCATGCACATAGCTTTCTTAAACAAGGACATTATTTAAGTTTTATAATTTACACAGTAATTTTTTTTTAAAAATTTAATCTTTATACATCTACCATCTAAAATACAGATATATAAAAAAATAGTAATTTCAATTAAAAACGTTAACTACAATTCTGTATATACATGGATATCTAAATCTAAATGATATATTGTATGAAAACCAATATCAACCAAAAAAAAAAAAAAAACTTGTATAAAAGCTAAGAAATATTTCAACTACACTTTGAAGATCACAAAACATATACAACAGATATGTTTTGCATCTATAAATTTGAGAAATATCCCACCCACATTCATTGAAATCTTCTTCTGATTAGAACTTTTAAGTCCTGTTTGGCAATCGACTAAAAATCATGGCTAAAATTACCCATGATTAAAATCTTAAATTTATTTTAAAAAAAATTAAAATAATATTTTATATCTCATCTCACACAAATTCCAACATTAAACAATCACTTTATTTCACATCCAACACAATTCTCAATAAATCAATCAATTTTATTTTACATTATACACAATTTTTAATATAACCAACTTACTTTATTTCACATCATACATATTTTTCAAAAATAGCTAAAAATTTCAACCAAATCTTCTTTTTTTTTTTCTTATTACCAAACAGAGCCTAATTTATAATCCCCTCTCCTCTTACAGCAAAAAAAAAATTTTCATATATAACATAAAATTAAGATAAATTTCTATGTATTAGATAAATTAAGAGATCGAGACTTAAGTTTTACTTGAAAATTAAACTTCTGGCCCTGCAGCAAATAAATTTACCAGGCCTCTACATGCCCTCACAGTAACTTGGCAAGCTTGAAGGAGTTCCCCATCCAAGTTCCAAACGCTTCCATCATGATTTGCGACAAAGATAAATAGATTAGTCTGAAAAGAGAATGGATTATAAATACTTTCCTTTAAACATTGTCGCGTCATTAGACACATGATATTTAAACTTTTACTTTCCCTACCGTGGCACGAAGATCATGCCATTTGGCATAGTTGAATACTAAACTCCAAATCCTACCTAACATACCGATAACAGCCGGATTCGACACGCGACATTTGGAGGTTCACCCTACTTATCATTGTTCTCGATGTGTAACTAATCAGGCTTTACTTTTACAACCGCTAACCTCGCACACGAGGTTTGGGCATCTGGCTTGAACCTCGCACACGAGGTTTAGCTAAGTTATTATCCAAACTTTAAATTCTAAATAAACATACATTTAATTCAATTCAACAAGGCAAAATACAAAAAGTATTACAACAAATACCTAGACGTTATAATTCTTCCTTCCTTGGAAGATTTTCGTCTTCGAAATTTGTCCAGAGTTGGGGAAAAATTTCTTCATTTGCTCCTCAGGCTCTCAAGTTGCTTCCCGATTGATCTAGTTATTCCACAAAATCTTGACCATTGGGATCACCTTATTCCTAAGTTGCCTGACATCTCTGGCCCAAATTCAAATTGGCTTTTTTTTTATAACTCAGATCTAATTCAACACTTATTTCTCTTGATTCAGGATTGATAACATGAGATGGATCAGATATGTACTTTCGGGGCAAAGAAACATGAAAAACATTATAAATTCCTTCTAAGTAAGAAGGTAATGTTATTCGGTAAGCTACAGCTTCAACCCTCTCTACAATCGGAAAAGGACCAATGTATCGAGGTTTAAGCTTGCTTGCATTTCCAAATCTAACAATACCTTTCATTGGGCTCACTTTAAGAAATACCATGTCTCCCTGATTAAACTCTACATGCCTTTCTCAACATCGACCACAACAACACCCATAACATCGGATGCGATATTCATCAACCCATAATATAGAATATGACAGCCCATAACTGATATCAGTCTATAACATTAGACACGACATTCATCAGCTCATAACATCGGATACGACTTATATCAGTTCATAATATCAGACACGGCATATATCAGTCTATAATATCAGACACAAAGCTTAAGTTATAGCATCCCCGTAACATCGTATACATTACTTACTGATCCCGCTTATCAATACCATCGGGTGAGATGGAAGCAATAGATAGAAGAGGTTCTACAAAACATTGGGAACGAAGTTTAAAACTCACTTCTGTCAACTGGCCCTGATGTCTCGATGTATTGTCACTCTGCCCAAATAAAATTAAATGGTCTTCAGCGAGTACTCAAGATAATAATGTCATAGATTATTGGCAATCATACCCTCAGTGGTAGATTAGAGATCAGTAGCATCATTGTCAATCATACTGTCACGACCCAACCACCCTAATCCTTTTATCTAATAATACATCTGCACTCGAATTACGACTGATTAGATCGTGACGGATTAAAATATCTTATAAATACATAAACAAGCAAATCACACAGTTATATATAAGTTGCACATATATAACATCACTAAAACACACTGAAAGTATCTATCCCTTATACATTTATATATCATCAACAACTACGGAAAATATTCACACAATAATCAGTATTCAAAATGTATATAATATCACACTATAAAACATATTGTATTCAATAAATATCACTTAATTTATACAAATAACTCTGCTAAACCGTCTCAACCCTGTCCCTGTGTTTGATTTGCACCTGTAAAAATAAATTAGAGTCATTAGTTGACTCAGTAGGTGAATCAGATCCAATATGCTTAATGAAATAATCACACATCATGGTTTTAGTAAAAACATGTCAAAACTTTATAAAAATCTTTTATCACATTCCCGGGCCCTGTTTCTCAGTCAATCATAGCCACACTACCACATCCACGGTGACCCACCCATGGTCACCACGAGGTCGTCACCTCAATCAGATAACCCTCTGTAGGTTATCTCGGATGTCGTCGCACCCTAATCCATAGGTACCTCATCACAAGAAGTGACCCACACATGGTCACCTTTGGTGATCGTCATCACCCCGGATAGTCAGAAACTACCACTGGATGTCATCAGATCAATATCATCATCATCGAGCTCGAATTGTAGTGTGTATGATTGCGAAGAGAAACAAATTAACATTTCCTTCACACATTATATATATCAATCTCATTATATCATCATCATATATATTATAAAATTCAACATCAATTGATTACATTTATCATATAGCTCAATCGAACTTAAAGCATTTTAATTAATCCATCACAATCAACCACCATATTTAAAAACAGAGCCAATCAATAAATAAATCATCCAATCATGAAGAACATATGATAGTCACGGAGCACACTATTTACTCAAAATATAATATTTTATCTTTGTTAAATTAATTTATAAACACATTAGAGTAAATCCACCTACCTCTTAAGTTGAATGATAATCTATCTTTCACGTATATGACCTGAAAAATAATAATACAAATAAATTGAAATTTATTTCTTTTAGTTAACTTCAACTCATAAATATATATATGTCAAATATTATAAATCTATCTAAATAGATATAATTTTAACTGAATTCATATTATGAGTTTTGATAAAAAAAATAGATTTATAATTATTTATCAAAATTATATTTTACACCTAATAAATTAACTGTTATACTACATAATTCAAATTTACAAAATAATCTCCTCCCTCTTCCGCCTCCTCCTCACAAGCCACGGCAGAGAACAATCCAGAGCCAGCAACAACAAATAAAAGAAATGCCTCTGTGGTTATCCAATTATTGGGATAATTACATTTTGGTTCCCATAGTTTCACTCTCTCATAAATAAGTCCAAAATTATTATTTTGAGGTCCAATTTTTCTCATATAAAACTTGAATATTACACATACGCTCATCGGTAGACTAGAAAATAGCACAATGTGAATAGTCCTCAGCGACCATCACTTGAAATCAACAATACTTAATTTAGGCAGATACATATATCACGAGAAATTAGTATGTCAATCAGTTCTCGCACAACTTTTAATTCAAATCATCTTTCAAACAAGTCCTTTGGACTTGTCATTCTTGTTGTCATCAACTAAAACATATAACCCAACAAGAAATAAATTGATAGCAATAACTACAATATTTTCGTACTTAAACATGAGTTTATTTTTCTAAGAAATATTTCAGCAAAGCAAAATATTCGTAAAACATTCTCAATTCAAAAATTAACTCTAAAACTTCGCCCTGAATACAATATTCAAGCATTCAAATCTGATTCGAGAGGATCCAGATCGACTATGACTTGATTCGATATATAACCAGATTTGATGTATAATTTGATCCGATATATATGAATTTAAATTAGGTTAAAGTCGATTTGACCCAAATTCAATTCGGGCCTAAAGATTCTTATGTGAGCAAAAAAAGACAATAATGTTTGTAATTAATATCAATATTTTAGAGAAACTCCAGTATTTTGTTTCTATAAAAAAAAAGAAAGACCACTATTTTGAGCTTTCTTGGAAAAATTTTCCAAACAGAAATATCACTGTTGAGTTGTTTTATTTGGAATGAAATAGTTACCTTCCACCAAAAAAAAAATGATAAATGAGTTGAAACTTGATGGTAATAATTGAACTGGGGGGCTCCTTCGAATTTATTCACCAAAATGCTAAGCGAGATAACGCTCGACAGATTAAGATGATTAGGAACGAAGAAGACGAGCAAATGGGAAGTAACCAGAAGTTGTGAGTTGTTTACATTGATCGATGAAGAAAGCGAATTTTTAGGAAGTCCGATGACATAAAATTGCATCTCCTTAGAATATCAAATAAGCTATGATCTTAGATTTAAGGATTGAACTGGAAGAGACATTATAGGATTGTTATTCAAAAGATGACATCTAGATATAACATTAAGATAATATCGAACTACATGCCCTCTAAATATTATAATGTTCATATACCACGATATAATATCTAGATAATATTAAATCAAATACCTTACAAAATGAGCCATAATTGTAAAGCATAGACTTCACTCAAATACTTGCTTAACGGTCAGTTTGACATGTACAGTCGTGTTAATATTAGATCTAGTTATATATCGATTTACTGGGAAGACTCTTTAATTATGAAAAATTTTGCATTTTACCATCAAAAATAAAATATTATGCATATCATACAGAAATCATGCAAAATTTCATATTTTACATGATATTTTTTTAAAAATTATAAAATAAATTACTAATATATTTTTATAAATTCTATTATATTGTTTATGCTATACAAATCTATAATAGAGACTTTTATCTTACTAAATTGGATTTATAGTAGATTTCATACCAAGCTAATTTATGAAATAAACGATATTTGGAATATAATGTTAATGTTTAAGGTTTAGGATTTGAGGCTTAATTTTTAATGTTAAAGTAATTTGGGGTATATTGTTTAATATTTTGTATTATAAGTTATGATTTTAGGATTTTAAATTTAGACTGTAGTTTAATTTCCTTTAAAAATAGTACAAAAATTTATAATTTTATAAAATTTTAGCACGACATACGTGATATTTTATTTTTGATTGTAAAAAATATGTAATTTTTTGTTGTTATGTATTCTCTATATAAATGCTTTATAATTTTTTTATTAAAGTATATGTAAGAAATAAAATAAAATTAATTTATAAAATAAAAATTTATGTATAATATAAAATAAAATTTTAATATTTAAATTCATGTATGGTGCGAAATAAATATAAAATATTAATAAAAAAATTAGTTTTGAAAAAATTAAATAAATTATTTAGCGACAAATAAATAAAATCTTAGGAACCTTTATGTAATTTATCCTAATAGAAATAACTATACATTTATTATATTCCTTTTATTAATCTAACCTCGAAACGCATTAAGCATGAAAGCACTGGTCTCCCTCAAATGACGAAGAAAGCGGGGAGACGTGGTGGTTACAGTGGAGGAGTCTAGAGGGGACCGGAAAGCAGGGGATTCACTCTGTTTTTTGTTTTTTTTATAAGGAGCTTCTCCTCGGTATTGATGGCAGATTAGAACGCGGAAAGCGAAAGGGGGGACCGAGAGGGCATTAAAAAAAGCAAGAAGAGCACAAGAAGATTCTTTCGGCAGAGGAAGGAGGGACTGGGGGATAGAAGTGAGAAACAGGAGAGGGTAGGGAAGGAAAAATGGTGGGTTATCTTTTCGGGCGCTGAGTTTTCTGGCCTTTGGCGGTTGTGCTGTCTATTTTGCTGCTCTTCTGCAAGTGTTGTGGCATTTCAGATCTGGGTTTCGGTTTGTAGTTGCTTTGGGCCTCGATCTCTGTTTTTCTGAAGTGAGAGGCGTGGGTTTTACAGTACTGAAGTTCGTGGGGAAGTGGTAGAAGAGAAAGGGAGGAAGGAAATGGCCGGAGGAGGGGCGGCGCCGGCGCCGAAGGCAGACGAGTTGGTGCCACACCCAGTGAAGGATCAGTTGCCCAACGTTTCCTACTGCATCACTAGTCCTCCGCCATGGCGTAAGTTTTGGGAACTTCTCTATTTGTATCTACCTTCCTTGACTTCCTCTTTCTCTTTCATAGTTCTCTTTGGACTCTTCTATTGCTCATGAAAACCATATTTTATCTTAGGGTTTGCTAGTCCTTGTGTGGTTCTGCTTTGTTTGCTTCAAAAAAAATTGGGTTTTTTTGAATTTTTCCGTTGTTTGACCGTGAATCCATTAACTTTCGAACTTTTTAGGTTGGATCGAAGAGTTTTTTCCTCCCAACAGATTGTAATATTGCCAAATAACTTCCCAAGTTGCCTATTTTTGTTAAGTTCGACTTATAATTCAGTGGGAATTTTCATGTATTTATAGTTTTTTCTTCTTGGGCTGCAGCTGAGGCCATTCTACTTGGCTTCCAACACTATCTGGTCATGTTAGGCACAACTGTGATCATCCCCACTGCACTTGTTCCTCAAATGGGAGGGGGGAATGTAAGATTTGGCCCTTCAAAAAATTGGAAATTATCATGAAGAAGGATGGAGTAATTCTCTGTGCTAATTAATAATGTTTCTGTTCTTATGCTAGGATGAGAAGGCTAGAGTAATTCAGACATTGCTTTTTGTGGCTGGCATAAATACTCTGTTACAAACTTTCTTCGGAACTCGCCTCCCTGCAGTGATTGGAGGATCTTACACTTTTGTTGCACCAACTATCTCCATCATTCTTGCTGGCCGATATAATGATATTGTTGATCCTCATAGGGTGGGCCCCTTGATCACTTGCTCTTTACATGTGTTACATTGCATCAGATCAAATTGCATATGATGAAATAATTTTTTTTCTTGAGCAGAAGTTCCTCAGGATCATGAGGGGAACACAAGGAGCATTAATTATAGCATCAACTCTTCAAATAATTGTGGGTTTTAGTGGTCTTTGGCGCAATGTTACCAGGTTGCTCTAAATACAATGCTCTTGGTAAAATTCTCTATCATGGTATCGCTACGAATCTTTAGTTTTGAGTGTTATTTTTGCTACTCTTCAGATTTCTGAGTCCCCTATCAGCGGTTCCTCTGGTTGCGCTTGCTGGTTTTGGGTTATATGAGCTGGGTTTCCCTGCAGTATGATCTTAACCAATTATTTATGAATTGTTTAGATGGATTATTACTGCATACTTCATAAAAACTATGCTGTTTGCTAGGTTGCTAAGTGCGTGGAGATTGGACTGCCTACGCTAATTATATTGATTGCTATTTCACAGGTATGTCACTGGCTAATTTCTATTTTAGTGTGCATTGATCTTTGCTATTCAGATATCTAGTTTAAGTTCTAAAGTAAGTTGATGCAATATTTATTTCTTGTGTAGTATGTGCCTCACGCCATACGTTCGGAGAGGCCTGTATTTGATCGGTTTGCGGTTATCTTTTCTATAGCAATAGTATGGTTGTATGCATACTTCCTCACTATTGGTGGGGCATATAAGCATGCTCGACCTAAAACACAATCACATTGTCGTACTGATCGTTCTGGGCTTGTGAGTTCTGCTCCTTGGTAAGTTCAGTTACTTGCTAGATTTTATTGCGTAACTGGAATGTTGAGTAATGAGCCCTGTAAAAGTTATTGATGTGCTTGTAGGATAAGAGTTCCTTACCCTTTTCAATGGGGAGCACCAACCTTTGATGCTGGGGAAGCCTTTGCAATGATGGCTGCGGCATTTGTTGGCCTTGTGGAGGTTTGGTTATGATTTTAAGAAATTTTCTTTATTTTTTTTCCTCAATGCATTTGTGTGAGAGCAAAATCTTTATTATTGAGCTGGAGTTCCTACAGTCCATTGAAATCTACTTAAATTACATATTTGGATTCAAACTTTTGATTTTAAGTGCAAGATCCTCAAATGTTCTAAGCACTATGAATTGTACCTCTATTTAATATCCCGTTTATTCCTAAACAAAATTTGTATATTCCAATTAATCCCTCTTCATCATCCTTTGCTGTATCATCTCTAGTTGTTGCACCATTAGTGAAAAACTTATTTCCCAAATTTGATCCATATGAGAGCCCCTTGACTCTTTCCCATCATCCTTGGGAGATGGTGAGGTTTATTCCTGATGTGGATTTGTGGTGTTTTGGATCTCTCCTCTCCCATTGGTCACGTGTAGCTCACGGGATCTCGATCTTTTTCGTAGGAGCTGATAATGTGAGTGTTTTGGCTAATTCTCCCTCACTATCTTACAACAATAGAGTATCACCAGAAAAGAAATAGGAGACTTGGAAGAAGAAGAGGAGTGCAAAAATCTCCTCAACTCTCACTAAATTTCTTATAGTAAAAAGCCCTTGTATGCGTGGGTTCTCTCCTATTTGTATGAGGTTGTTATTGGGTTGGATTTACTTCTTTGTATTTGATACTCAGTTTTCCGCTTGTTTTTATCCCTTTGGATTTTGCTGGTAGAGTTGGCGATTGTTTTTGAAGTTTTTGGGATGTGAAGTCATGCGAGTGCAGCTTTACAGTGGTAGACCACTAGAATTCTGTTGCCATTTTCTTGTGTAGCATTGTCTTTCACTGTATAATGAGGCTCGGGTGGTTCTTGCACGACATCTGCATAAGTCTTGACTTGTGCAGTGTTCTTCAAACTCTCACGTATGGGTTTGGTCTGGACTAATCCGTGGAATTTTTCTTGGTATATTTTTTTTCTTTTTGTGGGTATTGCGTCGGGGTGTCCCTTAAGTAGTCCTCATGGTTTTATTTTGCTCCCTAGGAATTTCTTTTGACTTTGCATGTTCTCTCATTACTTCTTCTTTTGAGCTGGGTGTCAAGGTAGGTTTGTTTTCCCTAGGTACCATCTTCCAAGTCTTCTTCTTTTGAGATTCTTTGTTTCGTGGTTGTGCTTTGGGAGGCTTCTTGCATCATAGTTTCTTTCTTTGTCCCGTGGCTTGCCTTGGGACTTGACTAGAGTCAATCTGAGTTATTAGTATGGCTTCCCAACTCTATTGCTTGGATCACAATTAGCTAGATTCATTCCAAACAAACTAATAACAAAACTCCCAAGCAAAAGAGAGGGCCACATTGGCTTACGGTTGAGGGATGATGGCGTCGGGAAGTTGTAGGTCGTGTTGCCTCCTGTAGGCAAACCTCCATTTAGCAAATAACTAGAGTTGGATTTCATGTAAAGTAATGGAAAGAGTGTAAAAGTTTTGGGTAGTTTATAGATAAAATAAAATAAAGTTCCAAATATATAAATTGAGTAGATTACAGGAGGCTTTGTTTTTCTTATGATGTGTTTGGTTTAGTGTTATCTTGATGTTATGTCATGTTATTCAGAGAAAATAATTGTTTGATTTAATGACGCGTATAGATAACATTTAAATAATTATAAAATTATTATTAAAAAAATAACATCTAGATGCTATGACATTTAAATTACATGACATGGCACCATGATAACATTGAACTAAACTCCCTTTTAATTGTTATTTTTTGATAAATTGCAACCTGAATACATTTTGTAATGCAGTCTACTGGCACATTCATAGCGGTGTCAAGGTATGCAAGTGCAACTCCATTGCCTCCATCTGTTCTAAGCCGTGGAATTGGTTGGCAGGTGAGCGTGTATTTGGAGCTTTCTACATTGTAATACCTTCATTTTTCGTCGAACATGTTTGTATTGTGACTGTTGGTTCCAGGGAATTGGTATTTTGTTGGATGGTATGTTCGGAACAGCAAGTGGTTCCACAGTATCAGTGTAGGACTTCCTTGATATTTCTATTCCTTTTAGCACCTTCATTAAATGTATGGGCATTATCTTCTATTTATTGTTTTCCTCAGTGAAAATGCTGGTTTGCTGGCCTTGACACGAATCGGCAGCCGAAGAGTGGTGCAGATATCTGCTGGATTTATGATTTTCTTTTCTATTCTTGGTAAATCCTTTGCACCAGACTGCAAGTTCTATATGTGATATTTGAATGTTATTTTCAAGATGGTGAATTATGATTTGATTTTTATATACACAAAGCTGCCATTTATTTAGGACAGTCCTATGTTTGCATGATGATGCTACCTACTAAAAAGTTATTGGAGGGCTGATCATAGAAGGAAAGTTATGAACCATTTGTTCTTCAAATTAGTTTCTTAATTTAACGTGGATCTTTGCTTAGAAATATATATTTTTTAATAGATGGTGGCTTGTTATTATCTAGAAAAAGAGATGGTAGATTATTTTGAATTGGTTTGAACCAGGGAACTTGTTAGTAGTTCTGAATTAGTTCTAACTTGTTCTGTTATTTCTTTTTTTTCTCCGTTTGAACTATCAATATGTAAAATTATGATTTGTGATTTTATTAAAATAGTCGAATATGAATTTTTTAATCAACTAAAAATATTTTCATGATTTTAAAATATGCATTTTTATTATATTGTTCTGTGCAATAATAAAAATTTGTTGATTTTCATCATAATTTACAGCTATTTATTTCACAGTCTTGTTAGGCTTCACGATGTATCGATTTGGAGGCACCATATTTGAAATTTGCATTTATAAGGTGTTTGTTTGCAAAATTTAAAAAATTTAATCAAGTAAATTTTTATATGATCGGTCACATCATGCATAAGATTGAAATTTAATTGTGTTTCTCTTCACACATATTTCAAAATAAAAAATAAATTTATTTCATATTCTATTCACGTATCAAATATTAACTAATTTCAAATCATACACCCTCATAAATGACTTTATTTTATATCATATACAACTAACGAAGTAAGCAATCTTGAAATTAATCTCGCTAAACAAACACTTATTTTATCTATGTCAAAATTCCAGGCAAATTTGGAGCCGTGTTTGCATCCATTCCAGCGCCGATATTCGCAGCTCTGTACTGCCTTTTCTTTGCATACGTGGGTAAGTGCTAGATGTACCAAATTGGTCTCTGGAGTAGTTGCAGTTGTTTCCTAATTTTTTACTGGATCTTTGAATCTCTCATTACTTTCCATTGCTTAAACGAACAGGTTCTGTTGGACTGACCTTCCTTCAATTCTGCAACCTGAACTCCTTCAGAACAAAGTTTATCTTAGGATTCTCCATCTTCATGGGCTTATCAGTTCCTCAGTACTTCAATGAGTACACTGCTGTTGCTGGTTATGGTCCAGTTCATACTAGTGCAAGATGGGTATGCTGAACCAATTCAGTATTGCTGATAACCCTTTTCTGTTACCTAACAATAAATCACAAGTCAGTGATCGTAGAAACCGTACGGACACTTGATAACTAGTCAAGGAAATCATACTTGAGCTTCTCTCAGCATCGATCGGAAGAGTGATTATTGGGTTCCCATGTAGTAAGCTTTTGGGTTCGCGTGGAGGAAAGGAGTTATAGGCACGCAGATGAGGTCTACTCACTTCAATGTTTCATTCAAGTTTGGAATTCTTATTAGCCTAAGAGAAGGAAGATGTGGCTTGAACTACCATTAGGCAAGTTCCCCAGTCACCACAAACAAAAACAATGCACAATGATTGACACCATCACATCCCTAGAGCTACAATATTTGATGTTGGCTATGATACCACAGCCTTTAGCAGCCATAACTTTAAGTGGTGGAAATTTTAGACCAAACCTGCAAACCCGACCAAACCCAACGTGGTTTAATTGGGTATGGGTCACCCTTTATGCAGATTGAGGATGATCGGTGAGAGATCCAAGTGTAGGTTTATGTGTTGATTTGATTACAACCCATAATGACTCGTTTAATAATATTATTACTTCTTTTTTTTGTTTTTTTGTTTTTTTTATCAATTTCAATGTTAATTGATAAATGTATGCCACATTAGTTAGTTTTGTTTTATGAAACGCTGGCACAATGTAGGGATACAATATGATATAATACAGATATGACGTTATGTTAAATAATAAAATATTGGATATGAGAATAGCAAGGGTGTCATATTAAATATCAAAGATATGTGTATATATATGAATTTTGTCAATTTAATCTACCTGAAAGAAAAGTAGAGTATGATTCTATTATTCATGCTTGCACTTGATGTAAATGTTATATATACTTAGATTGCTTTTTTGCATATGAAACCCTCATGTTTTAATAGTTATTTCCATATCTAAATATTTTTATAAAGCATTATTTGATTCTTGAGATTGATTTTTTAAAAATATTTTTCTTGTAAAGAGGACCTAAAATTCAACTCAAGATATTATTATTATTATTTTAATTTCTTGGCATCCACCATATCTTTGGCATATCACCGGTGTATTCAAATTATTAATTAATTTTTGTTTGGCATATTCGATAAGTATCTTAGGCTTCATTTCCTTCAAATATACTAGACCTGAACTAGACCCATGAACTTGTATTGTCACCCCTAACCATACTTGTGTTATTTACATGCTGATATCTTATAGCATTTTTCTGATTAGAACTGACATTTATGTGCAGTTCAATGATATCGTCAATGTCATATTCTCATCGGAGCCATTCGTGGCGGGCCTTGTGGCGTTTTTCTTGGACAATACACTTCAGCGGCGAAACAGTGCTGTCAGGAAGGACAGGGGCTACCATTGGTGGGACAAATTTAGATCCTTCAGGATAGACACCAGAAGTGAGGAATTCTACTCGCTGCCATTTAATCTGAATAAATTCTTTCCATCCGTCTGACGCCTTATATATACAAAAGAGTTTTTTTAGTTCTAGTCTCTCTTTTACTTGATTATGGGCTTGTTTTTACTCTCTTAAGGAGGACTTTGATAACTAGGTAGCTTCAATTTTCCCTTAATAGTGTGGTTATTGTGTGTAAATATGGTTAGATTGTTTGTATTTTCTGTATCTTATTTTTTCAGGTTAACCTTGAATACACATTTCATTTGTCTTGTAATGTTGTTGTAATGTTCTTGTGTTATCACATATGCTAATTGCCTGTGGTTTATCATTTTTTGTACACTTAAGCTATTTCTTACGCATAAGCATAACCATTCATTTGGGATTCCTAGTGAATCAGATCAAGTTACCCCTTTTAGTAAGAGTGGGTGGGCTTTGCCAGTTCAGATAAGTTTAGGCATGAAAATGTGTTGGGTTGGCCTAAGATCTAGGATCTAATTGTTTTACTTTGACTCTGCCAATTAAAATGTATATATCTTGTGATATTGTGTTATATCAATAATTTATTGGGAGTTGAAGTCAATGTGTTTCAATTATGTAGATCAACAACAACAACAACAACAACCAAGCCTTAATTCCACTAGTTGGGGTCGGCTACATGAATCCTTTGTTTCCATTGCGCTCTATCAGTTACCAAATTCTTATCTAAGTTTAAGTAACTAAGATCGCTCTTTATAGTTTCTTGTCATGTCTTCTTTGGTCTCCCTCTTCCTCTTTGTACACGGACTTTCAATTATGTAGATCATTGTATCTTTATTTTTGCTAGTTTGAGAAGCAAGAGTTTCTCAATAGGATATGAAGTGTTTGTAGTATTTTATCTAATGGAAATGGTTCTTCATTGTTCTACATCTTAGCTTGTTGCTATCAGCTTCAGTCCATCTTAACTTAATTCTCCCCGTTCTAAGAAGACAGGTATGAATCATAGATTATGTGTGAAATCATTATGCAATGAAAAGCCTTGATTTCTTGTGGTTGGTGATCTCTCTGTAGATATCTATGGGGAAAGGAGATAGATAAATGAAGCAATTGATGAAGGGAAAAACCACAGCAATTATAATATTGTAGTTTAGAAGGAAGTTCTTATAACCTATGAAAGCTACCTTACATAGTTTACAGGCTTTGAATTTTAAGTGCATCGATTAGATCATTGCTTTTAGCTGATCCTATTTAGTGAGATAAAGGCTTGGTTGTTAGTTAGATCATTGCTTTACTCCCTTGTGCTAGGTGGCATAATTTAAGGAATTGACCTCAACTTGGCATTCATTGAAGAGTTGTGGTCGTTGAAGTCGAGAAAAAAAATATATATATGTATATGTTTGATGAAAAGTTGAAGTAGATGTCGGTGGCGGTATTTCTGCTTATTGAGACGTAAGTTGAGCTAGTCCTTCGAGGGACGAATGTCTTCGGCGAAGGTTGAGCCTTCGATCTGAATACAAGTGATGTCCGTGAACGGGATTAGACTATTGAGGATTAATCTCGTTTGAGGTGTACGAAGAATGCTCATCTAAAGATAAACGCCTTAACGACCTAGAGAGTCTTCTTAAGCGCATAAAGCGTAGGAGGATTTTGTTCTACGTAGAAGTAAATCTTATATCAAATACCTCTGAGTGTGCATGTATACATGTACATATAATGAGTATTTCATATATGTATGAATATATTTATATACGGATGTGTTGAAGTTGAGGATTAACAGATCCTTGTGGTAGTCGTGTAGATTGTTTCTTTTAAATCTTTCGTTCAATAAGGTATTGTCGAAGTCGAGTTGTTTGATGTCCGAACTATTTGTGATAACAATAATTAGAATTGTTCGATTTGTAACTCGTGAAATAGCCGGACTAAATGTTTCGTTGTAGTGAACTCTACTTTGTTGGTTAAAACTTTTTACTACAAGACGTGCTTTTTATCTTCACTTGGAGAGGAAAAATATGGATAATATTTCTTATTTTAAAGATAAAAAATTAATATTGATTGTATTATTATTTTAAGGAATAATTACTTACATGTCACATAATTTAGTTTTATTTATATTTTATCTATTTATTTTTAGTTAATTATTTTATGCACACTAAAAATATTATAAAATTTTACACACACATTTTAATTTATTTCTATTATAATGGATAATTATGATTTTTTAGTAACTTAATTATAGTTAGATTATAAAAAATTTGAGTTATTCGTTATATTATTTTAAGAATATTTAAATATATTTTGAGTGAAAATTTTAAAATCTTAATATTTATATATGATAGCAAAGGAAGGAGACATCTGTGATGTGAATTGATTTAGGACAAATTAGCTGTTCAGTGTGGTATTGAGGAAGAGAAAAATATATACCATTAAGAGTAAAAATATAATTTTAATGATTTCTTTATTTTAAATGATTATTATATATTTAGTCTGTTATAATCATGGATAAATTACATATAGATTTTCATACTTTGGAGATTAAAAATTACTTTGTAATTTTATTATCTGTTAATGAGATACCATTCTTGATTAAATCATGCAATGATGTACTCATAAAAATCATTTAATTTTCAATTATGGTTAAGGTTAGGGGATGTGTTTGTAATTTTATTATCTTTTAATTAGGAGTCATTTTTGAAATAAAACGTTGAGTTTGGTCATTGGTGCAATTCTCAAAATGACAATTAGCCATATACTACAGTAAAGATTTATATTTACAGCATCTAAATTTTTAAAATTACAATATGGATACAGTAAATATTTATAATCCCGTTTATAATTACATTTGATACACTACCTTCGGGTTATGAATGTAATTTTTTTTTTTACACTTTACGGTATATGGAATATTATTTAGTTGAAATTAATGTGAATTATGTAAGTAAAATTACTTACCGTCTTATGTACATAATTTTTTTTAATTTTTACTCCAACTAAAAAATTATATATACGGTTACCATAAAAAACTATATATATTAATAATAAAATCAGAAAACTAATTTTAAAATGAAATTAAATTTGTTTATATTACTGGCTAGGCCTCATCTTCCATAGTTACAGGGCCACACGTCAAATGTGCAACCGAATATGTTGCCACAAAAGCTCAATAAATAATGTTAATATATCGTTTTTTTTATTTAATATAATATTTTTTTAATATTAATTATTTAATATAATACTCAATATGAATATTTTTATGCATAAAAAATTTTTAATTAAAAAATCAAATTAACCTAAAAAATATTCGAATATATAAGAGTGTTAATATGGATCGAAGATAAAAAATTGATCGAAAATTGAATAGATTTTAGATAGAATCGAAATCGAATCAATCAAAATGAGCCGACTAATGAGCCAAAAGTTCGGCTCGGTAATAATTTCGAGCAAATTTTGAGCCGGGTAGGCTCGGCTCGATCTAGCTCGAAATCGGCTCGAATTAAAATACATTTTATATTATAATACATAAATATATGTTATATAATATATATATATATATATATATTATAAACAGAGCCGATTGCGAGCCAAATCGAGTTGAGCTTACCCGGCTCGAGATCGGCTCAAAAAGAATTGAGATTTGATTTATTTTTGAGCCGGCTCGAAAATGAATCGAAATTGGCTCGAAGTCTATTGAAATTGACTCGAGCCAGCTCGAAGTCGAACTTAATCGTGCTCGAGTCAATTTTGAGTCGATCGAAATATGATCAATCTGATTTCGAGCCAAGCCATCGCCTCGAAATCGGATCATTAACAGCCCTACCGGTATAAGTAGGCCTGTAAATGGGTCGGATCTTGATCCGATCCGATCCGTGATCCGAACCGATTATCTTATGAAACGGAATAAATTTTGACCCGCACGATTGTTCCGAAAATCCGTTTAAGTATTGCCGGGTCGGATCCGGGTCAATGCTGATCCGATCCGAAATTTATAAGTATGAAATTATTTTACATATTTATATATTTATTATTTAATTGCATATGTTAATTGTTGTTTTATTTTATGAAGGTTTTGAAATGTAAATGAGACCTATAATTATTAAAGAGGCTATTGCAAATTATTTTAAGTGTAGTAACCAGGAAGTGCTTGTATTGTTGAAAATGGGATAAATTGATACAATATATTTTTACCGTTAAGATAAAATATTTAGTGCCTAGTTTTAACAGAAACTGCACTTTATTTTTTATGTAATATTTTCATTCAACTGTTGGTTCTATGTTTTGTAATATTGTAATATAATGCTGATGTCAGTGATATGATCTTTAAATATTTATATATTAATCTTTATATTTTTACTAACAAGATTTATATTGTAAATTTTAGTGATCAAAATTTTATTTAAAAATATAAGAATATATATCAACTAATAGTTGTAGTCATTGTGAAAAAATAGTGTTAATTATGTAAAAAAAGTTTCGGGTCGACCCGAAATTCGATCCGAAAATCCGAACTGTGGCGGGTTATGGAACGGATCTGAGTTGACCTCGATCGATCCAATTTTTAATCCGATTCGAATATATTAGAATCGAATTCGGGTCGGGTCAACCCGATCCGGATCCGATCCGTAGGTCAACCCGATCCGGTTCCGATCCGTAGGCCTAGGTATAAGTACTACGTAAGAAAAGAAAGGCATATTAGCGCCGACCGACTTTCTGCAAGGTCCGATCGCCGCCGCCTCCCCGTTTCCGTTTTAATCTGCCCGCCACACACAGAGCTCTCTGTCTCTCCTTGACATGATCGGACGGAGAAATGCTGAGTAGAGTTGCCCAACCGTTCTTCCTCCAGTGGCTGCGGCGTCGTCGGCAGCTCTTGGGAGATCGGTAGCTCCGCCTTTCTCCTCTTGGAGGTTTGATCTTCCACCGATCAATCCTGCAAAGGCGATTCCGGTCCATCCATCCCCAGCCTCGAGTCGTCATCTACGATGGCGTATGTCATCTCTGCCACAGAGGTACCGCTCTTCGCGTTTCTTTTCAATCTCTCTCCTAATTTTGAAGCCTACCATGGCCTGATTTGGCACTCGATTTCCACATTGCTGGTAATTTAATGAAATTAGTTGGCTTAGTTTCTGCTGTTAATGGCTTTGTTAGAGTAAAGTTTAGACTGCCCTTTGGATTTACTTCTTGCCTTACTTTTGTTATTGCTTGATCCGATATGTGGCATGCATGTAACTTAGGATATTGAACTGTTCTCTTTTTCTCACTGCATTTTGTTTTTTTCCTTTTGGAATTTGAAAATATGATTTAAAGCTTAGCACGTCTGTACCTTCTGCGCGTTGTTACTCTTAGTTAAATTGGAAAAATGTAGAAGAAAACCATGATGTGTTTGGCATTTTCTCTCTGTTTCCTATTTGTTTACATCTGAAGGCCAAAAGAAACATGGTTCTTAAAACAGTGCATCCATATTGTTCGAAAACATTCTTATCAACATATATCACTATGTTTACATAACTTTAATAGAATGGATTAGTATTATAATATAAGAAAAGCTTTAAGTAGATGGATTAGCTTTACAATATCAGAAGTCTCTTTAGGTAGCCAAGAAAGCTAATATTTGATTATTTTATTTGAGTTTAGGAATCATTTAACATGTCAAGTTTGCAAGATTTGACAAATGTTTAATAGCTCAGAGTTTCCAAAAATTGTGGAATCACATACATAGCACTGAAAATGCATGCATTTCTTTATTACACACTGAAGTCATCATATCTATCCACAAAACATCCAAACCCTTTAAGCCCCATTTGTTTGGCCATTAAAAATTAACCTAATTTAATTTTAATCATCTTATTTACATACTGAACACTCACTACATTTCATTACATTATGCATAGCCTAAAGTGACTGCAAATTATATCACCTTGCATGTTATCATCACCCCCTTTTAACTTATGGCCAATGATTGGATGTGCTAAGGAACACGATCTTTGTTTTTGTCAAAATTGTGTGAAATATTCATAATTTATCTATGCTTCCATGTATAGGTTTGAGTTATGCGATATGTGGACATTTTTATGATAAAACTTATTTTTTTTATAAATATAACTTATTTAATCCCATTAAATGAATATATTTATTTATTTTGCTCTCCTAGCCATGCTCTAAAGTTATGTCTTTATTATTCTTTTCCAAGCCATAACTGTAAAATCTTATAGTAATATATTATATTGTTGTAAGATAGTTTTAAATTTTTAAAAATTTTTGGGATAACCAATTAAATAAATAGAAAAGAGTGATTTTTACCAAACCAAACCAAGCTAACTGAATTTGATTTGGTTGGTCTAGTTTTCAATTTATAGTGTTATTTAGATGGTTTGGGTTTTTTGAAATTCAAAAATTGAATCTAGTATTTTTTTTATTTAATTAACTAAAAGCACACCCCTACTTAAAATCAAGCATTACAATGAATTCCTCAAACCTGACTTAGTGGCTCAAGCTCGCAAGTTACATGTATCTCCGCTTCAACCTAGAGGGTGCTTACCATGTCATATCTTGGAGATAAATGACAAGCATGATCATATAATCGAACGCAAGTTTGAGAACCTCAGTTAGTTAGCATGGGGTATGGAGAGCCAATAGCAGTAAACTACCTTGTAATCTATAACATTTAGGTCTGTTTGTTTGTAAGGTTAAATTTAAGGAGGTTAAAATTAAACTTAGATGGAGATATTTTTTTATTGAAAATTGTGAATGATCTGAAATAAAATTAGTTATTATATTAGGATATGTGAGAGATGTGATATAAAGTTAGTTATTATATTGAGATATGTGAGAGATGTGATATAAATTAATTATTATTTTAGTAATGTGTATAGGATGTGAAATAAAATTAATTTTTAAAATTAAATTTTATGTGTGATTATATATCGTGTGTGTGTGTGTATAAATATAAATATAAGCACACATAGTTAGCAACCCTCAAAAGTGTTTGTAATCGAGTCCCAACCAAATTCAGTACCTCTAGCTTCTTATTCATTTTTTTTAGTTTTAAGGTTGTATAAAATGAAATATGTATTTCAGGTGTAAAGTGGCTAATCAAAGTTGACAAGAACGCAAACATTAAATTTTGTTGCCTTCAGTCAAAGGCTGCTGCGCCATATTTGCTGTTATGTGGTATTGATAAAGAAGATGTGCAAAAGCGAATGTTGTTTATTGAAGGCCCTCAAGGATTCTACCAAGGAGCTACAGGTTAGTAGACCATCTTCTCTCTAATGTTTGTTCGTGATTTTCCATAACTAGATAAATTGACATTTTTGTTTGTATTTGAATTGAATTGTTTTATTGTTGATTGATGCTTGGCAATGCAATCGAATTATTATAAAGAGAATTCTAAGATTTGGTTTAGTGCACGAATTTTAGCCGCTGTCAAAAACTATGAAGGCAATGATTACAAACTCAGATATAGCAACGAACAATAGTCTTCATCTTAACTACTTGGGTTCACTTAATTTGGCTCTATGTAGTGCTTTTCATCTAGCAACAATTTTAATGAATCTTCTTTTATCTTGTTCTTGCATCTAACAGAAGATAAACCTTAATCAAGCAATTTTGATACATATCATAGTGGCCTAGAAGTTACCAAAAGTCAATGAAGTTGGGTCCCATCATGAAGTTTTATTGTTATTGAAAAGAAAGCTTTAGATTATGTTCAATGGTAAGTGGTGGGAGTTTAAGCTGTCTGCTTAAAAGCACCCAAAGCTTTATTGTTGCTACTATCAATTATCATTATTTGGGATAATCAAATATTGCCTCTTAATCACCCATATCTATATATAGCACAAAGAAGCTTGAAGTGCCATAGAAGCAACACTTTGGCGAATATTTCATTTCTGGCTATCTTTTTTATCCTTATTTTTTGGTTGATTCATCGTTTTATCATGTTAATGCCATAGAAGTATATAATTGCCTCTATCCTTCTTCTTCTTATTTAATTTTCCCATTTTTTTATTTCCCGCAGCTGCGCTCAAGATCGCTTCATACTTGCCATTTCCATATTCCACTCTAGGCGGTTTGCTCTTCGTGCCTGCTCCTCTGAGGGACGCTGCTTATGACTATATTGCAAAGAGGCGATATGATTGGTTTGGGAAAGCAGATAAATGCATCGTGCTTGAAGAAAAGGAGCTTCTCGAGCGTTTTATTGATAGGAACGAGATGTTAAGTGGTGGTGATGACTTCTACTGTATTAGTAGATGAATTCCTTTGGGAGAAGGTTGAAATTTAGGTATATCCTGACTTTCAAATCTTTTTTTGGGTAAAGGTAAGAATGATCCGGGCTTGAGTCGAGCTAAACATGGTCAAGCTCAAAAAAAATTCAAAGCAGCTGCAAAAAAAAAAAGCCTTATTTCAAACACTTTATAACAAGGATTACTTACGCTGATAGCTCATTTGACAAAATTCTATTTCAAAATTTTGGTCTGTCACTACATTTATATAGATACATAATAGTTTTGTGAGAGATCATCTAGCAGGAACATTCTTCTCTATTTTTCAAAGATTGGGATCTCCAGTCTAGTCTTTCCAGTCTTTGTCAATGTGGTTCTGTGCCCACACGACTGCTGCACGTGCAGCTTGTGGGCCGCCTGGAAGCCCTCTCTCGTTTATCGTATCTGCCATGTCGATAAAGGGGACGACCATGAGTGTTCCAGGGCCACCATACTCACTGTGCAAAAAGTTGCTCAATATCTGCTATTCACACAAAATAAGCTATACATGAAGATGCAGCAATACTATATACTTCATGTTTCTATCAAAGAAAAAAAAAACAAAAACTTCATGAGGTACTATTTTCATACATCAAAACAAATCCTAGGAAATGATTTGGTTAATAATAACAAAATTTGAAGTATATGCATTCCAATGAGAGTTTTTTGTTTTGAAGTCTGATCATGAATGCTAATGGCTTTTTTTTTTTGATAGATGAATGATAATGTTGGTCAGGGTTGAGTTGGGTGGGGATTTCATCCCATATGATCTTTGCTTAGCATAATCCTTACCTTGGTAAGTGCAGCTGAAAATACTATAAGATCTGTTCATAGAAATCTATAACATATTTCATTTTAAAAACATAATTGTAATACTTAGCCAAATGACCACAAGGATAGTTTCTCAACTATATCACTGCAACCTACACTAATTGATTGCACATCAGAAAATACAGTTCTAAGGTCATCAAATTACACACCACCTGAATTTGCCTGCGATATTAGTGGTATTCCACCGAAATCTCTAGTATTTTTAAGGTGCGACTTTTTAGTGATCACAGTTTCTAACATACCGAATTTCATCTATTTTTAATATCGATAAAAAGTGGCATACGAGTAACATTAGATAGTGTAATTTGATGCTTTGGAAGAAATATACCACTAAAACCCTTATTAATACTGATAGTATTAAGTGTAGCCGAAAAGACACGAAAATAATTGTTTAGAATGAAAGAAAACCAAATAGATCTACTGATGCAATATAATTTATAGCACAATTCTTGACATGAAACTTCTATGCTTCACAAGATTTTTGCTTCTATACAGAAGCATGTATAGGAATACCTACTACAATAAAATGAAAAAAAAAAAAAATTTACTAACATGAAACTTTATACTCCTAGAAACTTAACTATAGTGGTAGACCTAGGCCAGTTGGTAGAGTTCTTAAAACGATTTGATACATAAATGCTTGCAATCTATATGCTTACAATGGTTAGCATGTCTATATTCATGCAAAGAGATTCACATAAACTGCAGTTGATAGTTGTTGGTACCTCATATAATAAGCATCAAACACCAATGAATGTCATGAAGTTACGTACAATCAACCCAAAGTTCTCGGGATAAAAATCATGATGATGCTAATAGAAACATTCTACATAGGCTATAAACAAGTCAGATGTCGACTTCTCCGAGATCCGATAAGAAAATACATGTAATAAGATCTTTCAAATCTGGTTAACTTAATGATTAGATCTGTCTGTTTAGAGTGATAACTCGACATGATGATCCAATCCATCTATTTAGAGAAACGCTTGACCTAGTAAAATGATCAAGTCGATCCGGTAGCTAGCAATGATGATTTTGAAAATTTTTGTTAGCAAATGAATAAGGGAGTAGAGGCCGGATGAATAGCAAAGCTAGGTGATAAATAGGCTAGATGAGTAGTAAGCAAGGATAAGTTAAAAGATTTTTAAATTAGTATGATGTTTAGTATATGCTTAGTAATTATCGAGTATGAAATAGTTCATTAGCATATCATTGACGGTCATATCGATCGGATTGGATATCAAAACGCATTTCTAAATCAAGTCGGAGCTCAAGTTGAATTCTGGTAAGGCCTGATTTAATCCAAATACCAACCCAGTCCAAGTGCCATATCCCATAGGTTTTGAATTTCAAATCGGAGTTATTTTACAGGCCTATTGTTTATAATGAGGATAAATAATCATTTGATATTTGGACTAATATTTATCCAGAGTCAAATTTGTTGAGCTAAACCACAAGTCATATTTATAGTTCAAAATCTTCATGATTAGATGAATTAGGCTTGAGACATGTATGACTGAACTCAAACTCGAATTATTCTCGTTCCAACCTATTTCTAAGCTTCAAATTCAACTGGGTAACAATGAGCTCATTCAACAAACAAATATAGAGGGAAGCAAAGAACAAATACTACTCATTTGTGCTCCTTCCAAATTATCCAAATCAAGAAAACAATATCTAAGAAGAGAAACAGAGAGGGGAACTGAAAGCAAGAACCTCTGTACAGACGCCAACAACTTCTTCAAGAGAATCTCCAAAGATGTCCTTCTTTGAAAGCTTCTCAAGCAGATGGGCCTTGAACTTGCTCGTCTCCTGAATCAAATCATCAATATCTAACAGCTCATTATAGCAGCGAAGAGCGGGGGATTGGAGAACTTACAGCATCAGCGAATTCGGGGATTGGGTCGGGAAACACGTATTCAGCGGCGTTGCAGAGGAGGCGAGGAGAAGAGCGCGGTGCTACTGATGGGCAACGATGAAGTCCCCAAGAGCGCCGGGTTTTTGAAGTGGGGAGACGGCGGGCGCAGCAGGAGAAGGGATGGGGATGGAGATGGAGAAGAAGAGGCGGGGAGGGAGGGGGATGACGGTAGGGTTTGGAGAAAGAAAGATGTAGAGAAGAGAGAGAGACGAGGTTTAGGCACACCATACTCTCGTCTTCTGAGTTCTCGCTTTGAGCTGACTCGGCTCAGGGAAGGGTACGTATAAGGGTAACTTTAAATTTTATTCAGATCTGCTGGCGTCGGTCTAACTCTAGTTGAAGTTTCAACAAAAAGATTTTAAACATATTTTTAAAAATTTAAAATTATTTTTGTTTTTAATATTATATATAAATTTAAATATTTAAAATTAATTTTATTTTTTCATTTTATAAAAATTTCAAATTAAAAAATTAAATTTTTTTGCATCTTACACACAACTAAAAAATCAACTTTATTTTCATTCAATAAAATTGTTAATAATAAAATAATTTTGCATTATATTGTAATATTATTTTTTTAATCTTTTAAAAATTTAAAATTTTTAAAAGTATATTATAACCAAGTGAGAAAGGTACGCTATTCATAGTCTACAAAAAGAATTTTTAGGACAACAGCTTGTAAAATTACGTAAAGACTAATTTGTGCAAACCCAAAACTATGCAAGCACAAAAATAAATACGCATGTAATATGTAGATAAAAACACACATATGTAAATTTCTAAGCATTGTATTCAGTTGTGATTTTATCATTTTCATTTCATCATTTTTACGAAAGATCATATCGATCAGAATTGTATTATTTTTGAAATTATTTTTATATAATTATAAGTTATATATATTTACATAAATATAAATTAATATTATAACAAAACACAATACGAGTATTTAATTTGTCTTTTAAATTCTAACTGGCAGTGAAATGAGCAGTTGCGCAACTCTTTCATGGCTTCACCTGCTTTGTTGCTTTATTATTGGTGTTCTTGGTGATGCAATGGCTTCATTATTGCCGGCCATGAGTTGGGCTCACACAAAGGGAATCGGTTATTGTGACGTCACCTTAATTCGATTCTTTTGCCCTTAAATACTACTATTCTCCTTATCTCAATTGGGAATTGTGATTGTGTGAATTTAAATCTAAGATCTCCAGATTCTGGGCAAAGTCTTTCTCCACTAAACTAGAAGAAGCTCAACCGAAAACTTCGATTCTATTAGGTTTAACTTAAACTCAGAGCACTCATGCCATCCATGCACACCCCATGCATCACATCTATATCTACAATAAATACAATGGTGTAAAACACTACAAAGAAGCTTTCAACCAAGATTACTCCTATGAATCACTTTCACACCCCACCTTTTCTCCTTCCCAGATTCAATAGTAGACAGCAATACCTACAAAATGAGAAGTCAAGTTGAATATTTAATAAGATCTGAGACTGGAAATAAATTCTCGAGAACAAATGAGAGTAAATATTTATTGAGGATCAGACAGCGAACAGAACAGTTTGGACGATTAGCACGTAAAATTAAAAAACAGCCACTCGCACCATGGTGCTTTCGCATGACCATGAATTTTCATTCTACTCACGCATTGCACCAAAAAAAGCAAACAAAATAGGTAAAATTGCTTTTAAGTTCCTAAAAATTGATAATCATTAAACTTTAAAACAGATTGATAAAATCCTAGTCTATGAGAGTCCTCATAAAAATAGCTCATAAAAATAATGATTTTAAAGTACCTGCAAAACATCCTCGGCTTCTTCGACATCCCGGAATTCCATGCTCAAGTACAAGAACGGTGTTGAAGTTGGATTCCCCCAAGACCTATGCCCTGTACCACCTTTCCTTAACCTAGACGGTATTTCGGTATTACTTCCAACAACATTCACTTCATCACCAGCTCTATCCACAAGAACAACACTTTTCAGATTTATCTCCTTTTCTATAGCCCACGTCGGATTAGCAGAAACACCAGAAAAATCTGGCGAGCCCAAATCCACTAGGAATGAACACCAGACCACCAAAACCAGGCCCTCGCTGATAACTACGAACCTCCCTGCCTGTTTTAATGCTTTGCACATGACAAATACCTGTTCATACAGATTAGAATGTAAGACAATAAAAATATCATTAACAACAAAACTTAGGTGGTGAGATTAGAAAAGATGAAATCGAAGATGCATACTAAGAAGAATGGTTGAAGTAACACCTAAGATAAGATTATAGAAAATAACTTAGATGGTAAGAATATATCCACAGGAGAGAAGAGAGGAACCATTTAAAGTTAGTGGAGAATATTTATTTAAGGAAATAGCAAGAGAATGATACAAGCTAAAAGTTGTGTTATGTGAAAAAATCCAGATAAGTTAACTTGCATAGAACAGGATTTATTGATGAAAATGAATTTACAAAGCACACATGATGATAATGATAACATGAGAAATACCTCATTCTTAAGTCTGGTGCCATCAGCTTGCTGAAGTAATGAAACACCAATTGCTTCTTCCCATGAGTATGGTGAAAGGGGAAGGTCTCTGGCCAAAGGCCTTGGAAGGCGCAACCGGCGGCAGTTTGATAGATGAGGATTACTTCGGTTTCGAATGCTCTGTGCAGTTTTTGCAGTTGCTTCTAGAATGCTAGCTACTGGTCTTGCAACAAGTCCAGTAGTCCCCATAGCGATTCCTAGAGGTGGAATAGAAAGTGAGAAATACGAAACTTTGAATTATTAAAAAAAAAGAAAGAAACTTTGAATGTAGAGTTTTATTTTTGGGGATTCACCTGAGAGAACTCCAGGAAGGCCATGCTTCTCAGCACCTCTAATTGGAGATTGAAGGAGTCCCGTAAGGCCCTATAATGTAGTTGGATTTAGTTTAAATCAGAAAAAGAATAAAAAGACAAAGAATCCCTTTTACAATCAAAAATACTTTTCCTATAGTGCCTAAAAGGTAGTGTAAAGACGGTGTGCCGCTAGCAAAATTGGAGTACATCCAAATCTGAAAAACAGGAACAAATAAAAATAATGTCCCTGACACTATCATCAATACCACAATCAACATCAAGGTTACCTTGAAATCTTAGAAATTGCAAGGTTTTAAAACTTGATTTTGGTTTCGGTTTCGGTCAAAAGATGAAAATATTAGTTTCGGCAGTTTCAAAAGTTTATAGTTTTTGTAACGACGGTTTTGATTTTTTCTATAAATTATTTAAATTTTATAAATTCAAAATTGAATTTATTAATGATAATTATTGAATATTAATTTTTCGAGAGAGACAAGTTTCGACCGAAACTACCAAAAGAAACTGAGACTCGGTAGCTTTTTTAAATCGATTTCTCAGATCGATTTCCACTGAAACCAATCCAAAACTACCGAAACTCGGCAGTTTCAACTGAGTTTCAAAATCTTGAGAAATTGAACTATATACTTTATTCCATCGACACACGATAGACTGTTTGAACTTTGAAAATCAATAAGTAAAACTTCATTCTATCTTTGAATCATTCATTGTTTCATGCAGCCCATATACTAATGAATTCGAAGTACCCACAATAAATCAAGAATGTTTAAAAAAACATGTTAACTTTGAACCATACAATAAAAAAATAAAAACAAGCCAAAATATAGAACAATCAAAATCAATACATCCCAACTAATAGAATGATGAATCAATTAACAAAACTAAAACCAATCACGGACGCACTCACGCAACAACTAAGCCGTTATCCTACTAGGTGAGGTTAGTTACATGAATCCTTCAATCAACAAATTCTTATTTAGGTCTAAGTATGTAAGATCACTCCATATAATTTCTTCTCTTGTCTTCTTTGGTCTTCCTTTTCCTCTTTTTACATAGGCAAGATTCAATAACTCGACTTTCCTTACTTCAATCGGTCTATGACTTATATGTTCAAATCATCCATGCTAACTGTCGTTGAATTTATCCTCAATAGATGTCACTCTAACTTTCTTGTGGATATACTCATTTCTCATTCTTTTTTTACCTGTATACCTATTCATCCACCTTAAGATTCTCATTTCTACAATGCTTATTTTATTTGCATACTTCCTTTTTATATCCAGCATTCAACACCATATATCATCGTTAATCTTACTAATGTTTTACAAAATATACTATATATATATATAACACATTGTGAACAATTTCAACAAATAAACATAAAAGTTAAGCTATACTTGCATCCCTGACTTATTGTGACACCATTAGCATAGTGGCAACACAATCTAGGCAAGTCCTAACATCCATGGTCAAGATAAGATTCAAAATTGAGACAGATTGAAGGCTTTACTCTGGGATTGCGAATATTAATGAGTGATTGAAGATCACGAAAAGATTTGAAGCTGCTTTGATATTTTGCTGTATTGGTGTATATCTATGTGTATTTGATACGTTATTTCTTGTATTTAGTTCCTTATTTCCTACTTTTATGTAATATAAGAGACTATATAATGAGGCATGCTACTATTGAAGAAAGCAGACAATGTTTAATGAAATTGGAGTTTAAGTGAAACCTTGATTGGATAGCAGATAGATGTCCTAGTGAAAGAAAGGGCAGAAGCATCTTTTACTGGGATATCTATCTGTTTTCCAAATCCTTGAAACCTTGTCTAGTTTTGAGTAAGAAAACCTTGATCTTCCTTCATGTAGCAAAAAATAACTCTTGCCTACTTAAAATGTGTAAGCAAAATGTTCACACGATTGCTTGGTCAGCAACTCAGATCGCCAAACCCATACTCAAATGCCTCCACCATTGCCAGTCACTTAGACCCCACCTGCACTACTACCCCAAGACACCTTGCAGTGATGGCCTGAGCCCATGTTTGCTCCACCGCCCGTTTTGCGTTAACCTTATGTCAAGTTCCACTGATCCAAGTGTAGAATCTAGCATGGGTTTGAGGGAGTTGAATAGACCTCTAATTAAAATTTTAATATTAAATTTTAATTGACAACAAGAGATTAGTGCAATAGAGTAATAATACTAGAAGTAAAGCGAAAGCAATAAATGGTAGCTAAAATAAGAGTAACAAAAGAGAGAACACAAGATCTAACATAGTTTAGCTCACTCTCAAGCTTAACCCCAACCTAATTTATTTATCCAATATAAACAAACAGTTCTTTGGTCCAAGGTGGAGAAGCCTATATACCTCTTCTAGCACCTAACTAAAAGCCCTCCTCATAAGCAAGTGAAGACACACACTAATCACTTAAAGCCTAGCTTGAATCTCTCCCCTCTTTATAAGAATAATAAATGAAAAATAGTACTATAAAAAAAATAAATGAAAAATAAGGAAGAAGATAATCTTAGAGAATACAATAAATTTACAAAGAAATGAACTCAATTTTCCCTTTCAAATATCAAGCTTGTATGCAGGAAGAACAGAAGATGAGCATTTGAGCACTAACAGCTTTAATTACTTGCTTAACCTCCACTTAATTATTTTATAATTACTTGAGAGTTTAGAGGAGCTATGATGGTAGTTGGGGAGCAATTAAAAGTCCAAAAGGTCAAGAGAAAAACCCCGACAACTAGCCAAAACCCTTAAATAGGGTTGATCGGCTAGGCAGATTGCTAAAAAGTAGCTTTGTGATTGATCAAAGGACTAGCCATTACAACCCAATGGTTATAATCTGGGTAGCTTTGATTGATTACATGAATCCAAGATTATCGATCACCTAATCAATCAAGACTTGTAACAGCGCCAAATTGTGCTAGCCTTAGATTGATCACCTAAATGATCCAACCAAAATCCCTAACATCTTAGATCGATCAAACCAACGTTCATTGATCATCTAATCGACCACACTCGCATTAGTGCCAATTGCCAAAATGCACTAGCCCTTGATTGATCAAGCAGACTAGTCCACCGTCTTTGATCGATTAGATCAAACCTAATTGATCACATGATCCATCAAAGATAGTCCAAGGCCAGAAATGAATTAAGTGCTCAAATATGTTATCCTCCCTACTCATAACACAACAAAAATTAATCTATGAGGGAAATTACAAATGATTACAAAAAATAGAAACAATAACAAAAGGGTGTTCAGATTTACAAGTTCTTCACATGTCTCTAATTCATCTCAGACTAGAATCGATAATGTAATCACTAGAATACATAGGCATGAATATGCGATTAAAAACTTGAAACTAAGTTTAATAGTTAAAATTCAGCATAAAATTTCTCACAGCTAGGGGTAACAAACTAGTCCACCCTCAGGGAAAACCAGATCAACGCCATGAAGACGAAGTGTGAGGAAGTCAATATACTGAAGTTTACAAATCAAGCTTACCTCTAAAAATTCATTCAGCACACCTTTACCATGTAAATCAATACTTTGCAGCTGTGTATCCTTTTCAGCAACAGTTTGTTCATCAAAAGTAAATGCAACTATGCCCTGCAGAACAAATGACAATGATTAAAAAAAAACCTGATGAATAATGATAATCAAAAGGAACGTAATTACCTTATGAGCAGCTTTGCTGAACTGAGATGTAGCACTACTCAGAGCATAGATAGTATTGCTAAGAAGACTTTTTGAGCCTTCTGCTACACCAGTTAACAGTCCAAATGGGCTCTGCAATTGACTCGAATGAAATCATGAAGTGCAGAATTGTAAAAAAGGTGAATGCCTAACAGTCATAAATAGGAAGAATATTTCCACACCTGAAAAAGTGCACTGCTGGAAACTGAGATGAAATCCTTTATGCCTAGACCAACATTCCTTGCAAATCCTATTGGATTTCCTATAACACCAGCAGAACCAAATAGCTGCAACAAAAAATAAAAACAAAAACCACGTAAGCGAAAAATTTGAACAGACAAGATATTACAGACAACAGAATGGAGAAGATGAGATGGAATGAATTAAAGGTAATTGCTTCCATAAATATATAGGCTATCAAGTCCAAATTGATCTCAGTGTGACAAGCAAATCAACAAGATGTACATACTTTCAAGACAACTATAAGATATACTGCAACACTGTACAAGGTCACAAAGATTACACGTCTCTGAGAATGACAATCTTGTCTTCGAGTCCATCAAGTACATTGAGGTTAATTGTCATTTCAAGCGAGATGCGGTCCTACACAAAAGATTGCAATCTGACATATTTTCACGGGGGTGGCAATTTTGTTCAAAACTCAACACTAGATCACATTTTGCTCGATTTGAAATTGATTCGTTTTTCTTATGACTTGAAGTCGACTCACTCGAAATGATATTGATTCAACTCATAATTAACTTGATATGTGTCTAAAGACAAATATTTGAAAAATTTTAAAGTACATTTATAATATTATTTTTTGAAGAACAGTATATTTATAATATTCTATGTATATAAATTTGTTATGAAAGTTCATTCAAAGATACCAAAGTATAAATGCACAATTTTACCAAAAAAAATGACTTATAATTAGGCTAACAAAAATTAACTCGGAAACCCAAAAAAGTAATTTACTCAAATCAAGCTCGGTTTGAAAGCGAAAAATTCAATTTTGAATAGAGATTGATTTGCTTGAACTCAATTTGAACCCACCCTTATATCCACTGGAAATCAATTAACGGGGATTTTCGAGAAGGCTTTGAGGCTCTCACCTTTAAACTAACGCATCAAACTAAATACTTGATAGTTACACTTGTTTGGAAGAGAGTATTAGAATATTCTTTTTCTACATATTGTCTCTTATCATATTGGTTTCCTTATTTACTAGTTTATGTTTGCTACTAGTTTTTTATTGCATCCACCACCTCATTATATATTGAATGCCTCTCTGTCAGAATACAATTCAACTGACAATTTTCCTCAGTAATAAGGTTCGTATCCACAACAATAAATAGAGGAAAGAGAGAATTACATCTCCCAACCTCAAAGCAGCCTTTATTACAAATTTCAAAGCCAGTTTTAAGTAACTACAGTTTATCTACCTAAAGTGAATGCATTGCTGCATTTTACCTCCCAAGTTTGGTTGTCTTAAAGATATTTTGTTTCTTTTCCTTCTCACATTTAGTAAAATTTGTTGTCTTCTAAAAAAGGGTGATGGGCAATGACTTACGGGAATTTAAAAGCAATTAGAACTTCTCACTTTATGGATGATAAAATGTAAATATAGTTAGATGAATTAACGTAAAATAAACAGAGTTGACACAAGGGGATAAGACATAATTATGCATTTGCGTTATGGGGATACGAATGAAATACTAAAAATACTGCAATAAAAGCAACTTAGGGGGTACCAAATGTGTTAAACCTCAGGGAGTGTCTTATATAGCAAATTTTCTGTTTTTTACTTTTCAGCTGAGCATTAATTAAAAATAAACTCAAGTCAGGAAGAATCAAGATAATCTGGATCAAGAAATCAAAATTAGAAATTATATAATTATTAAAAGAGGGGCCTTAAAATATCTATTATTTAACTTTATTAGAATTCAAATATTCAAGAATTTTAAAAAATTAATTATTCTCTTTAAGATTATTGGCAAGAATTCTATAAATAAACCCAATACTTTGTAATGGACAGACTTTGATACATCGAATAAAATCTGCTTTTTTCCCCTTTCTTCGCTACTTCTACTTCTTACCTTTCTTCTAGTATTTTCTTCTTTCTTATTATGTATTCTACATCATGTCAGTATCATTACATGTTCTATATCAATTATGCACCTATGAAAAGATTACCAACAGATTTTCCAGTTTAAAGAAAGTTTAATGACCACAAACAAGTTGATTGAGTGGGGATACATAACATTGTAACTTAGCTACCTAGATATTAAATACCAAAACTTTAAAATTTATGAATAAATCATCCTATTAACTTTTATTAATATAAAACAATTGCTTTGCCCAAATAAAATATTTTGTTTACAGGGCAGCTGCGTAATTGACAGTTGCTGCCATTCTGACTAAAAGGTCAGATTAACTTCCATGGCCACCAAACCAATAACCAGCAGATATTAGCCTAGTTAAGTTGGTTCTGCTTCTTCCAAAACTTTAGCCTTCTTGTTGTGGTTTGTAATTTTACCATTTGAGCATGCAAATTCTCCAACAGCTACCACTGGCAGTCACGTAATTAGTGCAATAAGTAGACTACACACACTCAGTCTGACGAACACTGTTACAATGTTTTCAAAATAGCTTCACACACTCGAGAATACACAATTAGATTTAAACTAGAAAACATCAATGGACACACATTGAACACTCTAAGAACTTGCAATAATTCGTTGGGGGACTCTAAAGAAAACTTTCACGGCTGTTAGGTCTTTAAATATAACACCCAGTTAAGAAGATATCTAAACATCAATAACAACCACCACCAAGCTTTTATCCCACTAGGTGGGGTCGACTATATGAATCCTTTACTTCCATTACGCTTTATCAAGTAACAAGTACTTATTTATCTCCAAATATATAAGATCGTTTTTGATGGTTTTTTGCCATATTTTATTTGATCTTCCTCTTCCTCTTTTAACATAGGTAAAATCCAATAACTTAACTCTTCTTACTGAAGCTTCTATCGGCTTACGGTTTATATGTCTAAACTATTTAAGCCAACTCTCCCTGAGCTTATCCTCAACTGAAGCTACCCCAACCTTCTTGCAATATACTTATTTTTCATCTTATCTTTTCGTGTATACCCACTCATCCACCCTAGCATCCTCATCTCTATGATATTTATTTTACTTATATGTTTTTGCTTTGTGGGCTAGCATTCTGTACCATATAACATTGCTGTTTATACAAATATTTTGTAGAATTTACCTTTGAGTTTAAGTGAAATTTTTTTAATCACACAACACACTTGGAGCATTTACCTTTAAGTTAAAGTTAAGAAAATATCTACTTAAAAAAAATTCAAAGATCTGCAAGGAGATCATGTTCTTTAATAACATGATCTAATGGTACATAGCTATGAACTTAACAAAAAATAAAGAACAAACAGGAAAGATCCAAAAATATCCAAAAAAACATTCCACCAACTTCAATGTTATAAACATAATAATACAATTATTTTCCCAAATACACACAAATTTAAAAGCATTCAAATGACATAATTTTTTTTTTGAACTTTTGCAAAGGCATATTAGCAAAAATTGTATGTTACTAAAGAAGATAAAAGAGTCACAAAACATAATCAAATGTAAGTTATGAAATTCTACTACACATGATAAGAAAACAACAGTAATCACTTCACCTTGTACAATTCTTGAAGTAACTGCCGCATATAATGCCTTACAAGAATCTCATGTATCGATTCAGGACTGGCCATCAAATGTTCCAGTGTTAGTTGTCTAAGATGAACGGGAACTCCTTCTACATCAACTAGCGCCATTATGCCTCTCTGAAAATATTAGGTTACGATCACTATCTTTGGCATGACAAGTTCGATCAATAGAAATGTATAATTAAAAGTTTCAGTTGAAATAATGTTACTTATCCAACTAAAATTCAGGGATCTCTTCCTACATATAAGCACTACTGTAAATGGTGACCTATATACGAGATAACAATGGGAATCACACTTATGAAAGAATACTGAAAAAATTTTAGCAAGTTAAAGAGAAATTTAGCTAGCACACATTCAGCACATTTACAACAAGCAACACATAGTTAACCCATTTAATAGTCCCCTCAAGCTAGAGATCATATGATTAGAATGCTCATTTAGTTACACAACTGAAAATACAAATACTATTAACAAATTTAGTGAAATCAATAGTATTTGATTCTACGGTGAGAATAAGCATTATTCATGGAAGCACAGGAAGACATGAACACAACAAGCAATATTGTGAAGAATTGATGAGATACAACTATCCACAAAAAGTTGTTTATTCACCGTCATTATAAACAATACTATATATATTGTTCCAACATGTTTACTCAAAAATCATGTTGAAAAAGAGTGATACTTATCAGATTCAAAGGCATCTTTGCCTCTTATATACAAAGAGATATAAAGGGAACAGAGATCAATGTACATAACAAAAAAAAACTACCTTATTTCTCTATATTAGCACATGAAACTAAAAATTTGCAATCACAACTAAAAGTAGTAAATATTGTTAGTTCCTCTATTTTGATTATGGTATAATCACGCATTTTGATATTTGTCACCATATTTAATTAGTTGGTGATTAATGAACGATTAAGTTTAATATGTATAGACTTGATGATTTATTGCTAACTTGGAGCTATACACAATAGCTAAAGTAAAAGAAATTTGGGAAGTAAAATCAAGCTTGAAGCGAAGTGTTAGAGTAATCAAAATTGATGAACAAGCCTTGAAGATCAAGAAGAGCTCAATTGAAAATTCATATTACTGTTTATTATTTTCATCTTAGTTAAATTATTGTAAGATTATTCCTAGAGTGTTAGGAGATGGTTTGGATTATGATTTAAGCACTTAGGACATCGTTATAGGTTGGTTGAAATGTGTTTGAATTGAGTGAACCAACCAATACATGAGTTTGCAAGTTACTATCTTCAATAGAATGGTTGATAGATGAACTTTTCGATAAGCAGGTAGATGGATCTAGTTATTTGCCAGATCGATCAACTAATCAATCAAAGGCGTTTGATCGATCAAAACAGTTTGAAATGTGATCGTTGAGTATTCAATGGAAATTTAGTTGATCGAGTAGTTGAACGATCAAAGATAGTTTTGAGGCAGTTTTTATAAACTGTTGGAGACCATTTTTATATAAATGATTGAGGGATTTTGGAGTACATTAATGATCTTGTAAGCATATATTTGAACTCTATCAGTTAAAAATTAATTCCCCTTGTGAGTGAATGATTAAAAATTAGTTAAGGGTAGATTATAAGGTAATTAGTGAGATCAAGTGATCACGTGCTCATTGTTGTGATCCACTCTCTCCAAGCTCTTGAAGGAGCAATACTATGAAGGAGATAGAGGTTAGTTTGATTTTATATCCATTGTAAATTCTTGTACTATCTTGAGTTTTATTATTTCTCTCACTACATTAATGGAAGGGCCACTAATTGGGTGATTAGAGAAAACACTTAGTGAATCCTTCACACTAGGTGTGAAGAGGGTCCCTTGAGTAAATATGGGAGGCATTTAGTTATTCCCTCAAGTGAAGAGAACATTTATATTATATACTATAAGGTATCGAACCACGTTATATTATTTGTTTTTTGTGGATTATGCTTTCTTACCACTTGTTATTTCATTATTGCTTCCACTTGTATTTATTTTATTGCTAATTTGTGCTTGTGAATTATATTATTGTAATATCATTAAAGTAAATTAACTTTTAATTTATGGTCTATTCATCTCCTTTTGAACCCATTCCTAAATCCTACAAAAATTACTACTGGCACTTCTTTAGTTAGCTTTTCTGAGAACTTCCTTCTATTCCAAAATATTTCATTTTTTTGATGAAAGAATATTTCTAATGCTTTTTGTTTTAACTATAAATTCACAAACAATGCACTCCCTAGACCCTAATCACCACCAAGCTCAAGATAATCTTCGTCCTCAACTTACTAACTTTCCCAAACACATCCTCAATTGCATTATAGCCTCCAAGAACAACACGACAACTGACTTTCGCTAGAAAGCCATTGTAGTAGTTGACACAACCATCTCCCTAGGTTACCCTGCCATCACTGTAGGCAACTCCAACTCCTACATCAAGGAGCTCGTCACATGAGATAATAGTGCCTTTTCCCACATACATGATTGTTGCTTCATCTTGGCCAACATCATCCGACTGTTTCTCCACAAATATGCGCAACAGACGGTGGATAAGATGCAACGAAGGTTCCTAACGAAGGCCCTTGGGTTGTTCGACCAAGCAATGGATTTCTCAAAAGGGGATTTTGAGATCCATTGGAGTGCAGGAGATGAACAGATTCATCCCACTGGAATCGAATGGTGAGGTGGAGAAGGACAAAGTTAAATTAACTCGAATAAACAAATAGATTTTGCAACACTTGACTAAAAGTTAGATCTGTCATGAGTTTCATCAACTCAACGCAGATAATAGAAGGGTAAAAGTGAGTAACATTGTTGTGTTGGAAGTAATATTTACCAGTTTTGGAAGTGATGACCATAAATTTATTTTGGGTGATAAATGTACAAGTTAGTTTTTTGAGTTACACGTGCAAATCTCCTTAGAAGGAAACTACAATTAGAACAACCTATCTGTATTAGATATAACCATAGAACCACTCATGAGAGCATATTAAGAATTTTTACTAGCAAATGATATGAAGAAATTTAGCAAGCATATAAAATGCAGTACGGTTAACACAATTAACATATCTCCATCAAGCCATAACCCTCCAACTATGAAGTCCAAAAGCATTCAGAACGCTAATATGTAGTCAGCTCCACTCCAACTTAATCATCTTTTATAACAAAGTGGTGCATGAAAAAGATAACTGAAACGGAAAATGAAGGTCCACTTTCAGAAAGGCACAGCGTAACACCTATGGCATCTGGGGTTTTATTCAAGTAGGAAAGGCGTGGGCAAATGCTACCGCACTTTTAGATATAGCAACAAAATGATCCACATCAGATGCAGTGCAAAAGTATTTCATACATTATCATGCACACCAAATCATTGTATCTTATACCAAAGCATTGCAGCAAATAATGCAACAATCTTGGAAAAACAAGCTTCACCTGGAATGCAGTATTTTGCATGTGAGTAAAATTTTCCACTTCAGCAAAAACTTCATTTCTGATAATCCATGGAGTGCTTGAAAAGCTTTATCAACAAAACCATCAGTTAATACAAAGCTAATAATAGCCAAAGGCAACTATGAAGTAGAACTTCAGAAAGTTGTATCTGTAAAAAATCAACCTAAGAGATAACTTGATAGGTGCAAGCTCAAACACTTCAATATATATCTTTCTCTGACTTTTAGCCAAAAGGTAAATTTGCTGCCAAGGAGCTCCCACTGGTACTACACTGGGTAATAAATCGTGACCATCAGCCTCTTTGAACACACAGGTTCTGAGATGGCTGTATTCTCCACACAAGTAACTCTGGCCCACTGGCAACATTTGTGATGCATCACTATAAGAACCTAAGGTGTGATGTTCAGAAGTCTTCTGCAAACTCCTCTGCACTCTAGAGTTTACGGTTCGAAAAAAATCAAACAGGTATAAAAGAATTTGTTCTTCAAGCTCCAAGCTCAAAGGAGCCAATCTGCAAAAATTAGAACAATATTTCATAGAACAAAGAACATAAATTTCATTCACTAAAAATTGCAACTTAAAAACTGACAGAACCTTAAAGTTATATATTGAAATGAAACTAATGAAACATCAGGTTTCGTCCATTTGGCTGCAGCAAAGTGAAATATAGGTTCAAATGTGACGCTGTTAGAAGTACTCGTAGTATCTTGCTGGAAGTGCAATCTATTTTCTTTTCTTTTTGAAAGTTTTAAAGATTTTCCTCGGCTATCATTATCAAAAGACACCATTATAGGATACGGAGTATCAGATAACTGATTATCAATCTGTAGTGATAAAATTTGAGTAGAAATCCTTTGCTGCTCTGTACTATGCATGAAAACCACGGTTGACTCCCTAGCAGAAGCAAATATTAATTCCTGAATGTAAAAGATGATGAATCTTAGTTATCAGTATTCAGCTAACAGTAATGAATCACAAATAATTTAAAGAGAAATTACAGCAATCATTTTCACCTGGGGAGTAGAGCTGATCAGCGAGATACCGACATAAGGCAAGTGAAGTGTAATCACCTCACTGAGATGAGCTTCATGACACTGCTTCTGATGATCTGCTTTTCTGTTATCCCTGAATCCTAGAAAATTACTTCCTTTTACGTCTCTGATTACGTGGTAACTTGAGTCAACTATGCTGAGCACCTGCAATATGGGAAAGAATCTACTCATCAAAAAAATACATGAGATCATTTCTTTTCCATGCTAGGTAGGAAACAAAGGCAAACCTTTATTGCTCCTTCTGCATGTACAGATACAGAGAGTCTTCTCTCCGGCTTCTGAAAAAGATATATGATGGTCATAAAAGCACATGTGCAGCCTAAGTGGTACGCCTAGCTATTGTGCACAACTTAATTCAATCTTGCTTTCAGAATTTGGACATATAGTTAAAGGAAACTGTTAACCTCTATTAACCTTTAAGTGTATTCAAGACAGAATTTTGGGAAAAATGTAACATCCATAGCAAAAATTGATGTTTACCATCAAAACTCAGTGTTGTACAGATATAAAAGAATAATCATCAAGTTAAGCTATAGCGTCTTAGTCCACCTATTATTTGGAGCACACTGGATGGAGTCAGCAGTGGCAATTCAGCTAGAATTTTGAACCAGCATCGGAACCCAATCATTATACACCAAACTCAAGAACAAATGTTGGACAAGGAAATGAGGTGACTTCATCAAGAATGGATATCAGTAATTATATTTATCTTGCATTTCCCAAATGGTATGTCAATAAAAATTGCCTGATTTATAATCTAATATAAATATCTAGAAAGCCATTAGAAGAAGTAACTTCTCATTTTTTAGCTATCACACATTGAAAATAAAAATTTACAGTAAGCTTTTAGTTAAAAAGGCTACCAACAAACTTAGTACTGTTAAAACTGTATGTGCTATCTTAGAACTCCAGTGAGGTTAACATCAAACCCAATTAACGCCAAGTGTCATGACATAAATTGTTAGATTCTTTTTTTGTGAAAATAATCAAGATCTCGTAAAAATTGTTAAATCACTAGTTACCAATTGACCTAAAAGCTTAAACTATTAGGTAATAGTACAAAGAATAATTTTATATTCCCATGCCCCCTCATGCAGATTCTAATTCACTTTGCAATATGGATTGAATTCAGAATAGGTCTTTTTTTCCTTGACCATATATAAAAAATAATTAAAGGTCACAAGGTTCGAACTTCAAGCATTTGATTTTGATACTATGTTAAATTTCTAGATATCAACTGACCTAAAAATTTAAGTTGTTAGGTTATGACTCAAGAATAATTTTATATTTTTACAACACTCAGTTATTAAAAATACAACTCTCATTTGGGAGTGAAAGGGACAATATGATCGAAGTAAACAAGGCAAGATCAGTAATATATACTAAATTCAATCAAATGTTTAGTCAGTTATCATGAGCATTAGCATATTTTACTTCTGTTTTCAAGTGAAAATTTGAGTACCTCAAATGTTGAAGGTAAGGAGACAGGGATAAATTCTTTTACATTGTCGAAATTGTAGGTTCCAACAATCCGTTCACCAGGAACCTAAGTCGACAAAATATTAATAAACATAATAGAGATGAGTCAAACTTCAAAATCAAGATAGCAATAAACCTCAACAATTATGCGATGGGGATAGCAAGGTTCATCCCAAGCATATTTGCATGATGTATATGGATGCACAACAGTTTCAATAGCTTCACACTTTTGCTGGTAGATTCGTAGCCTCTGCCACACAAATAGAAAGAGCAACTCAGAAGAGCCATGAGCTTGAAGATTGAAAGATCCACAAATTTCTTTTTTCTTCAGAATAACATATTTAGATAATGAAAGGTTAATTCAAGCAAACAAAATCCTAATATTCAAAAGTTAATGTGAATTCCAATGTGTTATTAACATAGATAATCTCTCAAAAAAATACTATCATGTTTTTCATAGCTAGGGAACTAGCATGGTTTCCAAATGTCACAAAAGAAAGACCACACTAGGAAGAAAAGAGCACGGGATGGAGGAAGGGAGGGAGCAATAGCACGGAAAGAATTGCATATGGGGACATCAACCATACTCAAACAACCTAATAGGACTTCTTATTTCTTAGGAATTCAATAATGTTCTGCAAACAAAAGGTCCAAACATCTAATAAAGAGAGGCTGAAGGGAGTACAATTTAAGGTGGGTCCTCATAAGTAGCACCCTACAATAGCAAGTACACTAATTGCAGCAAAATAGAGAATGATCTTACAAAGCACATAAGGAAAATTCTAACTAGAGAGATGGGTGGGAGTACAATTTAAGGTGGGTTCATAAGTAGTACCCTACAATAGCAAGTACACTAATTGCAGCAAAATGGAGAATAATTTTACCAAGCACATAAAGAAATTTCTAACTAGCATGCATTTAACACTTCTAACATTTTTTGCTCAGTCAATGAGGTTCATTGTTCATTTCAATTTAGGTAGCTGTTAATGTCAACTGTACTTATGAAAATGTTTAGCAAGTATGAGCATGCGGCTGCTGCACTCCTTAAATCATTAAATCACATCACCTTAGCACACTAAAATCTTCTAGTCTACAGGTCATGCCCAACCCAAAAAAATTATGCAGCCTATCTCCTACAAAGATAGCAATTGCTTCATGTATTGCAACTTAATTGTGGCACCAAAATTCACCTTTTCTTACAATTCCGATGATTCTTTCGTAATAAAATGGAGATCATCTATACTTTAATCCCTTTGATGCAGTAGTCATTCAATCATATGTAACACCCCATTTTTTCCTAAGGATATTATAAGAACCTACTAAAGATGCGACCAAGAGTAGAAAAAAGATTATAGAAAATGATTTCTGTGGTTTGGATATGCACAAAAGAAAGTGGAAGGTGCACATTGATATGAAAAGTTAACATTTATTTGAAAGAATAAGAAAAAAGACAACGTTACGAATAACCATGTCATAAGTCGTACGAAATACTTTGATAGGCTAGAATTAGCAAGAAATTCAAATTAGAAAGAAATAACCAGTGAAAAATGATTGGCGAGGCTGTCTAAAGTTAATAATGAAGATGAATCTAAACTTACAAAGTTATCCATCAGGCAATGCTCTATAACAGTTTGGAAATCACGATCATTTCAATGTCATGAAGTAATGATTATCATACATTCAATTCCATTTTACGTAACCTAATCCAATGTTTTTCAACTTTTTCCATTGCTCGGTTTGTATTTGATTCAGATGGAAGTCTAATTAAAAACATGATGGAAAGCAGTTCACAAGGATACAATATAAATGTATCTTCTCAGTAGAATAAACATAAAGTAGATTTTAATCTATTTGTTAACTATTTACATTAGCCTCTAATACTTAACACAATATCAAGGGAACTAATACGCAAGAATCTCTACTGGCATCACTCCTTAGCATTTCTCCGATCCCACCGTCTATATTGGCTTTTAACTCAAATTCCACTTTTTCTCCTGCTCTAGACTACAAGTTTCCAACTTGCCTCATACCTCTGTCTCCACACCTATCTCTTTCTGATGTTATCATTTTTTTAACTGGAACTCAATTAGAAGTAGTAGTAGAAAAGAAAATACACCAACAGAGAAACCTTTGAAATTGCAGCAGCTACAAATAATAAAAAAATACATGTCAACACTGAAAAGAAAACTCACATGAAATTTATCTGACATAAATAGACTATTATGCGCATAATGTAAAATATCAGAAATCTTAATCAAGAACAAAACAAAAAAAAAATCACTTAGCCAAAATCTCTAAGATAATGCGTGTTGCAGATATGCTATTTTAAACAAAATATTCTATCAAAAAACATAAAATCAAAGTTGTTGGCAATTCACACTTTGCTTGGAATCGAGGTACCTTACCACCACCAACAACAAAGCCTTAATCCTAAACTACATGCATTCAGCTAATTTTATACACAGTTACCTCCATTGAGAAATTATCTATCCTGTATGGCATAAACCCAGTGTTGTCATCTGATAAAAGTATCAACTGTGTGGAAGAACCACTATCAGAGTTAGCGACTAATTTATCATCACTGAGGGCCATATCAGCATTTTGCACTTCAACTCTAACCATATTTAATTCACCGGACACATAATTATGCATTTTGACCTGAGCATCACCAAGGCAATCAGGAAGAAAACTTCCTGACCATTGCCATCCAATTTCATTGAACCGAAGAGATACAAGCAACTCCCTGCCATAAATCATGTAAGAAATGGGAAAATGTAGATATGGCAAAGCTTTAATTAACAACATGAATTAAACAATAAGGTGATGATTTCAATATCATGCGTTTAACTTGAAATTGCAAAAGAGAGCAAAAACATTTAAATTAGTAAGAAACGGAAGTTATACATGGAATTTAGCATATTGCACCTCTATTCTATATGCTGGAATTACAAATTTCTGAATCAAAAGGAAAAGAGTTCATGCTACAACAACTTGATCATTAATTCATCTCCCCAATACAAGGGTTCATGCTATTTTAAAATATCGCACATCTATTCTATATGCTGGAATCACTAATTTCTGAATTAAAAGGAAAAGGGGTCATCAAGTTGTCAGAGTACTGATGAGGACAAACTATGGAGTGCCTCAAAAAAGGATATGAAAAGGCTTATCTTTCATAGAATGAACACAAACCTTGATGTATCGGGCCAGTGAAGATGATAGTGCTGCCCAACACGCAAATAAAAAGCATTGTTTGTCCCTTTTTGCTTGTAGCATATGCCTTTGCTGCATGCATTGCAGATAACGTATCTATAGAGTAGAAGAAAATGTTATCAAACATCTATACCATCAGCAAGACTGCCCATAATCTGACATAAGCTTCACATTGTACACATAATACTCTTCAGCAAACCAAAAGATATCCCAAAATTTATTTTCTGTCTTATTATTGCAAGATACAAAATTCCATTGCTTGTAAAATAATATGAAAAAAGCTTTTAAAAGAATCAAAGAATAGCTAAAAAACTCAGAAAATTCTATGGCAATTATTAATTGCTATTGTCTTAACATGGATCCAATTAAAAGATTTACCTATATGAATTTTAGAGTGTTTGGTTTTCTTATTCACCTTAGGAATAATAATGCGAACTTGTGCTGCTAGTATCAAATAAAAGCAGAAAATAAAAACTAAACTAATTACTGGAGTTCAAACTTAAAAAGTAGCATCATCATGATAATCACATCCAACAACTAATCTACATAGCGTGCAGGAAACAATATCCCAAAGATTCCTGTGCAATAATAATCAGGAAGGGAGATGGTTCATATGCTATGTAAAACCACCGATTATGCAGTCCATTTTTGGGAGAAAGTCAGCAGTGTAAACCTCCAGGTTCAAGGACGACATATTACTTGGAATCCAAAACAATTATTTGCAAACTTTACCCAAAAAAACAGTCATCGTTATCATGCAATAAATATTGTTCATCCTTATTCACAAATTATTTACCACTACAATGGTGCTATCTCTAACAAACAACAATGTAAGAATCAACCTTTTCAAAAAAAAAAAAAGTAAGAATAAACAATAATTCCTAAGCCATAAACCTACGAGCATAAGATTTTAGGTCAATGGGCTACTAAAGCCTTAACGTGGTACCAAAACCAGAGGTTTTAAGTTCAAGTCCTAATGTCATCCAATTATCTCTTGCATAAGATTTTATTAAAGAACTATGTCGATTACATCAATATTGCAAAGCAAATACCCTTTTAAGCAAGGACGTACGTAGGAACATAAAATCATTCTTGGGCCATAACCTACAAGCTTAAGCTTTTTTGATTAATGGAGATTTAACAAATATCAACAAGGCATTTTAGGTCAGACTACATGGGGTGACTACAGTGGTTCTATCTCTACCTTACTAGATTATCATGAAATAATAATGAGATGACATAATTCCCTTGATTTTCAACTAAATTTCTATATAGTTGTGTGAAGCAAAAAGATTGTCACAGTGGTAAAACTAGGGAAAAAAACAACGTGGTTTTACAGAAAAACTTAGTATTCACAAGCATAACTTTAAGTCATAACTTTGTTAACGAACGTTGATTATAATATTAAGAAGACTGAGAACAAGCGAAGAGTCTATCTCAAATGTCATCCTGGTTAAAATCTAATATAGTAGAAGATATGAAAATGAAAATTTTAAAGATATTTAATTTCTTCTTGAACATCTATGAAGCACATTGTATTGACATGACACGATTGTCAAGACAAAATCAAAGCACCAAAGTTTGGTGCAGGCATACATTTAGCATCAAAGGTATAGGCACCAACATAATATGAAATTATGATGTCAGCCCAAACAACATCACTTAGTACTTTTTAATTTCATCCGACGCTCCTGTATCCCTAAACACATCCAAAATACATGCTATCGTTCAATTTCTTCCAAGGTTAGTTTAACATTTTCATTTTTTAGTAATAATAATAATAAAATTCAAAAAAAATCAGCTAATACATCTCAATTGCTCTAAATAGTTAGTTTAATTGATCTTAAGTAAATTATAAATAAATAAATATTATAATATTATAAATAAATTATTATAATAATTGGGTTTTACCCTTGTTTTAACAATCAACCCAACTAAACTTAAAGACATTGAATCCTCCAATGGAATCCTCAAAATATTCTCTAATTATTCGAAGACAATAAATGATGTTAAAACAAGGGTAAAACCCAATTAATCGTAAAGCAAAGATATTTAGAGTTAGGTTTTTAATTAAATAGCAAATTTGAAAATTTAACCTCTCCATATGTTCGGCCATGTACTATGCCATACAGAATTAAAAGAATGAAATATTAGACTATAAATCTTCATCACATGATCCACCACATTGTTTTTTTATTTGCTTCATAGAAATGCTTTATCTCCAAGCATCCTACTTTGACTTCTCAGCCACCCATGACTCACGTAGCGATAAGCCTACACACTTATTCACATACTTACCAAATCATCATCCCTTCAATATATCAATCCTTTCTCAAGCACCAACAAGCAAGAAAAAAACTCAGAATTCCAAGCCACTCCATTATCCCTTTTTTTAATGTTATTGTCATTTTTTGACTTGCTCATCCCCATACATCCACCCTTACGGTCCGTTTTTTTGAATAACATGGCCGATCCCCTAAATGGCAACTAAAAGAAATCATGTTCCTGTAAGAGCCTAAACTATATTGATAAGTATGATGAGGTATATAACTTTTCGAAAGATATGCTTAAAATTTACGATATTGAATTCTTTAACATGATAGTTATTGTCAATGAAAATTCTGAACTAGACTGAGTTTTTTACACAAGGCATGTCATCGAAGAAACTTAAATCTCATTCACTCTGATTCATTGCAATGACTTTGGATGATAGAACTCATGATTCTTAACAAGTTCTGTAGCCATAACCTTAAAAGTTTATGTGAATTAGGATTAACCAGTAAATCCTTGGACATTGGAATCATGAGATTTTGACAAGATTTACTATTGCCTTGTCTCCCAACCAAATTAACCCTAAAAACAACTTAGGACATTGACCAAACAAATACTGATATTTGGATTCTTTAATCGAAAGTTTTCTTCCAAATGGAAATGGCAATTAACCATAGAGGCTTGCGCCTATGAGAAGCCATTGTACCCAGGATATAAATCCTTAAGGGTAGCTCCCTTAAGGTGAAATCTAGTAAATTAATCTCCCCCCTAAGAATATATTTGACTATCTGCACATTTGAACTAATTGCATTTTCAGAGCATATAGTCACAAATTTGATTTCACATTTTGTTAGTTTCTTGGAAGTAAAAAGTATATAAAGGTATTGGTTTATTACTTCCAACAGGTGACCAACAAATGCTTACACCAATAATAATATTTCAGAATGATTTTTCTTCATCAACTCAAACCATATCCAGTATATATATTACACAAGTGTGATAGTTATAATAATTGTAGCAGATGATACCACAAGCTAACTCTAAAGAAATTCCTCGGATTGTAAGTCACACACTCCATAGAAGGTCTTTCCTCCAAGTACCACAAAAAAAGAATAAGCATAGGAAAACTAAATTAGAAAATTTAGAATACTTTTAAAAAAATATCTTTTATCAATTCATGTCATAAGCAATGATCACCTGGGTTGAAACATGATAGCTCTTGTCCTTCCAGATAGTTCATCAGAAACAGGTACTGATGTAGTAGAAATTAAGAAAGCGCTAGAAGCATTTGGTTTAGGAATAGTGATGTTAGTTGAACCACTGGTTGGGACAAGGGGAAATGGAGTTGACCAAGTAGAGCTAAACATATTTTCTTTTCTGATCTGACTGGAGGAAAATACAGCCAATCGAACCAAAAATTCAGAAGTACTTATATGATTCGACGGAGCATACATATAAGGTTTAGTTCTTTTAGAGAAACCACACGAAATGCTCTCAGAAGAATCTTCAAGCTTTTTCAATGAGTAAGCTGGAATGAAGCCAGCACCTCCATCCACTGAACTGCAAACAAAGGTAAGTATCCATCAATCTCACTTGAACACCAAGAGACAGAGCTCCAACAAAAACAGAAATTATTCAACCTGGTAAAAACTGTCGGTGAAAACTGCTTAGCCTTCTTTCTATTTGATACAATGTACTTGCTAAGATAATTCTCAGATGATGTCGATTCAGAGGATAAAAATGCAAGGCCTTGCTTTTCATCTGCTAGTTGTTCATATTCCAGCAACTCGTAACTGGATGGAATAACATGTGGAGAACCGTTATGCTCTTTGATACCATCTATAATTCCAAGCAATAAGCCCGTGCAATTATACAACAAATACGAAACAGAAAGACTGACTTCCCGTGCACCACAAGAAACATCAACTGTCTTCTCAAGGGTTACATGTAATGGACCTAGGATGATAAATATGCCATCATTATGCAGATACAATAGGATAAATATAAATCATAAATTTAAGGAAAGTGGTTACTATCAGAAGAATGAGGATATAAGGATAGCCTTTCAAGCACAAAATATTTGGACCCAATTGACTTGGATATCATAGAGAATGAATCCGCTCTAGGGAATTTTGAAACAGCAGGCCTATAACCATGTATCATGCATGTGACATCAAGGTCATGAGTAGAATCAACCGCAAAACAGGAAGCAGAATTTCCCTGAAAAAAGTTTTTTCACAACAAAGAAATGGCAACATAAGTATACCAGAGAAAAACCATAAAACAATTCATGACCATATAATTAACAGACCTCAGTAAGTGTCATAGAATGTGTCGTTCCACCAGATTCAAGCTTTAACAGTAAGCAAATAGGAAGATAATTTTTCACCAAAAGTGGTGTTATAAGCCTGATTTGGTGCAAAGGATGTTTAGGTGCTGGAGTTTCTTTATGCAGTCTATTACTAAAATTTTTGACATTCAACTTTTCTGTCATATTGTCAATCAGATGTGGGTATTTCCTTGTATTTCCCAATGAAGACAAGTTAAAATCTTGAACTGCTATGCAACAACGGAAAGGATCACTAGCTGGGTGAGAAGGATAGCAAACGAACGATCTCAAGAAAATTGGCCTATTTCCTTGGTGAAGGATGTCAGGTAGGGACTGTGCTTCACTCCACAAGTAGTTTGCACCAACTGGACGCCATCTTACTCGACCAGCCTCAGCCAAGTGAAGTGGAAGCGGAAGTTCTTGTCCTGGTTGTATTGGATCCAGGATCTGTAAAACACAGTGATGTAGCAACATGTAGAGTTCTCATACGGAAAACTATAATTTGTAATGCAGAAATCACAAAATACTAGCAGCTAGTCAAAAGAAAATTACAAAAGGCAACAGCTAGTGGAATTAAAATTTCTTGTGCTGGTAATATTGGATCCTGGATCCGGAAAAACCAATGATGAAGCAGCTTGTAAAGTTCTCATACTCAACGCTATAAAATGTAATGCACAAGTAAGAACTAACAGTTGGTCTAATGAAAACAACAAGCAATAGTTAAGTTGCTGGGATTGGCATACTTATCTGAAACTAACTCTGGTAAGAACTCTGAAACAGTTTTCTTCAAATACTGGTTAACAATATCATGTATGTTTTATATCAGAGATATAGTTCTCTTACTCTATTGTAGCAGTAGAATGGAGGAGCTTTGGGCCAGGAACTAATGACAGTCCCATACCTCCCTGGTGCATTGGGTGCAGCTTAGAAGTATGGCTTCTAAATAGGAGTCATATTCATAGAACATGGAGCTAATTGTCAACATATTTGTAGCACACAGAACAAATTAATTTAACACCTTCTGGATACTCATACGATATCCAATATCACATCAAATATGCCAAGTAGCAATGTGGCAGATCATTTAATTTATAAGAATATCATATGGGCACATCCTATCTGACAATTTCAATAGGTATTTAAACAATTTCAATAGGTATTTAAACAATTTCAATAGTTATATGTTCCAAAATACAAAATAAGAATTAATAAAATATCATATGATATCCTACGGAAATCCTATTAATTGAATTTCTTACGATTAACTACTCAACAGTCATACAAATCTCACTACTTATTTATAAGTATTTTTTGTTAAATATGAAGAAACATTAATACATGATAAGAAAAATTCCTTACCAATTTAAATCTTTGGAACCTGTTTTGTCTGTATACTATTTTGGTCTTTAGTATGACAATTTTATATCTTATATCATTTTCAATACAACAATTAACTTTATTTCATATCCTACATAGTTTTTAATATAACTTTATTTTCCATCATACTCAAATCTCAAGGCAAACTCACAATCTTCATGATATAACTAACTTGGTCCCTTTACCAAACAGGTTCTAAATAAAGTTCAATGAAACGGTTGAAAAACTTTTATAGAAAGTGTAAATACGTAACTGGAGAAATAAAATGCGAGTCAAAGTGATCAGTTTGTAGGAATGGAAATTAACATTGGATAAAATTTAGGAAGTCCTGAGAATAAACAAACAATATAAGCAATTGTAATTAGCTTTCAAGGACATAAGATATCAGCAATAAATCTAATATCACTTTCTAAAAAGCTTGATTTTCAAAAGAAACCTTTGGAGAAACACCGAATGGGATATCAAATCGAAGCTCCAGAGGCATTGATGTTGCATTGAAAAGTATGACCTGGAAAAATTCAGTGGTAAGGGACAGCAAAAAAATTAATCATGAAAACAATTAAATACCTACAGTCGAGTATAATCTTATCATCTTGCTGTAATGCAACATTGAAACCTCAAAAACGACCGGTACAACTAGTCCTTCACAATGATCTTTTGTATCTTTCTCCTCGATCTTCCAAGAAAATTTCAAGGCATTTTCATGCAATCCTGGTTCTGCTGTTCTTGATTGGTTACTTCTAGAGAAGTTTACCTCAAAGCAGCTTAGTCCAACCATATCGATTGACATGGGATTGGAAGGACCTGAAGTCCCATCAAACTGAATGGAAATCATATGATGTGATGAAGCATTCAGCTTCTTCTCAATAAGTAATTCAGAAGAATGTGATGCCTTGTGCTGGAAAAAATGTTCATCGAAAGTTTCTTCAACATAAATAGGAACAGAGAAACCTGGCTGGACAATTTGACCATCTCCATCAACCAATTTTAGCATGTCTTGTGTGCTGATAGGGCCACGCGATACATGGAAATTCAGAGGCAATGAAGTGTCATTTTGGAGAATATAAGGAGCATATCTTCTGATATGTATATCATCATTCGCTGGGAATGCTATGGTTCTCTGACTTTCAAGCAAGCCAACCTTATTCAAGGCATCATCAACCATCTGCAGTAACCTGAAAATAGCCTGCATGATATGCATGAATTACTAAAGAGAAATAAATATAGAATGAATCGCATAAAGTTGATAGAAGTTCCCCAGTAGCCAGATTCAAGCATAAGATATTGATTTATAAAAAGATACACGAGGAAATACAGTACAATCCCTACCAACCAGAGAAAAAATTAGAAATTAAAGAACAACATTGGCAGTTATAGTAAGCCATAACCATACATCTCTACAAAAAATATTAGCAATGATTCCATATGCTCTAAATACAAGGATTCAACGAGTGTACCAGACGTATCTAATTCAATTGAAGAAGCTCTCTATGTGAGATTGACTTAAAGGGGATAATTTTAAAACTTTCAGAGTTAGAGTTACAAGGTTCTATAATTTCTTACAAGCGCAAGCCCATATAGTTAATCACTCATATCCTCATCAAGGAATGAAACTTTCGATTAAGGTCAAACGTTAACAAATGTCATGATTGCATGAGTGCGATGGAAAAACCCTACTAAGATTATATAGCTCTATCACTGAAGTTTCAACCAGTAAATTTGATTCACTTAAGCCAATTGCATTGAAGGCTATAGAATAACCTATCAGAAGCCATGGGATCTCTCGTTCAAGGACACTTCAATAAATCAATGAGAACAAAGCATAAGTCCCAGACCTACTTAGATTTCCTCTAATGGATTTGTTCGATCATCAAATCGGGGGTTGGTCGCTAGTGAATATTTTGCATCTCTGGTTAAGGGCACAACAATCTGCTACCAAGGAGTAGGAATCACATAAAATGTAAGCTGAAATCAAGTGTATCTTAATTAGGACTGGACTCCGTGAGGGTACTACAAATATGATGACTAAACATATGGACAAACACAGTCATCATTTTGTAGAGGTGATAGAGTAACAACATAGCAAAGGCATAAGTGCTTGTTGTTACAAAGGGGTTGCATTGGTGTAGCAAGGCCATAGAAGATTATTGTTAAAGTTCGGGTTGTGGCAGCTAAGCAAGTGCATGAAATCTTGTTGTCAGGGTTAGGTTTATAGCGGTGTAGCAAGCGCATAAAAGCTTGTTGTCAAGGCTTAGTTTGTAGCAGCGTAGCAAGCATGTGGAAGCCTACTCCAATAAGTTAGGTTACGATGACATATTAGTTAGTTCCTCCATTGTGATTATTGTATGATCATGTATTTTGATGTTACCATATTTAAGTTACTTGATGACTAATGATCTATTAAATTTAATGATATAGGCTTGGAGTTTTATTACTAATTTAATGCTCCACACTATAGTTGAAGTAAAGAAGCATGGGAGTGGAACAAAGCTTAATTTATAAAGTGTTGGAGAGTTAAAGACTATGTGCAAGCTTTCAAGATTGAGAGAAGCTGAATTGAAGATTAATTTTACTGTTTATTATTTTTATTTTAGTAGAAATTATTGTAAGATTATCCTTAGAGTGATAAGAGATGTGAATCATGATGTGAGCGCTTAGAATATTATTAGATATTGGTTAAATCAAGTTTAGATAGATGCAAAACGAGTTGGACCAACTTTTGTGAGATTTGGTATATACAACTACTGATCGATCAACTCATCGATTAGATTGCAGTAATCTAATTGAAATGAATGTTTTGAATCAATCATTGGTAGAGCACTGTTTGGCTGATTAATCTGATGATCGATCAAGAAATCTTTGATCGATCAACAGTCTGAAATGTGATCGTTGGAGTTCCAATGACCAATTTCTTGATTGATTACTTGAACAATCAAAGGATGGTTTCTTGCCCAAAAAGTAGCTGCGGAGATTTTCTTTATATAAGAAAAAGAGGTCTTTTGGAGCTGATTGATGAACGTTTTTCCATCATTCTAAACCCATTCAAATGTGATCTAATCCCCTTTGGGCCTCAACGTTCCCTTTGCATTCAACCAAATGTTAGGTAAAATCAGGGATTGCCTTAAGCGACTCCACCTCCCGTTATTTGCTATCTTTTGTAGGTCATTGGAGAAGGAGGAATTGGGGCTCAAGAGAGGGAGAGGGTGGTGCCCATTGGAAACCACCAGCTTTTAGGCAGAATACGCTGCAAAGCTATTGCTAGCTACAAGAAGTCCACCTCTGACTCAAAGAAAGGGAGAAAAAGCGTGTTGTAATGTGAGAAAAGGAAATTTTAGTAGTTTTTTTAATAAAAATTGAGAATATTGCATACATACCACTTTGTAAGATTTTTATTTACATATTTACCACTTTTCAAAATTTATTTACATTGGTGCCACCCTGTAATATTAAATATTACATATACAAGATTCAAGTTAGCATCCATTAGAAATAAATGAAATATTCTATATGTAGGTCATCATTAGCCCAAAGCTGTCGCATAAGCACCCTGCTGAGTATCGCATTACTGCAATTTGGCCACCGTCGGCCACCATATATCGGTTGCCATTTTCAATCAGCCATAGCCTGCAACTCCGCCGTCGACCACTGCCAACAACCTTGCCGCCGACCACCGAGCATTACCGTATCCACCACTATGGGTGTTCAAGTTGGATTAACCATAGTTTAACTATAACAATATTGACAGAGTATCACTATTATAATATAGAAAAGTATAGAGTGGAACATGTGTAATAAATTTGGTAGGGTAGTTAAAATATAAATATAATCTTTTGAAGTGAAATATATGTAATTGCCCTTAAAAACTATTAAATGTTAATGTTTTTCAAAAAAATTGACAAACAATTTAGGAGTAACGTGAAATATTTAAATTGACATCAGAAACTAGTTTGTAAAACCTAACGAGACTCAAAAACCCAAGATGTTAGTGTTTTTAAAAATTACAGACCAGTTTTATACTCCTAATCTTATCGACACTTGACTGATATTTGCCATTTGGTATCCAGCAGTCATAGGAGAGTTCATCAACTCATGGATTAGATTTGATCTTTACAAGTCCTTACCACTAAATAATACAATATTTCTGTTAAAGGGATGTTCATGTAATGTTTCATAATTCTAAATTTATTTAAATTTGAAAAATATGAAGAATCATTACATTTATAGTTTAAAGAGAAACAAGATGCTTTTAGGACCCAAGTAAAATATATGTAACTATAGATGCCTAATTGTATCTTCACAATCAAATTATTGTTGGGTAAATGCAACCAATTGTATAACTTGCAGCAATAAATTTTCTGACATTGAGTCTCATGCATGAAGCACTTTAAATAATTCTTTAAACTCACGAGACAATAATGAAAAGTTTTGAGATGGAAGTTATTTCATTGCGAAATTTTAAAGATTAGTTCAAAGAACTCCACAAGAAGACCTTATATGAAACTCTTTTAAATAATTCTTTAAACCTATGATAAATTAATGTAAAGTTTTGAAATGGAAGTTATTTCATAGTGAAATTTTAAAGATTAGTTAAAAGAACTCCATAACAAGACTTTTCTATATTTGTCCATAAATTTTAGCAATATCTTCATATAAGTTTTAAACTTTTAAAGTTTTATACGTCTTCAAACAATGTGTTTCATGTTAGGGGATCTTTTGTCCAATTCACTCTTGATTTTCAATTTCATGATCTATAAGGACTTGAAATAGGCTTCCTATCATTTCCAGTACTATTGTGCCAAAGCAAAATTTTAATGGACTTAAAATCAATTAAAATTGATGTTTAATTTCGATTTAGGCACTAGAAGTAGCTTTTGAAATTTAGAACCCCTACGGGAAATTTCACGCCACATGGTGCAATGCCATTAGCGAGTGCTAAGTTTCAAGCACAATATGGCGCTTGCATGGCATTGCTTCTTACCACATTCTATCACGAATAGAATGACCATAATCAATGGAAGTAATCAGATAATTGGGATGAGTACACATAGACAATTAAGATCGAGTACACCAAACTCTTAGAACGCTTGGATTGAACTTTAATCGAACCACCAAGATTCAACCATACATGAACAAGTGATTAACCAATCCTATGACTTGGATATTGTTACATGGACGACCGGGAATAAAAGTTCTTTGACACTCCAAATGAAATCAAGGCTAGATCTGACGATGGAGTCATTTTCTACCTATCAGCAGAGAGAAGAACCAGTTAGCAAGTTTCAGCTCAATTCTGATGATATCATCATCAAGCTTTGCACTAATTAGGTTATACAACTTTGTAAAACGAAATGGAAATCCTGAAACTCTCAATTAGGCATGGAGCTCTGATAATCACTGAGACTGAGAGCTCGCAGTCTTTCAATATAACCAAAGTAGATCATAGCCATCCAGTGGCCAAAGCTCATTGAAAATGATCTAGACCATTTCAGGGTGAGGTTGGATAATTTATGAATGTGTTATTTTAGACTCGAGAACATCAGGTTGCCATTCTGATGATGAAGTGAAGCTCATCAAAATCTTCCTTGTATACTAATCGTACAATGAGCTCAAGGAGATAAATTCTAAAATAGGATCGTGCATCTATATCGTCGCGAGTTAGTTGAAGTAAGAACACATCCAATTGGCTGAGATTTTTGTGAAATTCGCTAAACTAAAGATTGCTAACAAGTAGAGATCACCTTTCCAATCATTATGAAAAACTAAAGAAGCTATGAAAAAAAGCAAGTAGTATCGAGGAAGCTCAAAAGGTATCCTAGAGATAATTAGCATGCCAACGGAGTTATTTATATATTGTCCCCGAGACACCTAGCAAGGTCCTCTTTATAATGGTGAAACCGCTTCGTCGACAATCCATCAAACCACGAGTCAACATTAAGCTCAAGGTTATAAAGCCAATTTTGCACTTAATCATGTTTATTTATGTCAAATCGTACTACTGTGTGGGTAATCACACTACAGATGGTCCATGATAACAATCCTCGAAAGAAGGTGGGTAATGGCTTCTTGACCATCTAATTGGCTTGGGTTTTTCTACGTCATAATAAATTTCCTATGTGAGGAGATTCAAGATTATTTTTGCGCATCGCAATATTTGAGCGTGCAGAGCAGAGTAGCAGTAAACAATAGAATTACAGGGACTTATTGAGTTAATCTAGCAATCACTAGATTGAACCAATTGATGTGAATATTAAACTTGAAATTGAGTGATTTTTAGGCTAATTCACCGAACCTTCACAAAAATTCACACCAAATCAACCACATAATTGAGATTAAGCAATGACCAATTAAAATTAAGATTAATTTTGGCACAGACTCAGTTATTAATAGGTAATTAATTTAATTAATCAATCACATCAATTCCAATCCATTAATTACAGGGACTTATTGAGTTAATCTAGCAATCACTAGATTGAACCAATTGATGTGAATATTAAACTTGAAATTGAGTGGTTTTTAGGCTTCACAGAACCTTCACAAAAATTCACACCAAATCAACCACATAATTGAGATTAAGCAATGACCAATTAAAATTAAGATTAATTTTGGCACTTATTAATAGGTAATTAATTTAATTAATCAATCACATCAATTCCAATCCAAAATTAATGGAGGGTTTAGCGGAACATGCTTATATTATACTAGCTTTTAATTATGGCAATATCTAGGCCAATTTGATAAGTTCAATGACTAAAGCATATGATCAATTAATTCCTCAAGTTAATTAATTTTATAATAATTTCTTGGTCAAAATAGGAAGCGAATGAACCCAAATTTCTTGTAATAGTTGATGGGGGCACCGTACAATCATAATGTCAATTTATTCCAGGCAAACTCTACACTTGATGGCCAAGATCTACCACAATGTGTCAAGCCAGATGGATGGATAAGCTATGGTGGATTTGGAAGGATGACTGATAGACTTGATTGGAGATTCTCGCTTATTATGAATAGGATGTTCCAAATTTTGGGTTTATTATCATATAACATATTCCTTTGTAAGATAGTAGTATTTGGCATGTTTCTACGCATTCTATTCTCGCATTTCAAATTTCAAATTATAATTGGGTTTATTTAAAGGGCCCTAAACTATCATGGTAGTGGATTCTAAATGACAAATATTGAGTTGCAATTTGAGTATTACATCTCAGAAGTTAGGGCCAGAGTGACAGTTTATAAATACTTTAATTTTGATTAGGGATTTCAAATTTTTCTAAAATCTTAGTGATTATTTCATTTAGTTTCTCTCATTCATCCTTGAATAGTATGACATCACCACCCCCTTAACATCTCATATAACTTGTCCCCCCTGATCTACACCATCTAGTTGATCGCAAACCCTAGGAGCGTTAGGCTCCCAACATCGTGCATGCCACAGTCATCTGAAAGAGGCTTCGCCTTCGTGTGTGACTTGCACTGTCGATGCATGGGTCGCTCGTGTCTTTCCTCCATGCACATGACTCTTTCCACCTACAGAGCTGATGTGCGGACCTTTTGCACCACTTCCACTTTCATTGCTAATGTGCAAGATGCTCGCCCTCAACCTATAGCACTTGTATGCCAACACACAACACCAGATCTGCACCCCAACAACTCTGTTCATGTTGACGCCATATCCTCTAACTACCTCGCCTACTTCCCGCTATTGCATTTCTGGTTATGCTGGATTCTGCTAGGCCATCAGCCTCTAGATTGTCATTAGGATCACCTCACTATTGCTACTTTGGACCATTCTTGATTCACTAGACTCCTGCAAACTTGATCTAACATCAAGATTTGCTTGGTGTGCTCGCATTGAAGACACTAGAAATTATTTGAGAGCGTTTGTTGTTAATTATATGTGTGAGGTGTCCCTATATTTATTGCGTACTTTGGCTCTAACTGATTGAATGTATGCATCCTAATCTGATTAGATATATTTTTATTTAACTTGAACGTATTTTCTTAATATTTTAGGTGGTTCTATTTGCGGGTTAAAGTTTCTTCGTTATGACAATTATTTTTAGAAATTTTTACTTCACTATATTCTGTGGTCATCCAACATTTGATTTAGAGATCTCTGAAATAAGGATATATCCATGTTGTTCCTCATCAATAACATTCTCCATAATTTTCCACTAATTATGAGAATTTCTTGAAAATAATCTTTCTAAAACTTTTCAAAATTTCTTATACATAAAGTTTGTGCAATTAAGAGATTTTGGACAAAATGCTTTAAATTAACTCATCTTTCTCCACCATCAAAAAAAAAAAACTCACCTTTACCTCAAGTTTTAGAATTTTGAGATCAACAGGTTCCTTTAGATGAAACAAATTATGCACATGAACATGAATACATAGATAGAAACATGTTAGACATGGTTGTAGAGTAGAACACAACATGTGTGTATTTGTATATATATATATATATAAATAGATAAATAATATTAATATATATATATATATATAGAGAGAGAGAGAAAAGAAAGTATGCATATGTACATAAATACATAGACATAAAAAATATATCCAAATTATAATAAAGAATCCCCCAAAGCTAGTGTAGCATTTAACAAATAAAATGATATGATGTTCGCTGACCGGCACATTTTAAATTGCATAGAAATAAATAGTTTCAACAAACAAATTTAAAGCATTAATGATAGAAATGCTTTGAAGCCCTCGTAAGTGACCTCAAACTTTGAATCCAACTAGGGTTCCTATGTAGCACCTATGTGGCAATGGTTCCGTATAGACAAAGTAATTTTTTCCCTATGTAACAACACTGCCACATAAGAACCTTAGTTGGATTCAAAATTTGAAGGTCACTTATTGGGGATGTGTAGCATTACTCTTAATAATAAAAATTTAGTACTGTATTGATGATATTTAAATCAAAAAATCGTGATTTGTTTTAAAATTCAAATGAGAAGTGGCAATAAGTTGGACAGTTATCCAGGAAAAGTATCAAATACTCTTGTTAGGTTATTCATGTTTCATAGATCAACAGAAAGCAAGCACTAAAGAAGAGATGCAGGGGATACCTCTATCAGTGGTTCTGTGATATTAAAGTTTAACTGGTCATTTGACTCGATGTACACATTTGTAGTTGCAGTTATGCTCCCATCTTTCCTTGATAAACTTACTCGCAAACTCCAAGGTTCAACAAATGGCTCCCACATAACCTAAGAAGAGCACTGTTTCTTCAAAGAAGAATCTTGAATATTATAGGAGAAGTAAATCTTACGCAGGAGTACCAAAACATGCCTTATCAATATTATTGTAATTTATTAAGAGATTAGTAATGACAGAACCCTCCAGGCTATCTTCTGTTTGCTTTGATTGGATGACCATGTTCTTCAAAAGAATCTCCAGGATAGGTCCATGGAAGCTTAACTGAAAGAAAGCAAATAAGTAAACAAAAAGGTCAGACTATGGTCCTAAGAAGTGAGAACGGCAAACAGAACAAGCCAGGACAATATTACAATCACAAGCAGAAAGCAACATTGCAATGCAATACAATTATTAAGTTCTTCAAAAAATAGAAAAACAACTATTTCATACAAGAAGTTAAACCTGAAATATTATATTTCTACCAAACAAAACTTTTCACATGACAAGGTCCAGAACATCAACCGGGGCTTGCCCATGTATTTTTATAAGCAAAAACTATAGCTATAGCTTTAAAACGGTAAAACCCCAGACTAAACTGGCAGTTAAATCAGTTGACCAAATATCTCGGTCAACTTTATTATTCATTCCTGTAAAATCCAGTGCGATTTAAAGGTTTTTTTTACTGCTGGCAACACAACGAGGTGGTAAACTAGTTGATACAGATGAATGCAAATATGCAATGCGTGTTTAGATTTCAGCAATTTAATAGTCAAATTATCTTGAATACATGAATTCGCTTTTAAAGATTGATTATTTGATAACTTTAGAATTTCAAATGCTACAAATTAAAACAATTAGAAACCATACAACAAATACAATCGTCAAAGTGACATATAGTTCTCCAGTAAAGGAAACTTTGAGCAATCCACAAACTCAAATAATTCCATTGGAAACCGGTTAACTAGCAATTAAATTGAATTGAGAATTAAACCAAATTAAAGAAAAAAAAGGAATATCACAGTAGTCACAAAGCCTTAAAAGATGATGTCAGCATTATAATCTCTCAATTAGTAATATGAATTAATTAGGGAGACAAGTTGGTTGGGTTATAATGATCAGATGATACCCTTACTTTCAAATCCGATGCTTCTACTAGAAAGGAACAATTGTAATGCTTAAGCAAACTTTCAGCTACAGTGTAACAGCAATACAGACGATTATCTTCACTCAGGGTACTTGCTAAATTACCTACAATGTTGCATGGGAATATTAATTTGAACTGTGATAAATGGCGCTGCAACTCACCTTGCAAGTTTGACGAACAATATGATGGACGTGGGCATGGAGAATGTGATTTGTTTGGGGATGTCTATTCTGATCTTGGCTTTGAATCGATGCTAAACACAAGCGCCATGGAGTTAGAAGGATGAGAGACGCATTTGAACAAAGAGGATATATTCAGTCAAGGTCAAAGGCAACACATATAGACTTAAACTTGTAGAACATTCCATCTCTTCTTTGGCTTTCTTTATTAATATTTAAATTTTTTTTACTATTGTTAATATTTTACCTAAAAAAATTAAAAACATATTTCTCTTATTATTATTAAAGCCTTCATATAAGACAAAATCTTAAGCTAACCAAGTTAAATCAAAATTTCTTTCTCGCTCACTGCACTCAAGCCTTATGAAAATGAATCAATAGCAAAAAATTTGAAACTCTAGCTCAGCCTCGGTCCTTCTCTCGTGCTCAACATCGAGGAGCTCTTACCTATTCTTATTGTCGTATTCACGGTGGTTGCCTTAGCAAGTAAAATTATATTTTCTCTTATTCTCTTACTTTCCTCTAGATCTACATTCGAACCCTCTTCACTATTCATGAAGTCCCTTCTCAAGTTCTCATCTTGATTTTACGATACTTTTCTGCTACTCACAAGTTGTTTATACTAAAAAAAGCAAGTTTGTTCTATTTTGATGTCTTTTCTTAAGTATGAATTATTACATTTATTATTGTATTTAACGTGTTGTGCCGTGTTTGTTTTATGTTTTAAAAAATCGTTATCATTGTGCCACACCGTGTTGTATCCTCGTATTCTTGTGCCTATCCATGCTTCGTAGGTTATAATAGAGCTAGATCCATTAAAAAAATGACAAGTCGTCGACACATGAAAACGTCTAATCAAAGAAGATTGAAGTCATCCAGAAATGGTCAATTGCCACCTTGATCACAAAGGAATATTAAGGTTGGTATACATTCTCTTGTCAAAGCACCTCCATGACCTAATAGAGATGCATGAAATGATCAGATAAGGAGCAATTTCATATTAATATGTCACCAAAGTAGATGACCAAGAATACTCCCAAGTGTACTGGGTGCATTCAATAACCCAAAGGGCATGAGTAACCATTAATATCAACCTTCCTTGATCTTGAATATAGTTTTCCATCCATCAGGTTAATGCATTTTGATTTGGTGATAACCTCTTTGTAAGTAGATCTTCGTGAACATGACACATGTAACATCATGTTGAGTACGTGATCAAGTTTCATAATCAGAAATCTGTACTAAATGGTTATTTTATTTATGGCATGATTGCCGATACATGTGCTAGCTATCATTCAGTGCCAGAAATGCAAGAACTGCAAATGGTGACACCTCGACAGATGGAACCCTTCTTCAGTATCTCATCCATTTGTCATTTTAATTTTGTATGCTCTATGGGGGCATTTCAATAGTGAGGTATGTTAGAAAACAATGAAATTACTCATAAGACTATATAGGACATACCCAAAGAAGGGAACTCATCTGATAACTATTCAGGACATGGTCTTGAAATTCCTATTGACAACTTTCCGACATCCATTAGTATAGTTGAAACCTTTGAAGTCGTATCCTTCGTCTCTCGCACTACTAGTGCATAAAGTGCCCATCTTGGCTTTCTCGCTCCATTGATGTGAGATCATTATGGACTTCTTTTGTTCAATTGTTGCAAAAGATTTTGTGGTCTTGCACTTGGTTGGCTTTTTTCAATTGGCTGGATTCAAGATGATCTTCATCTCATTATAATGGAAGACATAGGTGTTTGATCCTCCAAAGTACGTAACATTACTGTTATAGAGTAAATGTTTTCCTAGCTATTCATAGGCAATGATCAAAGTGGAAATTACAATCCTATCAAGTAAACTCCTAATTTTATAGGAATCAAACATCACTAGCTCATATGGATTATGTTATATTAACCCATGCTACCATATGTGGTTAGCGATGAGAGACATATGAGGTAGTGTAGATGCTGAGTCACATACAATTAGGAGATGATAGCATTCAAACAGCTACCACTAGCAATAATCAATTTGTAAGTCTTGTCTCCACACCAAAAATAAGTGTAGATGATATTATCATGCACTCAGATTATGTCATTCTTAAGAGATGACATGACACATCTCAAATTTAATTGAGACAATCCTAGGTCTTCCTCAGCATCACTTGCTTCTACATCACAAGGATGAATGAGATGTTCCTTGGCCTGATCCTCCCATCTCTTCCTCAGCCTCTTCTTCTTGGGTGCCTATGAAAAGTATTTTCTGTGGGCACTGATTTGAAAGTAAATTTACTTCCACTCACAAGTTTCTAACCCTGTGACAGTAGTAGCACTATTACTCCTAGGTCCAAAAAAGGACTGAACTTAACCGTGATTCGTGAAACCCTTCAAGTACTAGGTCCAAACAATCTGGCACGTACCTTGAGATGTTACTCTTTAGGTCGAGCACATTGGAATGGTTGTGAATGCCTTACCCAAATCTTGGCGCAATGAGCATCTAACTGAATGTCAAATCTAACCAGCAATTCATCAAATTGCATGTAGTTGGCAAATCTTGAAGTACCCTGCCTTAGATTGGCTAATTCATCAAAACGTTTGTTCCGAAAAGTAAGCAATAGATAAAAATATTTTTATTCTTTCTTCTCTTCCCAACAATCTATAGGTGACTGTCTAGATCTTTGGCATCGCCTCTCTCGATTCACCCATAAGATAATAGCAAGCTTGATTAATTTATCATTGGCATGTCCAACACGCTTCAAAATACATATCCATGCCAACAATCCAAACAATCATTAAAACATCACAATTCTATCTTCACGCTACTAGTGAGGTCACCATCACAATCACACATTGAGAGGTGCCACGAAAAATTAATATTGCGCTCATAATATGTAGGTGTTTGCTCAAGATAATACTTTTTTCTATATGGCGGGCCAAGAGTGGGTAGCCGCCACAACCTCTCAGGTAAGTATCATGACCCCTACATGGGACATCATTGTGATATGATGGCTGAACCCTATGGACACGTAGGGGATACGCCCAAACCTCCTAAAGTTCTATCATATATCCTCTATGGAGGGCAATAATGATCCTTCCTCTTTAAGGAAATACTCATCATTCCCTAAATCAAATTTTGGTGTTGTACAAGGATTTTGGATCAAATCACTTTATGGTTGCTCATCATGCTCCTCAAAACCATGCTGAGAAGATGAGCTAGGGTAGGCACTCTTTCCTGCTGCTAAAGCATCTACCTTGCCTCTCAACTCGACTCCATGCCTACCTATAGTGACGGACATCTATTCCATTTGATCCCGAAGCCTCAACAAGATTTCATCTCAATGATAATCAACCAAATGATCTCTAAATCAAGCATCGCCATAAGTCATGATGGTAGGGATTACTAAGTTGGAAACCTAGGCATTTGAATGATGCTTTGATATCAATTGGATACAACATTAAGGTCACTGATGTGATCTTCAAGTTTACCAATAAATATTTGCTCTAGGATTATGACTTCAGTGTTACAAGATTCAGTCACTTGAATAACTTAAATATAAGGATCAAAGTTGTCGGCAAACACAACCATCAATTCTGGTTGGAATACAATTGCCGGTCGATTTTGACTATTGGTAATATAGAATATTGAAAGACTTTACCATGAAATCGATTAATGGCCGAAGACAAAGATAGTTTCCTTTTTTGAATTTTAGTATTGATTTCAACATAAAATTTGATGTTCTTTGATGCAAATGAGAATGCAAAGGCAATCAATAATTATTCTTCAAACAAATACATTTAATTCATGTAAATATGCATAAATATCCAGTTGAAGAGAATAAAGTTATTCCCAATTATGCTATGTAGTCAGCACCTAGCATGGAAATTCATCGATTCCTTAAATTAATTATGCTAAATTCATGTAAACTAGTGAAACTACAGAAAAATAAATAAAAGCTTATCAAGACACAAAATTTACACTCCAGTTGTGTGCAATACTAGGATTAGGAAAGTTCATGAGGACTCTATTCAGATTATGAAATGAAACAGGGAATATATTTTAAGTTAATTGCTGATCATACAAAAAAAGGAAAAGCAAATAACAAAGTACCAGCCGGAAACCCCTAGAATCGTAAGTGTAAACAGTAGAAAACAGTACTGAGAAATTAAGGAGATGATCAAATAAAGACCAAAGAACATAAGTGACGTTCTAAGCACCCTACATAGGTGACTCGTGGCACCTCTGAAGCCTCCTTGTAACAGTTTTCAGCACCACTTGTACTGAAACAACAAATAGTGGAGAACTCTCACCTCTCTCATATCAGTGGAATATTCATTAGTTCATCAAGAAACCAACGTGAAAAACTGAAGGTGGTGAAAATAAATAAGCCTCAGAATGTTTTCCCACATCCAAGTTAGTGCCCCATCACAAGAAAACCATTGTTAGCTTAGTCTTGAATCCACGCCCAAGTACAATGCATCAGTCACTTTGTAGCTAATCAATTAATTTGGTAAATCGACTGACTGGTTCAAATGGTGCCAAAATTTACCGATGGGTAACCATAGTGGACTCTACCTACGGTCGATTTGGTGAAATTGGCTGCTGGGTACCATCAGGAGCCATTTGATCCAGTAGTCTTTTAAATTGGCCAAAAGCAGTGGCCTTCCAGTCATTCCTTTACCTGTTCTAACATGTTTTTAATCTGTTTTGACTGATTTCACTTCCAGGTCCTCAAATACAACTCAATCATAAACCAAATGTGTCCTGACTAGTACAAGACCATCGGTGATCATCCCCACATGATACAAATTAAGTCTAAACAACATCAAATGAAGATAATTATGTACAAATAAAATAGAAAGTAATTGATTTTAATGATGCCTCCAATGATGACTGAGATGCTCTGTATTAGTTACTTTTATGCTATAATTTATAACACAATCCAGCCAGTGTGATTACACACTAAAGCATTCGCATCTGTGCTTCATTAATCATATCAATATATCGCCATTAACTGCCAATTTTCACTCTCATGTAACACAGTGGAATGACAATCTTATACAATTTCCTTCAAAAAATAATTCCTATCACACTGAGCCATTTCAAAATCATGCAAATCAGGCATTGATTCTATGAATACCAATTCCCTCTGTACATACATTACCATGGATTACATTCCAAATGCACTTAAAAGTCCTTGAAAGATAAAACTATAGTCAAATCAAATATTAACATTATCACCTTCTTCCAGGTAGTCTACACAAGTATGACCAATTATCTCAAAAACAATCATTTTTGATGTGGAAACTTATTTACTTGAACAACCACATTACTACGCTATCTTTATAAATATTTTTCCACTTAATTTCCAAGCAATCACTCCGATATAACATAGTTGTTTGGATGGTAGTCTTATCAAATATTTTCTTCAACATGATGGGTATCTTTCCATAACATAGAATTTTTGCCTAACTCCTTTATTCAAACTATCCTTAATAGAAATGTGATTAACATCTTCCTTTATAATCTTACAACTATGATCACTTGACCTAAACTATTTGAAGTTCCCTCATGGATTGTTGCCACATACAACATTAGACAATTGTCACATTTTTAGAAAGGATCACCAAACTTAGATTTTATACACTTGGTTTTACATTTAATCAATTTATATCACTTTTGATGTAGGGCATAGTTATCCACGTTGACATTGATATAATCTGCCAAACTTAGATTGTATCCTTTTATTATATATATGAGTTAATAGCAATTAGGACCGTCTAGTTTGGGCCTATGTGCAACTAGATCCCTTTAGTTTCTAAATTAACCAAGTAGGTCCTTTAGTTTGAAGTAAAGTGCAAATAAGTTCTTTGATATTAATGAAAGTATTTAATAGAGGATATTTTATCTAATTGATAAGTCCAATTGAACTTTATTTCATCTAAAATGTTGATTTAACTTTTAAATTAATTAAATTAATCTATTAATTAGAGAAAATGTCTACCATTTAGTCTCTTTATTAATGTCAAAGGACCTATTTACACATTGTCTCAAAGTAGAGGATCTACTTTGGTTAATTTAGAGACTAAAGGAACCTAACTACACATAGGCTCAAACTAGAGGGACCTAATTGCTATTAATCCTATATTTATATATGGATGTAGGACTTTTGTTTCACATCTATTTGAACTTTAATATGTAGGCTCGTTTAGTTGGGGTTCAAAAAATTCTTAGTACTTCAACATGTACTATTTCATCTTTGTAACCTAATTCATTACACTATTTACTCTTCTTCTTGTGAAACGACACTTTGAGTTTGAGATGAAGTTTACTACGATTATATTTACGCCTCACCTAAGCAAAGTAATTCTTCTTTGCTTAATATATACAAAGCCAATGCCCTTTTCTTGCTTGATTGAAATTTTATTAGTGATCTCTTCATCTTGTTGAAATGAGCCAGGAAATCTTTTATTAATATTGAGCTTAGACCTAAAACTTTCAACCTTGTGAAATTACATATTTGCTAATGTCCATACACTGTTGAGACTTAAATTGCTCTCTTGTCTAAGTTAATTAAGGTTTTTGAGCATGATAATTAATTTCCTAGAAAAATATGCTCTAAATTTCCTAGATTCTTTCATGAAAATTTATGTGAATGTGCAGATTAGTGTGATTAAAGAGCAATTTAATTTAATCTCATCAATATCTCATCATATGGCACAGTTTCATGTTCACCGAATTAAGGCATTTTAAATTAGTTGAAGTATTGCATGTTTAGCGCCTTCTAGCAAGTTTAGAATCCTTCACTACAAAGACATGTAGGCCATACCCAAGATTTCAAGTTGACATTTTGGTCATGAGTGAATCAGTTGAGTGTCTCCTGCACATCACCAACTTTGCTACTAAAATGCTCCCTGAGATTTCAATTTCTGCTTAAGTCCTTACAGAGTATCATACGCCAGAATCTATGAAGCACGGACACGGGACACGGAATACGACACGACACGACACGGCGACACGATGATTTTCCAAAATATAAGACACGGACACGGCATGATACGCCAAATACAATAATAAAATTAACAATTCATACTTAAAAAAATATATAAAACATGATACAAACTTAAATTTTTAAGTATAAATAACTTGTAAATAGTACTGAAGTATCATAAAATCAAGATGAGAACTTGAGAACAAACGCCGTCGATATTAAAAAGATTTGACATATAAATTTAGTGTTCACTTTGAGTAAGAGAAAATATAATTTTGCTTATTAGGACAATCACAGTGATATAAGAGCTATCAGTGTTGACAACCATAAAACTTACCCTTCCCATTATGAACTTCTCCAAAATTTAAGCAATCACTTAAACAAAAAATCTCATCTAACATTGACAACTATTGAGGTTCATAATTTAGTTACGAATGCCATGGATATTAAATGAATATGTATCACCTATTTTGCATAAGTAGATTCATAATTCTTATTTTTAACATTTGGATCTATTTGTTTTGCCTATTTAAAATTAACCTAATTAATTTTAAGCAGACATATCACATCATCAATAAAATTTAATATTAAAGATTAACTATACTTCATATTATACATACAATTCAAAATAAACAATTAACTTTATTTCATATCCTACACACATACCAAAATAATAACTTATATCACATCTCTCACACAGCCCAAGATAATAACTAACTTTATTTCACATTATTTATAATTTTCAATAAAAAATATCTTCATCTAGATTTAACTATAATTTTGTTAACATTAACTATTGTAGACAAATAGGCCCAAAGGTTCCTAATTCTACACTTGCACAATTTAATCCCCAAATGAAATTGGTTGTTATAGGCACTCAATACAGTAGACTAAACTATTCTTTTTCCTTTTTTTTTAAATTCTAAGCAGACTAAACTATTCTTGATAACATTTGTACATGGAAAACCAACATATAACATTTGTACAAGTTCAACGGTGAGACAGTATAGAAATTTGTGGCGAGCAGCAATTATTTGACATCAATGGAGCGTCCATCAGTGTAAATATGAGAATGGGGCACTAAAAGGCCAAAACAATAGCAAGGGCCTGATCTTGCGAAATTTATATCATACATCATTGCTCGAGTGTCCATTGGCAGAGATACAAGAATAGGGCACCAGGGCCAAACTAACAGCAAGGGCGGATCCTGAAACATTACTATATAATATATCATTTTACAGTATCTAAGGGAGTATCTTCTTTAAATTCTAATTGTTGAATAGTGGTTACCAGTCACACCATACAAACTATAAACATTTAAATCAAGTACATACACAGATGCACACACAGAAAACTTTAATTGTATATTTGACCTATCATTGGCCCACCTGACTTGGTGGCTTGTATAAAACCTTCTCACCAACCATAATATCATGTCCTAACTGGTTTGGGTTGTGGAATAAAAAACAACAGCCTCAAAAGCACAAAGGAAAGAACAAAGGTATGTAAAATTTAAATCACCAATCATTATCAAAAACCATAGTACAATCAGATTACATACCCTTCCATCACTTAGAAGCAGAGCTGCCTTCATCAGCCTAACTTTCAAATCAATGTAGCGTGATAGCATCACAGATGGTGCTCCATCAGGAACTTTGAGCTTACTATGACTCCAGAATTTGAGTACATGATAGGACAATGCAACATCAGCAGATTCTACCTGAACCTCAAGAACAATCTGCATTACTCCCCTTAAAAGTATCTCACCTTCTAATTTTACCTGAGAAATATATATGAACGGAATGGGGTACAATTCATGCTTTTCAACCATCTCCAACATGATTCTGATCTTCTCCACATTACATTTCAGTTTCAAGTGGCTTTTTCCTAGGGAAAACTCACAAAGTTTACTCTGCAAAACCAACTTCACATACCTGCAAGGCCTTGGTTCAACAACTTCTAAATCTTCAGCAGATGTGTCATTTCCAGTCTCCAGCTCATGAAATAGTTGTGACCCTCTTACCTCAGACTTATAAGAATGTTCTTCCATGCTCCATAAGGGCAAGTGGAAAGACATCAGCATGTTTTCAGATTTAATTGTCAAACTAATAGCTTCATGTTTCACACTTTCTGAAACATCAGAATATAAATCATGATGTTCTACGCTAGTATGGGAACAAGTTTCTGAAGTTTCTTTCGTTGAAAATGACATCAGAAAAGCAATTAAGCTAACCCAATCTTGTAAATGTAACCAAATGTCAACTGCAGGAACTACAAGCAAGATTAAATCATCCTTTTGAACAGATTTGGAGAAGTTGATGCAAATGTGAGAAATATCACCTTCAGAAACAAATGATACTAATACCATATCACTCTGAAAAGAATGTAGGAGGAGACTGGAAATATGCATATCAAGGGACATTAATGTTCCATTTTTCAATGTAGCCGAGCAGTCAAGCTTCAGACATGCTTTAGCTATAGTGCCCAATGAAGTAGACTGTTTCACACTTAAACGAGTGAAATCTGTTGCTAACGCATTGACATGTATTTTAATAATCAGAAAAGAGTCAACTACAATGTCAGGAAATAGAGCAGCTTCCTCTTTGATTTTCCTCTTAAGTTGGAGAAATTGAAAGACATCAGAACTGAATAATTCAGATTCTTTACTAACCAAAGAAAGCTGATCAGCAACATTAACAGTTGCTTCAAGTCCAACAAAGAAGTATTCATCTAAATGGAATAAGAAAATTTGACAAATACATTAGAATATCAACTTTATTATGAACATAATTCACATAAATGACGTGGAATGCAAGAAATTACCATACCTACGATAGCCAATTTACAGCTGTCCACATTCATCATGATCAAAGCAGTAACATCAGAACATTCAACTGAACTTTGAATTCTGCAAGGTATTCTAACCCACATGTCTGCATCAAATTGTTCAATAAAGGGAATACTTTTATTGAAGACATATTCACCATGCCTGAACTGGAGACCAGTATCATCATTGAGCAGCACCAAGGACAAAGATAAATGTCTCCAAAAGAAGTTAATAATATGAACTTCTTTGGTGACTGCAGTGGAATGGGCCACGTAGTCCCCGGGAATATCAACAAAAGCATCCTCTGAATTTCCCGTAGGACTGAAGCTACAGTAAAATCTAGGTATATTGACCTTCAAACAAAAAAATGTCTGGTTCTCCACGGGTAAAATCAAGATAGATTCAAACACCTCAAATTTGCAAAGCATTCCTAGATTTTCTTTCTGATACTTGCCAGACTCATCAGTGAGATTTGAATATTGCTCATACCCCTTACACGTCCAATCAGGTAGTGAAAAGTAGCCAATCAACATTGCTAGGAATTCGGAAGTTAAGATACAGAGCACATGTTGCAAGCTAAAACTAATTTCCACCATTCTTTTCTCTTTATCCTTCTTTGCACGAATATTGAAAACAGGAGATATACTAGATGAAACTGATCCCAAAAGAATCTCATGGAAGGACCATGATGAGGAAAGGCATAGCCCACCAATTGACACTAGCACCTCCCAACCGGTAGCACATTGAAATGATATGGAAGATAGAGTTTGGGGTACAGTGACTGTATATAAAATGCAAGATGAATCATGAAAATAAGCTTTAACCTTGTTAAGGTTGACATCGAGTAAACTGACATCAAAACTATTTGAAACGTGAAGGTCATCCATAGCAGTGCAATTCAAGGTTCTCGTACTTAAATTGTTCATATATCCGGATCTTCTCTTACTGTTTGACTTGTAATTTTTATGGTCTCGTCTATTAATCATGCACAGATTCTGCAGTGCATTCACTCCATGTATGATTGAGTTATTAATATTGGACAAAGAACCTGAACTAAGACTAGTCACAAAAGGAAAATGATCCATAGAAATGCCTCCAGACATGGCAGGATCAGAAGCAAAGAGATTAGAGAATCCAAACTTTAAGTACTCACTACCAATTCTTTTAAAACTATTATCAGGTTTTTCCACTTCAACAGTATTCTCAACTGTAGCAGCAGACGTTTTCACACCTATTTTGTCAAAAAATCTCTGCAGCAAGAAGCACATTTTAGGATACACATGAAAATCAACTTCTCCAATGACAATGCTATATTCACGGCGAATGCAATTAATATCAGCATAGGCTTTATAATACAATTGAAAGCAGCACTCATCTAGTAAACTTTCACTATCTGAAAGTTGCAAGCTGGGGCCAACGTGATCACTATGAATAGCAGGCGATTCATGAGAGCTGCTTGTATTAGAACATAGGATTAGACAGTCCAGTTGGCCTTTTGTGTTGAGAGCATCAAAGGAAAATTTCTCCATAAAACAAGATACTTCAGTCAATTCTCCTTCAGTATACCTGAGGAAAATTTCTCCATAAAACAAGATACAAAATTTTGCTTCTATGCTGCATAGGATTAGACAGTCCAGTTGGACTGAGATACTCATGCTGCATAGAGGTAAGTGGGTCGAGAAATTTTGATCAGGCAATATGGCTTTTTACTTACTTGGCAACAACCTTCTCTGAGTTGAATAAGATTACAGCATCGTAGTCTACATCATCTTCAAGATCAACATGTACCTTTAAATGGTTTAACTTTAAGGAAAATGTGAAGTAGGTTGATGTCAAATGACAGGTCTTATCAAAATCACCATTACTAGGACTACTTCGTGCTGGTTCAGTAGATTTCCTTTCTGATAATTCATACAATCTCATAAATTTATGAAGTATTGTTGGAGAAAACTGCAAACCAAGATATGTCACAGCACAACTGACCTGGACGACAAGAGTAAAACAAATGTTACAGCAAAGTTAATCATCCGTCTACAAAGAAATTATCAAGGTTGAGTTGCCTCTATATATCCTTCTAAACCAAATATAATATACAACAAAGACTTCTTAAGGAACTATCGAGAAGAGCCTGAAAATTTAAATCTTGCAGCAATAAAGCACATACAATCTGCTATATTAACATGCTAAGAATTGATTGTCCAAAAAAAAAAAATATTAATAGCACATATCATTGCATTTGCAAGCAGTTTTCTTTGACCAATTTTAGGATAAAAAGCAATTATCTCCTCATTTGAGGCATTATCAAATTTTGTCCTCTCCCTTCATCTTAGTCCTTCATGTCCTGAACATACGAATTCTTTCAATATAGATACTATTGTCAACGATGAATGTTCCAAATTTGCCTCGACCTCTTCCTCTACCTATACTCTTAAACATTACATGAATTATTAACAATATGGAGAGTATGTATTTGTGCATCCACTTTCCTCTTCATTCTTTCCACTCTTTCCCTTCCCCAATACCTTGGTCCCTGTACATCCATTCTCTCGTCTTCTGATACGAGACCAACTTGATGGTCTTCTTAAAGCATCAATTAGAAAGCAAAAGCCAACTAAAGAAAAATTAGTCAATCGTGCTTATTCCAAGTTGAAACTCTTATCTGTTTTTCTATTAGCCAAATGATATTGATCTCAGATTGTATCTATGTGAATTTCTGAGGTTTTATAGGGTTTTGAAATTATGATCTTTCATAGCGTCCTAAGTTTACCTTTTCACTAGCTACAACAGATTAACCAACCACAATAAGGACCAACCCCCATCCAGTGCTCTTATCTTCTGAAGACAACCCAAGTTCAATGGCCATCTTCAAGCACCACAAAAAATATAATTTAATGAGAAAATAGTAGACTATTTTAGCTTAAACTATTTATATGGTGTTAAAAACTCCTTAAGTATTTACAGCACTGGGTTAATTTTAACTGATTTACGTGCATTTAAAGTTGTTGAAGGCTTTCAAAGCTGATCATTTTGTGCCACTTATTGAAACAACAAGAATTATTGTCTATGCACCAAAATTACAGCATTTACTCGCCTCAAATGGTTTCAGTGTTGGTTCATCACTGAAAATGCACATATGGAATCCAAAACGTGGGTTACATTTCTCGATAATTGAGACAGCATCAGTAAAATTAGGCATCAACATGTTCACCTGCAACACATCATAAAACAACCTGCTTATTATTGATAAATGCAGTAATAATTGAAGAATGAAATCATAACCATAAAAGCTTACCTTGAAAGCAGTGTCAAGTTCAAATTGATAATAAAAATCTTGAAGTTGAAGATTATGCACTCCATTAGATATGATGCCCTTAAGGAAAGATGTGAGTTCACAATTATAACACTGGTTGCTACGTAACAAGTTGGGAACGCTCTCGATTTTAGTCACAGATCTGAAGGAAGCCCCTTTCAATTCCAACGACTGCAAGGAATTTGGCATATATTAGAGATTTTACAACAAATATTTCAGCAATTCCTTTTCATTGAAAAATAATCCCTTTTCACATACAGTAAAAAAAGAAAGAAATGAAATATCAAACAGATGCTCAAAGAATATAGATACAATTAGTAGAAGATTTCAAAAAACTTGATCTGCAAATTTCTATGTATGCGTTTAGCTCTTACCCATCCCTACATCCACATAATATCTAATTATCTAATTATGTGTTGAGTACACAAATTAATTTTTCTCTTAAGCATACATTTCACCAACTTCCTTCCAAGGTTAATATGCATTTCATCTATCTTCTAGCTTAGATTACATCTCGGATCAACAACTAGCAAATCTGAAAAAAAATTTCACCTACTTAAATAACTATAAAATGCAATTCAAATTAGAATTATATTTTTTGTAGTTTCTCATCGGATCCTTAGCACTACAAACTCTCCTAAAAGCTTAAGCAGATAGAAATGATGCAACAAATTTACTTATTATATTAGTCGCACATATTAAACACAACTTTTCTTTTGATAGTGGCACACCCACTCATAGCTATGTCAGATTTGGCGATGTTGCCAAACCAGCGATGACCACACCCACTAATGCGGAATAGTGGTGGCTAGGGTTTAGAAGGTGGAAATAGGAAGAATAAAATTATGAGTTTAGGGATTTTCACCCTAAGCCATAACCCTATCCTTCCAGAATTTAAAATTGATTCAATCTCATGAATTACAATTCAAATTCCATGAACTGAAAAGGGGAAAATTAATTTTATTCACTAAGCATCTAAAATGGTCCCAAGTCTCGGATGAGAAGCATGGAGAGTTGCGTCAGGCAGTTAACAGATAGTGTAAGACTTGTCAAACAAACATAACTTGAATCCTTCAAGAAAATAAGAGATACGAAAAATAGACTTGACTCAAGTAAAATGTATTAAAGATTAGGATCACAAAGTACTTTTCAAAGAAAAAGATATCACCAACTCTATTGTAGTACCTCTTCAAAACGTCTGAATCAATCTACTATAACTCTTCTCTGGTAACCCATGAATTTTATGGAGGCAAACCCTTCCATCGAATTAGATATCGTTGTACCCTCAATTTTGAGTAGATATCACCTGCTCATCAAGAATTTGTTTAACTTGCTCTTTTATGGTGGGTTTGAATGGTGGATGCTCAGATATGGGTTCTTTTATTACTGTTGGTTCCCTATATACCACTGAACTAAACACTGAAAAATCGGACTAATCCTAAAATCAAGTGGTAAATCCAAAACATATGCATTCAACCCAATTGTTTTCAGAATTTTAAATGGTCCATCACCACGAGCTTGAAATTTCTTGACAATCTCATATAGAAATCATTCGGGTCTAATTCGAATAATTAAATAATGACTCTAAAAATTCTTGAGCACGTCTGCGTGAATCTATTAATTTCTTATAAGTATCATTATTGACACTTATTTTCTTGCCGACTTCATGATGCAAATCTCTAATATGCTGTATAAGGGTATGAGATATGTAAGAATTCTAGGCTTATAACTATGCAATGCCTCCAATGGACTCATGCTTATTGATCTATCAACAATTATTGTATATGAACTCTTCTTGAGACATAACATGATCCCAATTCTAACCATTATTTCTAACTAGACACCTAAGTAGATTACCTAGACTTTAATTAACTATCTCAATCTAGCCATTAGTTTATGGGTGAAAAGCAATGGAGAACTTAAATTTGATACCCAGTATATGCAATAGAGTTTTACAAAAGTACCTTATGAATCTCATATCTTTATCAAAAACAGACTTGGGTAAACTATGTAACCTCATAACTTCATCGAAGAAAAGGCCTGCTATGTTAGATGCATCAAATATTTCTGAAAGGAGAAAATGTGCCATCCTAAAGAAGTGATCAACTATAATACATATGAAATCATGTTTAGCAACAGTACGAGATATCCCAAGAACGAAATCTATACTGATATCCTGCCAAAGACGATCAACAAGAAGTGGGGTGTAGAAACTTGAATTTTGTTTCAGTTGTTTTACAACAACACAGGTTCTTCACTAAGTAACAATACGTGTTACATCCCTCTTGAGACTTAGCCAATAAAATTGACCTTTTACAGCCTCAATTGTTTTGTTCAGCCCGAAATGAATAGCAAGACCTCTAGTATGAAATTCTCAGATCATGAAATCTCTAACAACGGTACTGGCCAGACATATCCTACAACCTAAAAAAAAATACTCATCTAGTAAAAGATAGTCAGGATGCTTTCTAAATGGTCCATCTTGTAATGCTACATAAAAAATCCCAACAATCCCTCTTCAATGCACTGCCAAGATTCAAACCCAAGACATGTATTGATAACAGTTCTTAGAACCCTTAGTGCTATTAATTCTCTTAAAAGCTTAAGCTAATAGGGAAGGAACAACCAATTCACTAATTATACTGTGCATATAAGGCCTATGGGTCAAACCCAACCTTTCTTTCGACAGTGACACACCCACTCAGTGCAGGCAGGGCAATGATACTAAACTAGTGTTGACTACACCTAAAACATTCAATCATTGCTTTTCTCAACAGTTCCAATATATGACAACAAGGAAAATAACAATGTATGATCCTGTTAAGGTAAATTATGCCTAGAAAAATTGAATGTAGATATGGGGAAAAAAGTAAAATAAAATAAAATGGTAGAGGAATGTACCATCAGAGAAGTTTCTGCATCATCATCTAAGAAAGCAAATTTTATGACAAAACTATGGAGAACTACATCCCATTTCACCTTCCTACGATTATGTAAAATGTATCTGTAAATGAAAATAATAGATGAAAATTAACGCAAAGAAACACAGATTCAACAATACTCGGTGAGTTAAAGATCAATAATTTTGAGGCGAGCAACTTACTCAGCTTTGGATAATAATCTTTGTTTGAAATCAAATAAGCCATTAAGAGAAATCAATACCTGCAATTGAACAAAATTTTGAGAGAAAAGGCAAAAACATTACATTACCAAAACCCAGTAAAAAATCAGAGCAGGGAAGAATCAGAAAAAAAAAGTCTGCCTAAAATTGACACGAGCTCTAGGCCAAAGCAAAACTTCCATAGCAGAGAGCTGGCTGATACAAAATTAATATAAAAAACAAAGAAAAACTAAATAAACAGTTTTTGAACACTGATTTCAACCTTTACTTCTTCAGCATTGTTAACTTGATCTAAAATAAACATATCCATGCATTGCTCTAAAGTGATCTATACATCCAAACCTGCCTATAGCTCTGCATCATATGCACTAGCCGCAAATGAAAACTTGATAAGCAATATGATCATCAGGATATAATTAGGGTTATGAATGAGTTGAGATCAAGTTACTTGAACTAAATTCATATTAAAAAATTTGGGTTATGGCTAGTTCACACTTTTACTTGAACTTGAAAAAAATTATGAGTCAAGCTGACAAAATTTCCAAGTTAAAGTATTTCAAAAACTTATGGAGATAGCTCAAAATTCTAGGAAGCACGGATACAAGGATATGTCACGACATAATACGCTTACATATTTTTCAAATTACAGAATATTGACATGACAAAACATGCAAACTAATGTGCTAGATATCTATGTGACTATGTACTTTTACTATAGTTTTTGCTTAATATGATAGAAGCATATAGAAAACATGGATGCAATCCGAGAATACGGGGACACAACACAACACATCACATAGGATGCACAGAAATGCCCATGCTTCCTTGGCTCGAATTTAATTTTCATGAAACATATAGGTTTAGTAATTATAAACCAAGTGTTTATTGTGTTGTATTAGATTTATTTAACCAATAAATCAAACATCCTAATAAGAAAATGAATAATAAATAGAATAATCTATAAATCTATATATGCTTCAATTTTACAAGAAAGAGAGTCAATATCAAGTGGATTATTAGAAATGAACATTACAAAAAATGAGCATTATCATAATGAAAGAGTAAAAACATAGCTTATAAAGAAATCATCTCTTTCAGTCAAAAATGAACAACAAAGTTGGAACAAGATCTTAGAAGCAAAAGACAAGATGCAAATGGAAATGATCAAGCACAATAGAGGACTAGAGAAGACTCACCAATCATTGCAAAGGGCTTAAGAAATTTATGAAATCACAACATAAGGGAGGAGAAAAAATAGCCATAGAGGAGAAGAGCTGAAGGAGAGAGGCTAAAGGTACTCATTGCATCACCAAAGAACTCCATCCCTGATTTGGCCTTCCCAAATTGCTCAAGTCTTCAAGTATCAATTGTGATGATTGCAGAATGGGTGGGCATGGGCCAACAATTCTATTTCCCAGTGTAGCTTTTAGCTATTGATTGATATCAAAGTCGATAAAGACATGGGTCTCGAGAAGACAAAGGTTTATGACATCCTTCATATCTAATCCAATGATCCATTTGAAGCAAATGCAGCTTTCTGATCAATAGCATATGATCAAGACAACACTTGAAATGCCACATTAAATTGTCTTGAAATACCACATTAAATTGAAGTCTTCAAATTAGCCAACACACCTCAATCCAACAACTAATGTTTGATGCTCAAAAGTCAAAATGGTGGTTTAATAGAAGCCAGTAGATGCACATATGATGGCTTAAGAAATTTGTGAAGTATAGAATCGAAATGGGCCACCTCTATATCTGATTTCCAGCATCTTAACCATTTGAACTATGGTTATTCACATTTCATAAAAGATGTACAATTGCATATTTATGTGTATTTTGGGCCAGTAGGGAAAAGAAACATGCGAGCAAAGTCAAACTCAAACTCGACTCAAAACTCAAAACGGAATGGATATGTGACATGTAGCTTGAATCGAAATTACTCGAGTTGATCATGAGCCAGTCAAAACCTAGCAAGTTTTGTGTTAGGAAATGTTTTTTTAATCAGACGTAGACCATGATTTCAATAAAATAAGGTAAGATCACATACAAAAAATACAATCCCCACTAAGGATTAACATAAAAATTGAGTGCGAAGAGCATACCCCTCTCACAAGACATGTCAATATTTGCTAAATTAATAACAAAATCAACAGCTATATTAGCATTCTCGTACACTATGGGCATGTTTGACAATTATCCAAAAATGGGTAAAATATCTTTTTAATAATATTTTAAATTTATTATAAATTTTAATAACTTTATTTCACATCCAACACAAATTTCAACCTTAAAAATCAACTTTATTTCACATCCAACACAAATTCCAACCTTAAAATCAACTTTATTTCACATCCTATACACCTCCCAATATTAAAATAAATTTCTTTCCCATCAACTCTATAAAATAAAATATTTTCTCTTTACTTACCCAAATTTATCCTCCAACCAAACAAATGTGACTTTGCAAAATTTTAAAGAATACAACAATTCAACAATATCACGCAACAGTTCAACTGAGTGGCCTGTTCTAAAAGCTTGAAGAATATCAACAATAGTAGTGGATGAATCTCCTTCCAACCAAACTCCATCTGCTCGATCAATTTAATTTTTTGCTAACCTTATTGTCCTGCATGCGCTACTACATTTTGCAGCAATTACATCATGGGTAAGCTTTCCACCAACTGCTAAAAGAAACTTGCCATCTTGATTCCTCATAATCAAAGCAACAGCCTCTATTCCATTGACGTCAACTGAACCATCAAAGCTATTTTTTATTCAATTCAAAGGTAGGGAATCCAAGAGAGATGAAGGGTAGCCTACGCACTATAATCTAATAAGATCCCAGTTCTCCAAACCAGATTGATTAACCATTGATTATTCCAAAAAGTGGATGTTAGTAGCAATTACAGAGGGGTAACAATATGGTTTCCCATGTACCAGCCAGATGCTGAAACTAAGATTAGTCACTACCTTGATTGACCAAAAGTTTGGATTCTCTTTTCAAAAAAACAAGTGTGGGTTCTTCAGCACCCGAGCTTTTATCAACTTCAGGAAATCCTCCAAGGTGTTCAGCATTTTCAGCAAATTTGCCTCTCCAAGACTGCTGTAAATTACCAAAATTGTTTTGACTATAGGGGAGGTCAACATAGCCAGCTACATTAGCGACAGTTTCAGCAAAAATTACACCTGTAGATTGCTGAAGATGCTGTAATGCAGTAAGCAGAAGATCTGCAGTTACACATGCTGCGTTGTAGAACTTCAGTTTATCTACATTGGCATGAGGAGTTCATAGCACTAGCTAATCCTCTTTTATTCAACCAAAGATGAGTAGGAGTCTAGGGACAGCACCATGACAGATACTAATGCGGGACGAAAAGTATGAATGATATTTCTAATCTATAATAAGCAAAATTAATTAGCAAATTATTTTAACTAAGCACAAGAATATTTTCTAAAATATAATTTTATGACAAACAACATTTTTAAATCCTGCTAATTAATATATTTTAAATTTAAAATTAAAGAGGATTATTTGATAAATAAGAATTTATCAATCAGATTAGGGTGGTCGAATTAAATTCAACAAATAAGATCTGAAGTTTAAAAATTAGGATAGATATCTCGCATTTAAATCTAATAGTAATTTTTGCTCCAATAAATGTACGATCACATGATTAGAGCCAAATCAAAAAATCAACGTCGTGCAATATAATTTCGAATGAGTCGAAAATCAGTAGTTGCATGGTTTCAAAGCAAATTATACCTTTGTTAGAGGAATTTGCGTTCCAACAAGTCAGCACCGGTTTTGTTGCGATGCAAACAGACAATGCGATCGCTGCGTGTAGACCAACGACTCGGATGTGGCAAGCTCTAGATGAAACTCAGAAGGACTGACTGGCTCGAGCTGTGCACGCAATGGCCGAGCGAAGCAGCAGAATCGACTGAGCAGAACTGCAAGGTCGGCTGAGCAGAATTGCGAAGTCAGCCAAGAAGGACAATGAAATCAATTGCAAAGAGGGAAAGCCGGTAGGTGCGAGGGCAAATGCGGCTTGTGAGAGAGCGTGGGTGAGCTCGCTCGACAGCTGAGAATTAGGTGTGGGAAGTTGAAACGGGCATTGGTGTCGCATTGACAGAGAAACAGAGTAAGGGAAAGAGAACTAAGGATAATGGAAATGATTTTTTCAATCGAATAACTAGGCTAATTCGATTCTCACCAAAAGCTAACCCATTTCCATCCCTTCACTATAATTTAACAACTTAAATATACAACTAAATTTCATTCATCTATCACCTTCTAATACAATGCTAGGCGACATCTTTATATAGAGAGATTCTACAAAAAAATTTAAAAATACAATAATAAATGCTAAAAATAAAAAGCCAAATAAATATGAAATAAATATGAAACTAAAGTTCTGTGTGGCATTATTGTGTTGCATGAAACCGTGTTGTATTATATAGCTGTATTAAAAAGTGCTGTTGAATAAAGTTGTTTTATTTGTTTGGAAAACTGGCGTTAAAAGCTATTGTTAAAAGTTGAACTATTTGAAATAAATTATTGTGCTATTTAAAAAATTCATAATTCATATATTTTATTAATAAATAGTGAAATAGTTTACATATATAATAATTTATTATGCATATTATTTTTATATGATAAATATTATAAAATATATATTATTATAAAATATTATAATTTAATTCACTTTATAAATTTTTAAAATATGTATTTGTTGCAGTAGTTTTATATAATAATTTAAATTATATAAGTTATAAATTAATTTTTTATTATTAATATATAAATAAATATATTTCTAAATAAATTATATTTTATAACATAATATTAGTTATATTATGATATAGTAGTTTAAAGTTTTATATATACTATTTTAAAAGAAATTACCATAATATATAATTAATTAATTTTATTTAATGTAATGTAATTATATATTTCATAATAATTATGTTATTTATATTTATATATTTATTATATGATAAATAATGATAATATGATTATTAAAATTTAATTATTTTGATAGTATTTTTGTCCTTAATTATAACAAAAGCACTTTTCCAAAAAACTACCTTTTTAGCTTTCTCCGTCAGTTGTTTTTCAACTTTTTAAAAACTGAAATATTCTCAAAAGTTATTTTGCCAAACGCAGCTTTTAGCTTTCAGCTCTATGAAAAAGTTCTTTTTTCCATCAAAATTTTTTTCCAAACGTAGCCTAATTCTATCATAATAAAATAAAATTAGCTCCAAATGTGACTATTTTCAAATCTCTCAAATTAATTCTGAATCTTCACTAAATCAAATTAAATTTGAATATAACTAATATATCTTCAATTAGCTCTAATTGATTTGAATTTAAATCATGATATCAGAATTATTATTAGATTATGCCGATACATGTTCCCACCAAATACTCTATGAAGCACAAAAAATCAAGACTGAGTTTTTAGCTTCCAAACCAAGTTTCCTACTCATTGCTTTTTAGGAAACAAGCTTTGAGGTTTCATAGAATCATACTTTTGTCATACCAGTGTATTCGGTTGCTGCCAATCAACGCGGCTAAAGTACTGTTGAAGGCTTCTTTCTTTCCGCTCAGCATTGTTGAGCAATACATCATCCACAATTTTAGGTATAGGCTAATAGACAAATCCCTTTCTAGAGCTAATTTTCCATTGCATGTTGTTCTTCACAATTTCCCAACCCTCACAAATCAATTGATAATTTATCCACCATACCACCACATTTAGCTATGATCCTCATATGCAGCAAACCAAACTGCCAATCTGGCCTCGAGGACAGATCTCCATTCCTACAAGTGATCAATGCTTAGTCGACAAAGGCACTTATGCTTGGTAACAATGTCCCGACAGTGAATAAAGTGTTTGTGCATGTCTCCACGCCACAAGAAACATCTGATAGGCAGAAACATACATGATAAGGAGTAAACCGGAATAGAGATAAACACACTATTGATGAGAATGATTAACCTGTTAAAATGTTCCTTGTTATCCAGCCTTAGATACAACCATCAATGCTTTTAGAAACTCAGCTTCATAGACCATAAAGGGAGACAACAATATAACCTCTAAAGCCAAAAAAAGGACTGAAAACTTAGAACCATGAGCATGAGACCATAAAACTCATGATCCTGGTTTTGGCTCAACCACAACCAAGCTTTTATCCTACTAGGTGGGGTTAGCTATACGAATCCTTTATTTTCATTGCACTCTATTATTTAATAAACTCCTATTTACCTCTAAGTGTGTAAGATCATTTCTTATATTTTCAAGTCAAATCATCTAAATTGTATAACCATCATATGAGGATGTGATCAATCCCATAGTATAACTATGCTAGTGTGCTAAAAACATATACCTAAACACTATTTTCAAGCCTCTGTATGATCAATCTCATTGTATAACCATATTTAGGGTTTTTAACATACTAATTATAGAAGTTCATTTGGAGATTTCAAATTCCCAACTTTATGGAGTAGTGTTCTTTGGATTGTTAAGTATGTTAAGAATCATAAAGCATATTTCAGATCAAATAATGTAGAAAATCATTAGCATAATATAATCATTTTCTTTATACAACAACAACCACCACCAAACCTTTATCCCACTAAATGAGGTCGACAACATAAATCATTTATTTTCATTGCATTCTATCAGTTAATAAATCCTTAGCTAGCTCCAAGTATATAAGATTATTCCTTATAGTTTTTTGTCCTTTTTTAGTCTTCCTTTTCCTCTGTTTACATGGGCAAGATCCATCAACCCAACTTTTCTCACTAGGGCTTCAATCGGGCTACGATTTATATATTTAAATTATCTAAACCAACTATCTCTCACTAATAGTGTGTTTATCTCCTATTCAAAATGAGAATTTATTAGAATGAGAAATGAGTACATGTGAGAATGTTAGAGTAACATTAGTTGAAGATGGTCATGTTAAGATAGAAGAGGTCAAAGTAGCTATTAATATATGAATTATGAGAGCGACACTAAAAGATGGCTTAGAAGGAGGTTTGAAGTGCCAACATAAGAGTTAGGAAAAGCTCCATAAGCTTGAGGTGGCCGACCAAATTTCTGACAACACCAATCAGAGTTGTGATTGGTGCAGTTTAAATTACTTAAAGGGCAAGATTCCTATCATAAGTATGACCAAAGATCCAAACACCACATCCATGACCCCCATCAACTAGGGAAGATACATCTGGTGTATAACTGAAAGAATGCAGAAGCAGATGGGAGAAACATGCAAAACACAATAGAAGGCAATTGCAAGGAAGGAATAGTAGCATCTACAGATAGCTAAGAGCCTGAGACTCGGACAGCTCCTCTCTGTTGTTTAATCACCATAACATTAGCAGTAAGCAGGTGATTAAAACATAAATCATCTCTTTCACCTTTATATAACCATGCTGATCTTGAATAGACTAGCTAGCTTATTTGAGGGAGAAAATTCATTCACAATATTGAAAGACCCTAGAGATATTCTGCTCATCTGAATACATATGATAGTGTGCAAGCTGTATCTCCTTGGCAGAAGAAAGAAACATTATATTAAAGTTATAAGCAAATCCGCTACTTGTTTAGAAGCCAAGTAAGAACCATATAGTCAGATCGCAGTCCCCCTCATCAAAGGTTGTGACATCCTTCTCATTTGGAGGTAAAAAGTCAAGGTGATTGAGCTTTCCGAGAAAACCCAAAAGAAATTCAAATGCTATTCCCCATAAGGGATAGCTGGAACCATCAAGATAGAGGTCCCAAATGGACAAAAGGGTTTGGATTCCGTAGGATGAGAGGATGCCATAGAAAGGGGCTGTAGGCTATGAGAAGAGTAAAGTGCATCCCCACTTTCAGCTTAGAAACCAACATCACTGTCCATCGGACCATGAAAAACAACCATTCGGCCAAGATGAGCATAGAGAGAAGTATCCACCGGAGGCATAAGAGCAAAGGACAAGCAGTGTGAGCTGGTAGTGTTTGCCAGCTGGCACAATTCAGCAAAGCAAAAGGTGTAAATTGAATAATGACAAAAAGAAGTGGAGTAAGAGAGCACTATGTCAGCACGATGGCAGGAGAGCTCGACAATGGAGCAAGCATGGGGATGAAGCATGCATGGCATGCACTGAGCGTGAGGAGGGCATTAGTCAGTCGAGGAAGGAATTGGATGAAAGCGGTGGAGACAATGTGAAATAGAGGCAGCATGAAACTCCGATAGGCACAAGCGATCAGGAGAGTAGAAATGAGGGCGGCAAGGGAGGTGGAGGGATGAAAAGTGGTTTAGTTGCACTCACATAAGTTTTGATACCAACTTAGGAAAGAAAATGAAAGCCAGTCTTATTATTCACATGAGTACATCATACCAAGGGAACAAGATAAACTTACATAACCGAGCAAAACCCACTACAATGTTGTTTATTTTCAAACAATACGAGAATGAAAATAAGCATAAATCCTACATAAAAAATATAAAATTTTGGTTGGAAGAGGATCAGTGGATAACTTTATTTTTTAAACTATTATATGCATAACCCCAACTATGAGAATGCCAACATGACAAAGACATACAGTTAGGAGAAAATTCAATATAACACCCGAAAATTTAATGAAATGTTAACAAAATGATATTTAAACATCAACAAGTTGAAGGAAATACTAACCCTTTCGTGCTGGAACTGAAAAGATGCCAAGGCATCAAAAAAATCTAATAGTTCCAGAAGAAATTCTGATTCATAGGTAGCTTCACAAGGCTGAATCACAACCTGATAGCCCAAGGCATACAGAGTTGAAAATACAAAAAGTAATATCATGATTGCCAAGAACCAAGACGAAATGGTATCCTTAAAACAACATTTCAACTGTACATACCGTTACCGAAGTTTGAAAACTCTGGTGGGGCAACCCCATATTAAAGTGAACATTGAGAAAAGGTAATTTAGGGAGTGATGAATTATCAAGTACAGCCTGCCAAGTAGCTGTATTAGGAAAATGAGTTTCATTAAAAACTATGACAGCACAGAAAAGGTACCTCATTTGCAAACAGCACAGCATTCCCATTAAATGGGTTGAATAGCTTCAACGAATTTATCAAAGCAATGACCAAATATGAATCTTCATGAAACTGAGCTTCGACACTGATTCCACTGAATATTGCTTCAACAATTTTCCTTCCACGCCTAAAAGTAATTAAATAAAAAATAAGCTAATTAAAACCAAAAATACTGTTTTGTGATTCAAACAACGGGACACCCAATACAAATATGACAGAAAGAAACTAATGTATACAATAATTTTGTAATAAATTTACCCATGACATAAAAGCTTTCATAAGAGCTACATCAAGCTATCCAATATTAAGTTTTATTTAGGTTTATAATTCCACTATAATGCATAGGTATGATATGATAATATGGATAAGATATGATATAGATAAAGATATACAATAAATTTTATTAAAAAAAAATGATACAAATACATACAACTATATATATAAATAAATAATACGTTATATTGTCATATTTAATTTGTAACTTATATGATAGATCAGCATAACTTGTACACCTTATTGATATGAATTTCAAAAGCATCACTTAAATTTTCCTGAACTTAATTACACATTTATATTTTCAAATATTTTTAATATAACGAAACTACTAAAAGCAACATTATGGATAATTCAACTTGAAAAATAACACCATTCTTCAACAGCCATTAAGTTTTCAAAGATTTTAAATTTAAAATAATATTATTAATATTGTTCAATCGATTTCCAACCAGTCACTGAATATCTATATGAACAAATATATCGGATACGTATCATTCAATTTCAACCTAAATCAGAACCCAATCAATTAGCTCAATACAAACAAGACAAAATTGAAAAATAATTCTATAATTATGACCTAAATAAGGATATACTAATTTAATCAAAATAAATGCATGTCCGTCTCTCTCCAAGTGTGATAAAAATAAATATAAATAACCAAATTAATAATAAATCTAATGCAAAAAATTAAATAAGATGAATAAAAACATCTTCATTCTCATAATCACCATGGTGCATATAAATATGCATGCTTAATAGACAAATGAATTATTCAAAAAATTAAAAATAAGCAAGCATACAAATTAAATCATTGATAAAAATAAGTGCAATAAAAAAAAAACAAACTTAATAAACATTCTTCTAATGTGTTCTGAAAGTGTCCATCACTATCTAGATGTGTCCAGTATATTTTCTATATAAGATAATTTTGGATAAGTGTTCAGGAGTGCCCTAAGAGTGTCTTTGTCCAACACGTGTCCGACACCTGTCCGACACCGCTATAAGATCTTATTAGAAGTGTCCATCGTTCATAGGATAAGGTAAATGTCAATTCAATGCTGGGCATAATGAGTACAAATAAGCGTGTCGTGGCTTGGCTGTTATTTTGAATAGAGGCTAAGAAGAGATATCACTATATTAGGTAATTAATTTGGTTTTGTACTTAAAAGATCATGGAAGTTATCCTTCTTGTAAGAAGATTTATAGAAAAAGTATAAAGATATCAAAATGGATCCTTATATTTTTTAATTGATTTTGATGAGGCATAGAATAGTTAATAATATTTTGAGGGAGGTTTTTTTTGGTGGGTATTTCATATGAAAGGTATGTCTCAAATAAAGTTTTGTCTTGGATTAATACTAAATTTATATGGTTAAAAACTTTATGGTTAAAACTTAATGACTAGTTAGGCCCAAACTGATTTTTATATGGTTTGGAGCTTAGTCCTTTTCTAATAGATTTTTTACAAATTGCCTGAAAGAAGAAAAAACTAATTTCTTTTATATGGCTTAGACATCTTCTAGCTGATTTTGTATGGTATCTAATTCCATGCTTCACCATACAATTGTGTATGGTTAAAACCAAATCAGATTTTCAGAACTAAATTTGCTAAATCAAATTAGATTTATAATTAATTAAAAAATATTTAAATGTTTAATAAACCACACTAAAATCTATAGTTTTATATTTACAAAATGTTAATAGTAAATTTTAAAGCAAACTGATATGTCTTTTTAAACTATGTTTAATAATTTGTAATTTGTTAATTACTTTAATTAAATTAACAATTATCTGTTTCAATAATTTTAAATTAGTGAAAAGACAAATGAATATTGCATATGCTTGATCAATTTTATTTTATTTTTCATTTTTATAAACTTTAATGAATAAACAATTATATTTATTTAATGTGCCCCAAAAGTGTCGTATCCTACTTTTTGAAAAGCTATCGTATTCTCGTATCCATGCCGTATTATGCCTCATATCTCATATCATGTTCGTGCTTCATAGACTTTATTAAATCAATAACAAGTTCTATTTAGTATCGGAATTCGCACTTTAATCGTATCAAACCAAAAATTTGTCATGCTATTTTTGCTTTATTCTTTTAAATTTATGGAATAAGAGCGAATTCTTGACAGATCAATTAATCTTAAATCAACAATGAATTAAACATAGTAGACTGAGGGTGACCCATTAACCTAACCACTTTTCGTAAGTAATTGATCATGACATAATAATCAGATAATAGATCACACACAACCATAGAGGTCATAGTTCAGTTTTAATATAACACTTCCACAATACTAACTATTAAAATCTCTCTGCTCTCTCCATTACTACTCCCCGTTGAAAAATAAAGAGACGACTCAATTTTTCTCAAAAAATAAAGGGGTGAGTCCTAGGCGACTTAGTAAAAATAAAGCTTAACATGAAAACAACCAATATTAGAGCATGTTGTGTGCAAAGTAAACATGTAGGCCCCGTTTACCTTGAAGTTAAAAATTAACCTGATTTAATTTTAACCTGACATATCACATCACACATAAGATTTAATATTAAAAATTAACTTTATTTCACATCCTACACACATTACTAAAATAATAAGTAACTTATATCATATCCCTCACATATCCCAATGTAATAACTAACTTTATATCACATCCCTCATATATCCCAATATAATAACCAACTTTATTTCACATCATTCACAACTTTCAATAAAAAATATCTCTATTCTAGAATATTGTCAATCTGTTCAATGCAACATCGAGTCTTGCACTAGAGAAAACTCATTTTTCTTTTTTCATATATTAGGTCTTACATCTCCCTTAGTGTAATAGATAACCCTTCTCATTCTTACAGGCATAGGAGGTATAGCTCCATATATCACATTTACCTACAGCTCGAGCAAGGGGAAATAATATTTATGAAAACTTACCATCACTTATTCTTTCTCTTTCCATTGATTTGCTCTTTTCATAGTATGGATACACCATTACAATCAGAACACTGCTTAAGCTATAGATCGGATAATCCAATCAATCAACCAAAACCGACAAGCAGATTACAGAATTTTGAAATTTGTTCCCATCCCATTCAAATCGATTCAAACGCAACCCAACTATAGAACAGAGAAGAACAAGAATAAACATAAAACTATAGAGCATTCCTTAAAAGGTTCAACAAACAAATTCTCCTAATCTACTCATACAACAAAGAAATCATCCAAAACTAAATCCTTATCTAAGTTTTACAGTAAACTAAAATTCCCTACTAAATGGTGAAGGCATGTAATTATTTTCTTTCCCAAGTCCTCCGTCCTTCTTCCTCTCTCTCTCTCTCTCCCCCCTTTACCTGCTAAGCATGATAGTATGGAGAAGGGATTAAGCAGAACACCATTTTGGCATTTGTTTGATAAGGACAAATGAGGTTTCTCTCTCTCCTCAACCAACCCCTGCTTCCCAATTGACCACTTTCTCACTCATTCTCTCTCTTATTAATAAATTAAGAGGAATAAGGGTATCCCAGTTTAACTAATTATTAATCAAAATTAACTCTTAATCAATTCCTAAGCACAATCAGTATCAATATTGTTTTTTATTCAATAATACAATTTAACATTTCAATTTGAATTGAAACACCAGTAACAATGTTGAGCAATAAAGGCACCACAACGCATCAATTTGACAAGTGGTTGGGGCCATTCTAATTCACCTCTTGAATCATGAACAATCTTGATGGTGTCAACCCGAAGTGGATTCAGCCAATCAAATGTCACGTGAGCCAACCGAATAGACTCAACCGAATGACACAAATTTGCCTCTAGGTAGGGAATCCAAACCATTTTTATTCGCCACGCCATTAATGTCGGCCTTCTAACCATGCCCTATGACATGGCCTAACCCATAAGCGAGGAAAAGTCATCATCATTCAGGGGTAATCTGAACTCTATACCTGAGATCACCCTAATTAACGAGGGTAACCTGCCCCACCTGTTGGTCCACTTGCACACCCAAGAGGGGAAGTACGAGATAATCCACATCCCTAGAAAAGAGAACTGTTTGGATGATAGGTTGGCAATCTGTCTTTCACATGAACAAAACATTTAAGCTTACAAGATTTAAATAATGGTTGTAGCAAACAATATTATGATATCTAACATGCCAAAGAACTATATGTAAAGCTTATCGCTATCCTCATATCAACCTCCCCCAATCCCTGTCTCCCTGTTAACCATATTTTTGTTGAAAGAAGTTTTTTTTTATGGTTCTTTGTTGAAAGGAGTTAGTTATACTATAACAAGTACGTTAAGTCATAAACAATTTGGCTTATCCAAGAATCAAATCAAAAACAACAATCTATTTTCTGGTTACAGTTAATTATAGCTCATAGAAAAATTATATGTTAGATAGCAAATATCAACTCAGCACAAAATCAAATAACAAAAGAAATTTTGGTACTTGTTAAAAACCGTAGCACCAATTTGACAAATGTTGAGCCTGACAGAAGTTGATAAGAGGCTATCCCTCCTAGAAGTATCATCACTGAAAGAACGAACATGATGAAACTCAGTGGCCTCATATATATCCTGAAACAGGAAAACATGGATATGAACAAAAGATGCAAAGTATTCTGAGTGGATGTACAACAATAGACCATGACCTTAATGATCTCATCAGATACGACACCAGCAAATGAGTTAGAGTCAGCTGTCCCACCAGCTCCAAGCATGCCAAGTGAGAGCCAATTCAGCCATCCTCGCGCAACACTAAATTTTTCATCATTTTGCTGTTTTTCTTGAGCAGAGGATGACCTACCATCATTCGTTCCCATAGGAGGAGATTTCGTGCTGAAAAGCTCCTGCAGAAGCCCATGATGATAAATTAAGCACTGAGAATACTAAATTGAAATTGTAAACAAAAGAGCAAGAGCAAGACGCTTTGCCAAGAAATGCATATACTTTTTTATGAAACTGCATGTGAAATGCATGTAGGCAACCATGTCAGCATACATGAGTTTGTGTAAGTGCTCACTTACATATACATCTATGTACAAGTGCATGCACCAACAGTTACACAACAATGATTAACTTAAAACCTAATGCATCACGACCAAGTCATTCAGTAATTTCTTCCAACATACTACATAGGCAGACGGTTTTAGTACTAAAATTACCTGCAAACTTTGCTCAGCAATAGACCTGTAATTTAGAATGTCGTCAATATCCAACTCCCTATCCATTTCCTCCAGCTCAAGAAGAATATCTTTGTTGACAACCTAGGTAGAGAAAATAACCCCCAAAAAAAAATTTGTGTTGGACTAGGATAGAATGTATAACAGCACTAGCAGATAATACCTTCAAGACTTTCATGCCTATAATTACAATATAAATACTTTCAGAAATTTTAACATCAGAAACCAATGGAAGAAATCATACAAGAAAAACTATGCTAACCGCAAGACTACAAAACAATCTAATAGAACACTGCAGAAAATCCTTTAAAACTAAGCACCAATTAGCATCTTATCCAGCTGGTATACAGGCGCACATGTGACATGCCACATTAGATTAAATAAACAACCAGATGCTCTCAAGAAATATGGCCAATAAACAATTAACCTCCAGCCGAAACAAGAGAACTATTTTTTTTTTTGTTAGCTGATATAGATTCATTCTCTTCTACTTCTTTTTCTTTAAACAGGCTTTTACATCTCTGTTCATCACGTCTTCCCCGTATTATCATCAAATCCTACATTTGTTCTGTTGTACCATGTAGGGCTGGCAGGCTTATCTTGATGGTTAGCCACTCAGGAAACCTGTCTCACAACTCACACAGTAAGCAACCATGGGTTAACAAATTGGGAATATCTTTCTCAGCACAAACTGTATAATAACTCTAAATCAAGCCGTCCAATCAATTGCCAGCAGAAATGACTAGTTCAACAACTCCAATTCCTAACCCTTAGTAACCCATTTCTCTAACCCATCTAAAGACCCTCACCTTCAGTGAACAATATATAGACTCCATGGGAAAGAATTGCACCCATCAACCTCTCAAAAAAGAATTTTGGAGTAGGAACATGGCTAAAAGTAAAATAAAAGGCTAAGGAAAGCAGTTAAACAAAAACAATTTATCAAATATTCCATTTTCTTCCTTTGAGGGCAGAGGGTTTCTTTCCAATGAAGCACATACAACAAAGTGACCATAACCGAGAACACACGCAAGCCAAAGCACTACATGGACATCAGAAATAGCATACTATTGTTTGGTTTCAACTTGTTATAACACAATGTTGCATGAATACTTAGCTAACTTGATAGGTCACATCATGCACATGTCCCAGGATTCAACTTACCCATATTTCACATTTGCTTTATTTTACATTTTATGAATATTACAGAATGATAAGCAAACCATATTTCACATCTTATGCATTCCTAATATTAAGTTTAATTTTATTTCACATTGTCCATAAATATCAAATCAAATATGTCATCATTTGAACTTTAACCCAACTAAAACAAACACACCCCATATATGAGGAGGCAAAGATATGTCAATAACTATTAGTTCTTGTTTTTAATCTATAAAGCTAGGTATGACACAAAGATATGAATATAATACGATATAGAAATAGCAAAACGACAAATCTAAAAATAAGTAGGATATAGTAATTGTATATAATATATATATGTGATACCATATTATGATCCAAGGTGTAGTTTCTAAGAATAAAAATAAATCTTGGACTATAACCAACTAGCTAAAGCTTTTAGGTCAGTTGGTAACTAGTAAGTTGATAGATAGCAAAACGATAACATCTAAAAATAAGTAGGATATAGTAATTGTATATTATATATAAATGTGATACCATATTATGATCCAAGGTGTAGTTTCTAAGAATAAAAATAAATCTTGGACCATAACCAACTAGTTAAAGCTTTTAAGTCAGTTGGTAACTAGTAACTTGATAGCATTAGAGCCAGATGTCTTAAGTTCAAATCTTAGTAACACCCAATTATCTCTAACATAAGGCTAATAAAAGAAAAAAGATCTATGTTTCATTAAGTCCATGCAGCAACATTAGCATGCGTGTGAGATGTGTAAAAATATAAATAACTTTTGGGCCATAATCTACTAACTTAAGCTTTTAGGTTAGTTGATAACTAGAAACATAACAACGCTCATATACTACACAAGAATAAACCTAGTTAACATGAATTTAACAAGTATCTTTTTAACATATACTTTTATATTCTCAAATATTCTTGATATTATTAAAAGCAGTATCATAGACAATCATACCTAAAAAGTGAATATTATTTAGCATCAACCATGTTTTCTAAAATTCTAAATTTAGAATAATATCATATACTATGTTCAATCGCTTCTCAATTATTCATAAAATATCTTGGTGAAATGAGTCTTAAAAAAAAATAAATGGGTTAGGTGGGCTAGGTTTAATTTCAATCTAAACCCAAAACAACCAAAATATCTCAATGCAAGAAAGATAAAAATAATAACATTAATAAATAGTACAATTATTGTAATGCAAACAAGACCCAAATACATTGATATAATGAAATTAAATGTATTCCACGCCTCTACTCACTGAATAAAATAAAAAAATAAAAAAATAAAAAACTATCCTATCTACACTGCAGGTCTAGTTGAGATAAGAAATCAAGTGCCATGACTGAAGCCTAACAAAAGCAACGGCATGCCTGGAAACCACAATAAAATGTCAAATGAGCTAAATAAAGCAATGTCACTAGCATTTGAGGGCTATAAGAAAGGTTTGGCTAAGGTAAGGGAAGCAACAACGTGTAGATATTGGATCTTTTTGTGATGCTAGAATTCAAGCATGCATAAAGCGCTCACATGAACCTAGCGCACTGCTTGTCCACCGTGAATCGTAAAATCTAAGCATACACAATCTTTCATGCATAAGCCCCCATTTTTGAGAATTATACCCATGCTACAAAAATCTAATTATTTTAGATGTTTAACACCTAAATCTTTAATAATACATATTAAATAAAAAATCATTTAAAAATTACAAATTCTACTACAAAATTATTAATTTGACACCTAAATAAAAAATACTCTTCATATATTTATACATTTATGCATTTTAACATGTATATTATGTATTTTAACATGTATAATAGGATGTCATCAATTTCTAAGATCTCTTTCCTTATATATATTATATTTAAAGAAAACTATATTTATATACCATATTATATTATACATGTTAAAATACCAAAAAAAGAGCTCTTAGAAATTGATCATATTCTATTATACATGTTAAAATACATAATATACATATTAAAATGCACAAATGTATAAATGTATTAAGAGAATATTTCATTTAAATGTTAAATTAATAACTTTGTGGTATGATTTATAATTTTTATATAAATTTTGTAGCAAATAATTCAAGATTTGGGTGTCACATACAAAAAATAGTAAAATTTTAGCAGCATGGGTGTAATTCTCCCCCTTCTTTTTATGGTAGATTGGACAGTCTGATCCAATATATAGGCTTTTACATTTAATAGAAAATATTAGGATTTATCCAAAAAAAATATTAAAGAGCATCGAACCCAAATTGTCATCTTAAAAATGAAAAATAAAAAAAATGATATGCCACCTAATGTATCAAATGTATCTCGGTGATAAAATAGGGAGCATCGGTATTTGATAATACAAATACGTTAGATTTCATAAAATATTGAAGCTTCATAATATTTAATACAAGTTCTTTGAGACAATATGTATTTGTATGCAATGGACATAAATGTGTCACAATGTTTACATACAAACACAAGGCCATCCATTAACCCCTGAAATACAACTTCAAAGATATCCAATACTGATAAAAGCAAAGGAGTGATGCTATAGCATGAAACATGATAATGGCAAACAAATCAATTTAAAAGTTGAAGTACCTGTTCCTGCTGGAGAAGTTGCAATTTTCTGCTATATAGATTGATGTACTTCCGACGTTTAACACTACATAGGAAAAATATTGACAAACTTATATTATAGCAAACTATGTACCTGGTTTGATTAAATTTAAAAAAAAGGCTTATGATAAAGCCCAAAAAAAATACTTTGGAAAGTCTTGAAAGAAAAAATAGTTTGCACTACTTATATTGATATTATTAAAAACATATACAAAGGAGCTATTATTTGTATTCGAACATAAGAGGCTTGACTAAGAATTTTTTTATTACAGTTGAATTACATTAGGGTTCAACATTAAGTTCATATTTCTTAATATTAGTTATGGAATTCTTGACTAGACACATTCAAAAGAGTATTTTAGGATATGCTTTTCATAGATGATATTATTCATATTGATAAGAATAGAGATGAAGAAAATGCAGCATTCAAGCTATGGAGAAATGCTATAAAGTCTAAAAGTTTTCGTTTCAATATGCTTAAAACTAAATACATGAAGTGCAAAATTACTTAAAATAAAAGCACTTATATTAAGGTGTGATAATTAGTGATTAAGTTATTAGGAATGAGCAGTTTAGATATTTTAGATCAATTATAGATGTAAAATAATAATAAAATAGATAGTGATATTATTAGCAGAATCCAAATAAATAGATTAAATAAAAAAATGCATCTAGTATTTTGTGTGATAAAAAAATATAACACAAATTTAAAATTTTATAGGACAGTAACAAGATCAATAATGTTATGTGACAGTAGCTGTTGGCCTGCAAAGCAAAAACAAATAAACAAAATAAATGCAGCAAAAATGAAAATACTAAAGTGGATTAGTAAGTATACACGAAGAGATAAGATGAAAAATAAGAACATCTGTGTTGGATAACTACAATTGAGGATAAGCTCATAAAGAGTCGGCATAGATGGTTTGAACATATATCATGAGCTGACTAAAACTTTAGTAAAAAGAATTGGATTATTGAATTTTGCCCATGTAAAAAGAGAAAAAAAGAAAAATTAAAAAAGACAACAAAAAACTATAAGAAATAACTTTGTATACTTAAAACTAAATGAGGAAGTCTTATTTGATAGAGTGCAATGAAAACAAAAGACTTATGTAGTCGACCCCACTTAGTGGGATGTAACTGAAGACAACTAAAGATTAAAACTCATATGAAGTAAATGCTCCACCATAGCAAACTATATCCAGATCATTATAGAACAAGGGATTAAAAGAAAAAGATAGGTTAATCAAGACTTCAAACAGAAGTAGTATTCTCAATAAAAAAAAAATCAATCTCGTTCACCATGGACCTTAAATTAGAACCAATACTAAGTCACCATGCTGCTGGTCAGTCACAAAAAAACTTATAATACAGAAGAAAGCTCATAAAGTTATTATATAGAACAAAATTGAAAAAAGAAAGTGGAACCAACCAAAGGCTAGCAAAAGAACTTTAGAAAAAAGGTTTGTTTTGTGTTGATCGCATAAGATGATAGAATTAGACCACTAGATCCACCCTAACCCCATTTTGAATGAATGAGCAGATGGTCCAATATTTTTAAAATCCTTACAGAACATTTAATTATCTTGCGCAGAGCACACTAATTCAAATCTGAATAAAAATCCTATTCTAATGTTTTCTTTGAACAGAAGGTATATATCAAATCTATCAGAGCTGAGTACACAAAATCAAAAGGGGAGAAAGGGTAGAATTTAGTCAGTATACATACTGCTGGATCAAGGGATAAGAAAAAATGCTTCATGGCCTACACCCCCAAAGGCCTGTACCCGATAGGCATCAATCCAAAGGCAACCCTTAAAGGTTCTCGCTCAAAACATATTTAACCAGAGATCTTACAAAAGACAATGAAATTCAAATTTACTAATGCATTTAACTTAAATCTACCAAAACGTTATATCTGAAAATAACAAAAAGATGTTTAACATTATCCCTTTGGAAATCAATAACAACCACACCAGGCTATGCACATACATACATACAAATATATACAGATATAAAAACTAACATTCTTTTCCCAAGGCTACACCAGGAAGTTTTTTGCAATTTCTGGCGAACATCTGCCAAAACAGAATTCAGTGCGTATTGCCACCACATCCTTTGCCATCCAGTAATCTTTTGCAATAAAGAGATTTGCGAAGGTCGAAATCGTCCATACCTATAACCAATGAAAAAAACCAAAAATAAGACGTAATCAAACAGGAAATCTAGGTTCTAAAACAGTTACAAGGCAACAATATGATATTATCCAAAGGCAAAAAAATACCAAGATCTGTACACCAGACATGGCATGAATGAAGTAAAACATTTATTCAAAAGAATGAACACAGGCTAGGTTTTTCTCTAAATCTAGGGATAAGTGTATCTTTCTTTGAATGTCTCCAGAAAAAGAAAAGTTTAGATATAGGAGCCTGAAGATGCATTTGTTGCCCTCAAGAAGTACCTCACTACCATCTCAATTGTCAATGCCTCAAGATAAGGAGAATTCCTGCTCAGACGCTATCATGTCTATAACAAGCTGAATCTAAAAGGGAGAAGTTTCAATACCTATCAAGATTCAAACCCAAATCTAAATCTAGATCAAAAGCCGAAAGATACAGTTCCCACAAAGCAGATGAAAGTACCAAGTCAAGGAAGAAACAATCTATTCTTGAACAAAAGGATTCTGCTTTTATATAAATCCTTTATATTTTTTGGGGAATTTCCTAGATACCATTGAAATCCACTATATAACATACTTAGGGCTTAATTTTTCAAATTTATGTCATCTATCCAAATCTTATGAACACCATAGAATTGTCATTCTTTACTATATGTTGCCTGTTAATAGATCAAAATCGCACATAACCCAAATTATATATACATACATACATACATATATATAATTCCTATACTGGAGGGTCACTATTCCAAATTTTTTCCCTCGTATGCTAGTAGAGACAAGCTCATGTAGCACCTACATTGCTAATCTCCGCTAAGGTTTCCCTAGGGAGCTCAATCCTTCTTGTTTGGCAATTATGTCACAGATTCAACTCTCCTTTTAGGTCCACTTTCTCCATCTATTCTCTCCACTAGAAGTTCACAAGAATTTCTCTTAACAATTATTATACATTTTAACTCTGCAATTCGCCACTGGCCCATCACTTCAACCTCTCATAGCCTCACTACTTACCGTCGACACTGTGCTAAGCTCATGCTCCCACTGCGTCGTCACCATTAATCTTGAGGCGATTGGGGCCAACATAGTGCTCCTCCAGCCCCTCCTCTTCTATTCCTCTAGATCTAGAGATGTACCTTCGATCCAACAAGTCTTCCAGCTTTGGCCATTTCACTTTAGTTATTTCTAACAAAGCTAGCACACCTCTTAGGTCCCATTTGGCCAAAGCATGTTTTGTGAATGTTTTAAGATTTTTTGAAATAGAAAGAGAGAGAATGAAAATTACTTTTATGTTATGATGCAAAATAAAATTATTTTAGAAGTAATTCCATCCAGACCCTTGAGGTAGACTTATAATTCCACGCAGAATCACAAAAAAGAAAATATGTTTGGGTGCCTGTTGCCAAGAAATTTTTTCACGTTGGTCCTTTTTGATAAGTTCCATAAAGTTTGGTGATTAACCGTTATTTTAAAAATTTAAAATAAATATATAACAATCAAAAAAATATAAAATATATATTTAAATACTAAAAATTACTATTATAAATTAAAATATAAAAAAAATATAAGTTGAGATTAAAATAGCAATTCAAAATACTTAAACATATTTGCAATACTTAAACATGTATTTTAAATTTTTTAAAATGACAACTAAATGAAATCAGTCAAAAAAGACTTGCACAAACCAAAATGGCAAGTTTTTGTTTTTGTGAACCTACGTGGAATTTGGGTTATGCCTCAGGAGCCTAAATGAAATTACCCCATTATTTTATTATTCAGAATTGTGTTCGATGTAAATTAAAGTTGAAGTTTTTATCAAAATTTCTCTTTCTATGTGTAAAATGTGAAATAAAGTTACTTTTTTAAGTTGAAATTTGTGTAAGATATAAAATAAAATTAATTTTTAATATTTGAATTTGTATATGATGTGACATAAATATAAAATACTGATGGAAGTATTTTTAGAGGAGTTTGTGAGTTTTTTTTGCCCCAACCAAACGAGACCTTGGAATTAATGATCACTATTCAAGTAAAAAAAGTTAGGTTATTGCATCTTTTAAATATAAAAAAAGGAAAGAAAAGAATAAAAAAGACATGACAAAAAGTTATAAAGTATGCTCTAGCATACTTGAAGCTGAACAAGGAATTATTTGATAAAATGCAATAGAAATAAAAAGTTCATGTAATTGATCCCACCAAGTGGGGTAAAGGCTTAGTTGTTGTTGTAAATGGATAGTCAGATTCATCATATTTTTATGATGAAAATGATCATACAGACCAACCAATAACTTTAAGTACACTTGCAATTCCTTGAAGATGACCCATGAATTTCATGTCTCCAACTTGATAAAATCAACCGGGATATTAGCTTCCAGGATATCCTTACCTTTTCTCTAATTGGCATCCAGCCACTTGCAGCTTATTTATTTGCCAAAACAAGGCTACCTTAAAGAGAGATTTATTCCAGTCTACACTCAACAGCGAATCAATTGAAAAGGCAAGAAATGATGCAACAGTCAATACAGAACCTACATACCAACAGCAAGTAAAATTGCAGCAGTTGATGCATACGAAATGAACAATCGCATAAGGAATAGGCAATGGTACCTCTCCTTTAGTGTACATATGGAGAAGTAGTCACAGAGACTTAGAATCTGATGCAGCTGTGCCTCATTTAGTGAGACGGACTAATGAACATAAGGAACAAATTTCAAAAAGTTAGAATTTTCGAAATACCATAATGAAAGCAGCAAAATTCAAATAATCATATAAATTTGCCTTTGCATGGCATGGGAACCAACCAAGGAAGTAAGATCAAAGTCAACAGCATACTGAAGTGCATTTTCAAGCTTTCCAGATTTACTTGCCTATGGAAAATATTCTGCCGGACATTAGCCTTCAGAAAAAGAGAAATCTCAACGTTAAGCAACAAGAATGTCCATTGCCACATAAGGCATACGTGGAATGTCTTTTTAAGTATATTGGATGAGAAAAATAAAACAAATTTCAGAAGCAAGGACATCATGAAAAATAGTAATCAATTAACATACCAGTACAAATATTCTGATGTCACATGGATGCAGAATATAGTTCTCTCTTTCATAGTCAGACTGAATTACACAGTATTTTTGAGAGTCCAGTAAAATGGGAAAACCAAACAACTTTGCTTCTCCCTCAAACAAGTTGCAGTAAAGGCCGACATCAGATATCTCAATGATCTTGCTTACTTGGCCATATTTAGATTTCCCAACCGAGTAACTGAAATTTTATGAAGCATATAAAAAAAAGGGATTTCAAACTTCATTTTTTTGGAAGGGGGGAATGCCATTCTAAAGATACACCTAAGAAAATGTGAAATGCAGTAATGCCTCACAACTAAAACTATAAGCAAGTTGGCAAGAGCTGTAAGAATGAACAAAAAAGTTATCAAAAGTAAAAATATATACACTAAAAAATTTAAAGAGTAAATATCATCTAGGTCCTAAGGTTAGGAAGTATCATGCAAGACAATGATTTTGAAAATCGATTATTTGAGGCCTGAACTTCATTCTTGGTCCCATTAAAAAGCTAACAGAATAGCTTAAAATGACAATTTAAGCCCTATGTCTATCCTCGTCTCTTTCTCTCTCCACCTACTTCTTTTCTCTATCTTTATCTTGTCAATTGCTTTATCCGTCGATGGCCTCACTACCTTCTTACCACCACCATCGGCCTCACTGCCGCTGACGACCTGGCCTACAACGATCCTGCCATCCCCTTCATTCTCTTCGCCAAGGAGAGGTAGAAAGAAAGAGAAAGGAAGAGGAGGAGGAAGGGCTCTTCCCCTTCCTCCATCCTCTTCACCAAGGGGAAAGAGAGAGAGAGTGTGTGTGTGTGTGAGAGAGTGTGTGTGAGAGAGTGAGAGGATAAGAAGCCACCTCTCTGAAAGGAAGCCACCTCTCTGAAAGGAGGCCACCTCCCATCCCATTCTCTTTATCCTCTTCCCCCATCCCCACACTCTCTTTCTCTCATGCGAGCTATAGGAGGAAGATACCAGCTTCCCATTCTCTTTCCTCTCTTTTCTTTCTACTTTTGCTATAACCTCTCTATTATTCAGTAAGACCCATGGCCTGAGCAAGTGGGGGAAAGAGGAAGAGAGATCGCCAAATCATGTGAGATTCGCCTCCACCAATGAAGATGGTAGCCCATCGGGCCCTTACCTTCCACTGATGCCGCACCGCCAATCCCTTCCTTCACATTGCGAAGCACGATTTGACTCTCGACGATCAAAATATCTAAAAACTAAATCATTCAAAAGGACCTCATTGAAACATTTATATTGACCATAGGGGCAGTCAAAAAAAATTTACAAAACTTGATACTCAAATAAAGGATTTTTAAAATCATGCTAACTTTAAGGACCTAACTAATATGTATCCAAATTTAAAAATTGTAGAGGCTAGTCAAATATAAGAAAAAAAAAATCCCATTTAGACTAAAAAAATGAATGTTAGAGCTAAATGTCACATTTATAACAGCTCAAGCATAATTCACTTGATTTTAAATATAAAATAAAAACCCAATAACAGGGCATGTTTCTCCATTAGAGCAATATTCCAAATGCTTACATGATGTTTAGCAGTAAATGTACAACTTATGTATAACAGTCACGCATGCGCAAAATAAGTATCATGATTCCTAACAACAACGATAACAAAATCATAATCCCAACAAAATGTGGTCAACTACAAAGATTTCTCTTCATTCAGTGTGTCATTTTTTGGAATACAAAAAATGATACAAAGTCACTGTTTACGGCCCTATCCAAAGACAACATTTCTGGAACACCACGTCCTCTCTCTAGTTGGGAGAAACAATAAGGGATGAGTAACGATGAAGAGAAGAAAAACAAAAGTTTAGCATAGGAATAAAAAAATAAGTACTTATGCATAAAATCTTTTAAGTAAAAAGTCTAATTCCTTTTTACATTTCATGTAAACAATACTTTAATATTACAAACTGAATGTGACACCTACAATGATTCAAGCATGATTACCTTGTGCAAACTTCTTGAACTTTGAAATATAAAATACCTAATCGATAAAAGATTGCTTCTCAGAAGGAAGCTATTCTTGGTGAATATTCACATGCATATGAAAAAAAAACAACAGTTACAAAAGTAAAATACTCACAGAGGAGAAATGTGCCTTTGGATATCAGTCATGACTGTAAGGGTTCTTAATTTTAAACCAAATACGAATTCACCCTAAAGAAAAAGTAAAAAGTTTATTAATGACCTAACATGTTTCAAGTATGCAATATGCAGAACATAACACCAAATATTCCAAAAGAAATAAAATGAGGAATTATGAGTAGAGATTAGCACGTGCGAATGTAAGTTAAAGAATGCATCGTTTCCCATGATAATACAAGGCCAAGTTTACTTAGCTATTGAAATTCTTATCAAAAGATTTATCCTACAAAATTTCATAAAGCTTTATAAACTGGAAAATTGTAAAAGTACCAAGCATTCACAAAGCCATCATTAGTAGGACCAACCAAATTAAAAGAGTTCAGATAGTTTCAGCAGTAGGCATATGAATTTATTTTCCAAATATTTAGTTTAGTGTAACATGGTTGATATACAGTTGAACAAGCTAGCCAAAAAATATACAAAAACATTCTATTTAAAATAACATGGAAATACATCATACACAAGAACAGGAGGTTATCACTGCAAGACTTAAAAGTGAGTCAGCATTGGTAGTCATATGCTTGCAGAGCAAATAAGTAGTTTTTTCTATTCAAACCACGACATCTCCAAGGGGAAAATAGATAAACAAGTAGTATACTACAGCATCACATTCTTATATAGATTATCAGGAATTTGCTGTTTGGCTTTATTATGGTTTAGATTTTATTCATTTTCACCTACACTTGTTTTATAGAGTTATAATATATTATTTGGCCTTATGTTTGATAGGTCCCATCTTACAAAAATAAGAAGATGAAAACCAACTGTTTCATGTCTTACACAAATCTGAAAATAAAAAATAGCTATTTCACACTCTATATATATCCCAAGCCGAAAACTAATTCACTTTCACATCCAACACAAATTCCAAGATGTAATTAACTTCATATCTTGCACAACTCTAATATGAAAACTAATTTTACTCCACATCCTCAACAACATTAAAGTTCCCAAAGGATAAGACAATATACCATCTATTCTCACGGTGTAGTCATTTCTTCACAATCACCAAATTTGTAATGCATGTACTTTGTCAATGTCTAGCAACTTTGCTTCTAGGGTGCCAATCCACTATTCAAACTTTTAATTAATACTTTCACAAGTCTCATCTATGAGAGCTATATCTATAAAAAGCATGCACCATGAAATCTCACATTGAATATTCTTAATTAAGTTGTCTATCTCAAGGGAAAAAAACAATCTTAAAGCATAACTTTTATGTAGTTCAATCACACTGGAGAACTTCAAACTGCTAGGAATTCCTCCAAATATTCACACTACTAATGCAAGCCTTTCATAACATTAATAAAAGAAAGCCCGGCTCTAAGCTGTTTAGGAATAGTGACATTTAGTTTCTCAAACATAATGAACCATTTCTCTTTCTCGATGCCCACTAAAGAACGTCTCTCAACGCATTGTCATATGCTTTCTCAAATCAATATTCTACACGTAAAACTTTTCTCATTTAGATAAGGATCCTATCAACCCTACAACTTTTACAAGACGTCTCTTAAGTTCATTTCTTCTTCCTTAAAAACTATCATGCACGGCAAAATCACTTTTTTTTCATTGAAGATCTTATTAAAAGTATATCAATTTTACTTGGATACTTTCATCATTGAACAAAAAACAATAATCCATTTTTTAAACATAGTGATTTAACCTTTTTTCCCCAAAAATCTCTATTAGTTACCTCTTAAGCTCTTTTACAATTTTAGTACATCTCAATAATCTTTAAACTTCAATGGTTGTTGCTCAAAAAAAAAAAAATCAATAGCTCTTTTTAATATCTCGAAATTGCCTACTTGAGTGACCAGCAAATTCTAAATTAGGCTCTGATTGGCATCAATTTGCTTTATGAAAAAGTGTCATACTGTATAGTTGTATAAAAAGTGCTATTAGATAATGTTATTTTGTTTATTTAGCAAACTGTTGTTAAAAAGTTACTATCAAAACCAAAACTATTTGATAAATACTGTTGTGTTGTGTGAAACATTTATGCTTTTGAACAAACTAGACAGATAAATAATGCCATTTTTATAACATAAATTTTATTAATGAATAATAAACATATATACAAATAAAACTTAATACTTTGATATGCCTTTTATTTTTTAATTGATAAAGATTACGAAATATACATTACTATTACATATAATAATTATATTTATATTATTGATAGATCTTAAATTATATATATTTTAATTGGTAGTTATATATAATAATTTTAATTATAGCTATTATAAATTATTTTTAAATTTTGACGTATAATTAGAAATATTATTGATAAATAGATTATATTTATAATACTATTTTAATATGATTATTACTATATATAATGTTACATATTTATAATAATAAATAAATAATTATATAAAATGCTATAACATATAATTAATTATGTTATAGCAAATATAATAAAAATATTGATATATAAAATTTTAAATGCATCAACATAAGATGTAATTATTTAATTATTATTTAAAACAAAATTATATATCAACTCATATAACATATTTAATATTAATTTATATATACATAGTTATATATCATAATATAACATAATTATATATTTATATTGATTATTTTATATTTATTAAATGTATAATATTATGTTTATTATTATATAATTACTATATGATGAATAATTAAAGCGTGATAATTTAAAATTTAATTATTTTGAGGATATTTTCATCCAAAGTTAACTACAGCAAAAGCATCATTCTCAAAAAGCTATTTTTTAGCTTTCCCCCATAACTGTTTCTAGTTTTACAAAAAACTAAAGTATCTTCAAAAGTTGTTTTACCAAACACAATATTTAACTTTCAATTGTATAAAAAAATGTGTTTTTTCACCAAAAAGCTTTCTCAAATACAGGCTTAGAACCACACTCATTGCATAACAATATTTATAACTACTATTACTTAACTTTCATTTTGTAAACTATTCAGGATTGCTAATTTAGTAGCCATTTTCAATATATATGTTTAAAAACAAGAGAACAGAAGAAATAAGAAGGCAGCCTATCAAAACTTGACTATCCACAAAAATGCTTGAGAAGAACAGTGATACCTGATCATTGTGAGAATCAATGTATATGATGTGAACATTCCTTATTGACACTTGGATGCTGTCAAGAATCTATGAACGTGCAACAAATATTAGCTAGTATTATTTCTATTTACATCCAAAGCAGCTCACCAATATTCAATCTTAGTATCTTCACCTTTGTGGTAATGTAGGATATGAACGATTGTCCAGTGTTATTATCTGTGTAGAAAGGAATCAAAAGAAATATTTAAAAAAAAACAGGCTTAAGAACTTGGAACTCCATTCACATAAGGGATTGGAGAATGCAGAAATGTAATAGCTTAAAGTTTTTGCCTTCCAAATAAGCTGTTTGAGAAAAATGCAACAAGAAAGACGAAGGGCCTCCTTTAGCAGCCAACACATGTGCACACCCATTGCATGCAGACCCGCAAAATGGATAAACATGCACATTTGCACATGTTCATCACCTACAGTCATCAGCACTACTCTCATTTGGTAGTTGTATGCTTTGAGATTAGTTTTGGTTATTTTGAAGATGGAGAGAGAAAATTTATTTTAGGGTAAATTACATTCAAGTCCCTGAGCTTAAATCATAGTATCATGCAAATCCACAATTTTGAATTAGTATCATCAGGGTCCTTGACTTTTGCTATAATTATCAAATAAGTCCTTTCTCTATTTTTTTTATTATTAAATTTTTTAAAATTACTAAATTATCTCTTTCTCTCTCTCCCTCTCTTCCCCCCTTTATCTCTTTCACTAAGGCCATCAGCCGTGAAGGGGTGTAGGGATGCCCTCACTCATTCTCTTTCTCTCCCACCATCCTAGAGAAAGAGAGGAAGAGAGGATGCAAGGTGGGGGGACCCCTTGACTCTCTTCCCTAGCTAGCAATCGTACCGCCCATCTCCGCCAACTAGAGTTCCCTTCGCCCCCTCCGCCAGTAGGAGAGAGAGCTAGAGCCAGACGGGGCACGGGGGGGACAATTTTTGAAACTTTTCAAAATCATAGACCTAAATGATATTATGCCCTAAACTTAAGACCTAAATGTAATTTATCATTTATTTTAATATTATGATGTAAAATAAAATTATTTCAAATATAAAATAAAGTTGATTTCTTTATTAAAGTATGAGCACAATGTAAAATAAAATAAAATTTTAATGTTGAAAATTGTGTATGACATAGAATGTGAAATAAATATACACAATTAGTAGAAGTATCTTTTAAAATAGATTACAATGTTTAGAGTCATATGCCGAGCAAAGGCTACTAAGTGTTTTAGAAAAAATTTTGAAACTTTTTTTATTGCATAAGACAATAAATTTTAATACTTCATTTTATGCAGATCTCTCTTTATATGACCTCTTCATTTTACTATTCATTTTTCTTTTTATTCCATACACATCAAATTTATCTCCCACATCTTATCTTCAGGTCCCGATCCATTCTAATCCCCAATTACCTAAGCATATTTTTTATAGTCCTACCTTATACAAATAATCATGTTTCACATGTTGAGCCTATAATAATTCTGGTTCCTAAGTTCAGCAAAATATTCATCTCAGCATTCCCGCTATTACAACACAAATGTACATCACCTATATTTATATCTATACTACATATAAACGGGAGACTTTAGATGAAAAAACAATTGTCCATTTCTTAAAAAAGAATCTCAACAATACATTATCCAATCACAATTGTCCATCCTTAATTTGCATGTGTTGCCACCACGCCTAGTCACCTGCCATTTTCCAAAGATTAGTCAGAGGATTTGATACAAAATTATAATATAATCATTCCATTTTGATTTAATAATATTTAAATAATTATTCATAATATAGTTATAATTTGATCACAATTCTTTTCACTGGTCTTAGCTTTAGCTCATAAAAAATTATAATTAAGTCCACATGTTTGTATTAGTCTTCATCTTAACTCCGAAGTTCTTATAACAAAAATTATAATATGACATTCCGATTTTTCTTAGTCTTCATTTTAAGTCCTAATAAATTGAAATTTGGTTCCTCAATTTCTCTTAGATTCAAATTCCTTACAATAACAATTATGATTTTTCCTAAAGTTGACTTTAGGTCTTAAAAGTAACAATTTCGTCTCTCAATTTCTCTTATTCCTGTTCTTAAATCCATTTTTTTTTCAAAAAAAATTATAATTGTCTTAGGTCTTAAAAAAAATATAATTTGGCTCCCTACTTTCTCTTAATATTGGTCTTAGATCCTTATTTTATATATTTCAATTTCTCATAGTCTTGATCTTAAGTTATAAGAAATTATAATTGTCTCCCAATTTCTCTTAATCCTGCCTTAGATTCAATTTGTTTCTGTATGTCTTAAGTTATAAAAAATTATAATCCCCTAATTTCTCTTATTTTTAGTCTTATTCACAAATTCCATAGAATAGAAATTATTATTTGGCCACATTTAATTTTTTAAATTAAAAATTTATGCAATTATATTATGAAAATTTATAATATGGTATCTTTATTTTGATATAATAACATTTAAGTAAATATTCATAATTTTATTTATAATCTTTGCCTTAGGTTCTAAGAAATTATAATTGTCCTCTAATTTCTATTAACCTTTGACTTAGGTACTAATTTTCTATAATACAAAATTATAATTTAAAACTCTAATTTTTCTTAACCTTGCATAAATTATAATTTGGTCCTTAATTTCTCTTAATCTTCATCGCAAGCCCTAATCTTACACTGAAAATAATAATTTTACATGCAATTTTTTTCTTAGTCTTAGTATTTGGTCTTAAAAAATTATAATTCGGTCCCTTAATTTCTCTAAGTATTTGCGTTAGATCCAAATTCCTTAGGATACAAAATTATAATTTGATAATTTCTTAGTATTAACCTTAGATCCTAATTCCTTACAAAGAAAATAATAACTTTGTAAAAAATTACAATTTCTCTTAGTCCTTATCTTAGATCCTAATTTCTTAAAAAATAATAATAATTTAATCCTCAATTTTTCTTAAACTTGGTCTAGATCCTAAGAACGTAAAACTTGGTCTCGCTTTTTCTTAGATTTCGTCTTAAATCCTAATACCTTATAATAGAAATCACAATTTAATCCCCTATTTATGTAAGTTTTTGTCTTAAGTCTAAAAAATTATAATTTGATCTAGTACTTCTATTAGTTTTGGACATTGGTTCTAAGAAATTATAATTTAATATTCCTATTCTTCTTAGTCTTAATATTGATCCTAATTTCATAAAACAGAAATTACAATTTGATCCCCAATTTCTCTTAGTATTGGCCTTAGATCTTAATTCTTTACAACGAAAATTATAATTTAATCTCTCAATTTCTCTTAATCTTAGTTTAAATATTATTTTTCAATATATTTATAAAAATAATTATTATTAAGATATGTTTCTAATAAAGCACATTCAATGCACGTGCACAATCACCTGGTTGAAATAATGTCCAAAGCTCAAATTCATACACAACACAGCTCAGCAAGTTAAGATAAAAAGGGTAAAACCTTCTTTCGAATGTTCAATAACAAGATACATGAGATGTACAGGGACCAAGCACAAAATTTCTAACTAAGAAAATTCAACTTCTATGTTACAGATCAGTATCGCAAGAAAGTGAAAAATACCTGACACTCGTCTTGAAAATTTTGCCAATTCTATTGCATTCAGTTTGGCCATTTTGCCAGCTATTTCTCTCTTGTCCACTGAATCAGAGCTCCACTATTAAACAAAACAGCAAGAAATTATTGGAAAATCTATAGTATTCTTAACAATTACAGCACCCAAACGACCAAAAACCACCATATTTGACATGCAAACAGTTTAGACAGAAGATGTTGCAAACGGTCCTGTTAACATGCCTCATTATCTTCACGCTGGCAAGCACATATGAAAACATCCTCTAAGACAACAATAATAGGCTCTCGACCAAGCGTTTTCCAAGGAATTCTGATGCTCAACTTTCCAACTTGTCCTGCCAAAATCATGGAAACATTTAATTGTACTGACACACACAAAAATGACAAGAAGTCACATAATAACAGTGCGAGGAGGCCAAACCAAGGACAATCAAGATTGCATCCATAATCAATCACCCACCTCGAAAATTTTGGGTTTTATTTTTTTTGGGAAGGTGTCAGGAATGTCTGATTCAGAGCATAAAATGCAGACCCACAAAATTTCAAGGGAGTTCAATAGATGCGAAAGCCAACACAGACTCACATAATATATGTGATTAAGTTGTCGCCTAAACCTAAATAAGAATCTCTTTCTCTCGTTTGGATGCCATCCCCTCCCTCATTCAATCATTCCCAATCATTAAAAACATACACTAGGGAGGGAAAGAGACACAAGTAAAGGGATTTGAGTCTCTTGCAGCCATTTATTATTGCCCTGAGTTGTATTGAAAGACTGTAAGGAAACATTTCAGAGAATGAGAGAAAGATAAAATCTTGCTGGAAATATTTCAGCCATACACAACAACAACTGATCAAAGGCTTTATTTTCACATTTACCATTTCAAGATGAAATGATATAACAAAAAGGACAGCAACCTTGCTCAGTTTTATCTATAGCATCTTAGAAAGGATTGAAAGTAGCTGCAGCTTGAGCTTCAAATTATCAAGGGATAAGTTGGAAGGTGACTCATTGGAGATCATCAAGCAAGTGGCCAGTGGCATAAGCCAATAGTAACAGCAGACCCCAACCTAGAAGAACAGTTTAATACAAGACATTGTAAAGCTTCTTTTGTGCTTTCCTTTATGTAAAATCTCTTGTATGCAAAGAGTTGTAAACTGTGTTACAGATTACTTAGCAGATAATAGCAACCATAGGAGATTTTATCTGAGATATGGGGTACGTCCCTTCCAAGTTATTATTGTACATACCCAAGGAGAGGCCATAACTAATGTATTGTTGTACCTTTGCTTTTAATTAATGAAACGTTTAGGCTACAATTTATATATGTGTGTATATGTGTGTGTGTGTGTATCCTCAACAATGAACCCCAAAATATGCCTGCCTACCTCTATTCTATGAGATAACGCCGAGAGCCATAAGTTCACCCCCAACAAAGCTATACTCTTTCGCCAATTCGAGTTACCATTGTTGATCCATTAGCTACCGATCTAGTAGAGTCAAACTAAAAAGGAGTACGAATGATCAAGTATTATAGCAATCAACAACAAAGAGAGAGGCGCATTTCTTGAGAATTAGAAGGTTCATTGGTTGATTTTCACACAACAAAATTATATCAACTCAAAGCTTTAGTTTTTGGATACTTACCATACTTGAATTTGAGATAAGAGGATCTAGTTCATATGATTTGGAATGATTCAGTTTTCTATTGATTTTTCTTCATTGCTTTATATGGATAATAGACTCATTAATCTGAGCATATAAATGATATGTTTAAAATAAAGCATGTTGTTATGATGATCTACACGTTATTCGAATTATTTTTCATGTTTACAATTATTTATTATGCAAAGATATAGTATCTAATGTGATATGCATCCATATCCACAAGTATATGATATGAGATCATCATGACAAGATGTTGATTTTCAGATCATCATAGAGGAATGATGAGCATGTTAGAACAACTAATCACGTGATTGATCATATTCTTGTAGACCCAAAGGAGGCATTCCAAGGCATTTTTAAATTACACTTGGAATATACGCCTCATTGTTATTTACAGGAGAAAGGCATCCCAAAGAGCTATTAGGATTGACGCCTGATTTTGAGAACCACGGAATATAACAAGGCTGATCGAGAACTCCCTAAAGAAATAAAAAATTACTACATATGCATATAAATATGGTATTATATATAGGATATTATTTATTAAAGAGTTTGTTAACTATATGGATAATATGTCATCTGTTTTATTTCTATTACACTTGTATGTAAATGTATATTAAGTGAGCATATCATATGATTTAGTGATTACTGAGCTCACAAGAACTCACCCTTTATTTACTTACAAGTTCCTCACAGACACTACAAGAAAGACCTAGATCGTGACATTTAGTATCTTGCTTAAAAGCACATAAAATTGGCCACTTAACACACAATTTTAATGTATTATTTCACATGAGAAAAAAATCCATTACTAAATAGATAGTTAATACTCCGTAATTGGCAAGCTATGCAAAGGATGAGAAGGGTAGAGGATTAATGTTGAACAAGGTGGAGAAATATGTTAATACAACGAAATAAGAAGCGACTAAGAATTCTGATGTTGATCTTGAAACTATGACCAAGATGTAAATGAAGAACAACATATAATATAAACAATGAATAATTGAACAGACTCTCACGCTGTAATTGAAGGCTAAATATTGTGACAAAAGAATGAAACAATAGTAGCATTCCATTAGCTAAAGGATAGAATCAGCGAATAGTTACAGCAGAAAATGCAATACAACGACAACAACAAAGATTTAATTCTGAAGTAGTTGCAGGCTGCTCTGATAATTCAATGGGCCAACTTAGCCATTACATATAAACAATAGTTGGGCCACAAACTAATTAACATGATTAATTTTAGAGTGATAAGATTGTTTAAAAGCATAAAATGGCGGGCAGTAGGGTAGTTAGCTTTCATCTAAAGCTAACCACCCTACTACTAGCCGTCTTACCATTTAGAATATCGCATGCAATGATTACCTTCCATTTCTTCTTCATGGTAAGGAGTAAAATAACACAGAAGAAATAAAACAAGAACGCGAATGAACTGTTTTGCTAAAAATATTCCACAGGTAAAAGCCTCCTATTCTAATGACTTGTTACGACCTACAATAGGCAGAATCTTGAGTGAAGGAATCTAATATTCAATATTCAAGCATGTACAAGAATAAACAATAAAGGAATCTTTGGTGAAGTTTCACTTGCCAATCACCAACCCAAGGCAACACTAATACCCATGGTATCCACAAGTTTGCACCCTTACCATGTCAATTAGAGTGGCAAGAGATATCTGTCCCAATAGGGGCACCAGCCTGGTGCCATCTTTTGTAATCAATATCTGAGAGGAGAAGATGGTGGATTTCCTAAACTAAAAACTTTTTCACTAATCTAAAAGCATATTTGCAATTTTTTTAACTCTTGGGCAATTATTTTTAACAAAAAAATATAAAAGAACTTATATTCATGATTTAAAAACCATGTTTTCTGGAACTTTACTTGCTAGAATTATTTTGATCTCTGTTACATCTTTTGCATACAAACTTGATGCATATTAGTTTCAAAAAGTAAGATCTCACTTTCATGCTTTATGCTTATTTTGGTAATCTGATTCCTGAGTTGCAAGTTGGAACGTGCAATACGGTAAAAGTATGTAACAAATCAATATAGTCATGGTTGATGATATGAAACACCTATTGTAGTGTCAATACAAGTGTGATGAGGAATGAACTAAAAGATTGTTATTCCAGTGATTTGTTCACAATTTTATACTAAGACTAGGTGATAAGTGAGTTCATTATGAGGTTATCAAGGAACTAGAAATAGAAGATATTAGTTGTTAGCAGTTGGTATAGGGAAATGTGTTCCATCTTAGCATCTTAGTAAGTGGAAACACAAGACATTACATACTTGATATGACTAAATAGAGTCCATTTGACAATCGTAAGTAAACCAGCACTTTGGCTAACTAGCTTGTAGTTTTCCATGTTTCCCCATTTACTTTGATGTACATAAGTTGATTGTGAGTAAAGGAGATAGCAAGATTTTGTAGATCTTCCTTAAGGCCACTCCCTGCTTATCAAATATCTAGCGACAGCTTGGCCATTTCCATCTACATGTGGATGGCATAATGATAACCAAATCATTCATAGTCTAAAAGAATATTTTTTGTAAAGCCCAAACTTTTTATTTAAATGAAAGTAAAGGAAAAAAACCCGAGCTAATACCTACTATGGGCTAGCAGTGTGAACTGGTCAATCTAATCCCTAAAGTGGTAGCAACATCTCCGGTTGCAAGAGCAAATCAAATAGCTCAAACATTTTAAAATCAAATAATCTTAAATGTTAATGAATACTTTTTTGGCTATGTAATTTACTAGCTTTTTATTGTTTATGCTTTCCTTCAAACTCCCTCATGACAGTATATCGATAGTACTTTTGGAATGCCCATTCCCATAAACAATTTAAAAAAAATAATTTTAGATTTACTAATCAAACACAGTTGTTCTTGGGAAAACAAGAAAACAAAATATTCCATTACTCTAGAAAAAGTAGTAGTTTATTTCTTATATCACTTTGTAATTGTTTGATTTTTAAGCTATGGACAGTTTTTTGGGATTGTAAGAGGTTGATTCACATCAACTACTTTATTGTGCAAGTTTTACCAACAAACAATAGCCAAACAAGTAGATGCATTCAAATGGTAGCTTATAAAAATGATGAAGCTTTAGATGATGAAGAATGTCGTTCACTCAGTATGTAAGTTTGGACAAGATAACTATAAGAGACTTGTGAAAAGCACACTACTTCACAGAGGAAAAAAAACTATTAAATAGTACAAGTACCATTCTTAAGAGCAAAAGGAAGTCGAAGATAATCAAAAGCCTCCAGAATCAATTCCACTTTCTCCAATAAAATTTCCTCTGCAAAACCCATTAAGATAATGCAGGTTTACAATGCAATAAAAGCAATGTCCAAAGCAATACAAGTAATCCATATCAATTCCATTTGAAGTTCATTACATCTAGATCCATGCATAATCATAGTTAACAAATAACACTAAACAAGTAGTGACGCAGGTTGCTTGATCACAATCAACTTGAAGCATATAAATTTCTGAAAAAGCCTAAGCACCGTCTGAATACTTCCAACAAACACCTAGTTGAATGGCATGCCCATCAAACTATACTTGTCAATCAAGTTTAAAATAAAAAGATAGTAATACTACAATGCGCCACATAATATTAACATGACCTAAACAAGTATACAAGAGAGTTTCAATTCACTAACTGTAGCAACAATAGAGCAAAAACAACTAAGAATTTTCTGGACAATGGTATATTACATGAAGATTCCAAAATTCTTGTCACCAAACTAAACTAGATCAATATTGAAACAGAACAAAAAGAGGATGATATACATTGAAAAAAAATATATATATATATATATGGGACAAAAGAAGGATCATACGCTCTAAAACAAGAACAAATACGGGACAAATGTAGATGTAAAAAGCAGCATTGCAATCAAAAAATTTTAAGATAAATTATTCTCAAATATGTACAAATATTTTTAAAGTTTTAGTTATATGATAAAAATCGAGAAAATTTTGATCCCGTAAATTTTTAAGATTTTTTATTATGTGATAAATTGAGAAAACTTCAATCCTATAAATTAAACTAATTTAGAACTCAAATTAAATTGGATTGATAATCAGTAAGAATTTATTGTGTTACATTACGTCATCAATTAAGATTCAATAAATCAGAATCAAAATCGAGTTCTCCCGAAATTTTAATCCAACAACAACTATTCTCAATAGAATTTAGATTTTTGAATTTGAATGAATTTAACAATCCATTTGATCAATAACATTCAAATGAAATTAATTAACTAACAATAATGTGAAATCAGATATATGAAATTATTGTATTAAATGAAATCAAATTGACAATCAATAAGAATTTATTGTGTTACATTAAGGTGCCAATTAAGATTTAGTAAATCATAATTAAAATTGATTTCTCCCATTTAATCCAACAACAACTACTCCTAATACAATTTAGATCTTTGACTTTGAGTGAATTAAACAATCCATTTGATCAATAACATTCAAATGAAATCAATTAACTAACAAAAATGTGAAATTAGATATAAAAATTCCATAATTCAAAGTAATTTAGAGGCCAAGGCTCCCACAAGTTAACTCTTTGACGGCATGCTACCTTTATATGCCAAGGCATTTATAAATGATGATGACATAAGCAGTTGAATAAAGCATACTTTGAAGACATTCTTCACAAATTCCTCTACATGGGGAATAATGAGCGGTTGAATCCTTTGTTCTCATAAGATGACTACGGAAGAAAGAACCTAGACTCATGGATACTAGTTTTGCGGGAGAAGCTTCAGACAATGTTCAAGGAAAGAAACATCCTAACACTTGACAAAAGGATCTCTAGAACTATTTTTAGCTTGTTGTGTGAGGAAGAATCATGAGAAAAACTAAACGATAATGAGAAATTATCTTATTAGATGGGTGCAACATATATGGCAGGCATGCAAAATCTATGACGGGGAAGATGGCAATAAAGTGCAATAACATGGAAGGTTATAGGTAAAATTAAAAATTATTAATAACTACGAAGGGACTTTATTTGTTATATTAGAAAAATTGTAGGAACCTTTCAGCAAATTTTTAAATTTGTGAAATAAAATATAATTAAGAGTTAACTATAGGAACCTTTTAGTAATTAACTCTTAAAATTATAAAGAATAAAAACTTGCATCAATCCAATCCAGCAATCATGGCACTCGATTCGATATGAATTGTAGATCATCTGGATGTCCCCGTTAAATATGCCATAAGATAAAGTTAAACTATACAAGATTATTTTTAAATTAAGGTGTAAACAGCAGCTCCTCTCCCAGTATGCAGTATAGTAACGTATAAACCAAGCAACAGTGAAACCACAAAGACAGATGAACAAAGAAAATTCACATAAACGAAGAAACATCCAGATTGTCTTCAATAAATTGCCGTAAATTTTCACTAATAGTAACGATATATACCTATTATAGTATTTGTAAACAAAAATAAGAAGTACGATGGAAACAAATAACAAGAATCGTTCCAGAGGAAGTAGAAGTAAAACAATGTTCGACCATGTGAGTTGCACATACCCTGGCATCGCCTAAGCGTAAGAAAGCAGAAATACTAACGAGAAACAAGCCCTAGCCGAACATAACCAACAAAAACTGATTAAAAGGTGCTCTTTTCAAATTGCTGCAAGCTTCAACCCATTTCGAACTTATATGACGCTTATAAAGCATCAATTTCTTGAAAAAAAAAAACAAAGCAATAAGACTTGGAACATACGTCAAATAAAGCACATAATTTGTAATAAACCTCATTCTTGAAATACATCATGCCCAACCGAAAACAAGTGAAAGAGATGCCTAAAAACACAGAGAGAGGATTGTACCATTCCATAACCCGATCTTAAGCTGATCCTTTTGAATACCCTTCACGTAACGCCCGAGGTAGCCAGCAAGCACCTGGCAGACTACCCCCTCGAACATGGCGAAGGCGAGATTGACGTCTCACCCTCCTCGAGACGAAGCCTCAAAAGTACCGAACTTCCATGGCGGCGACCGCGAGACGCAGAGAAAGCCAAGAGGCGGAGATGGCATAGAAGGCGCCTATGATTCAGGTCGGTTCGGATCAAGGCTCCATTCAGATGAGCGGTGAGAACGATCCAAGCAGGGCCGATAAACGAAGGTTCTAGCGAATTTGGCCCAACTTAAATTTTAAGATTTTGTATTTCTATTAATTTTAATTTAAGTTAATAAAAATCTAATTAATTTTAATTTGGCCCAACTTAAAAATAAATGTTGCTTTAATATAAGATATAAATCTAAGTATATTCATAATCACAAAAAATATTTTAGACACAAATCCGATTATAATAAAAAAGCATACAAATACTTTAAGTACGGCGAAGAAAGATATTATGCTAATAATTATAAAAAGATATTAAAATTTTAAAAAAACAATAATTTCAATTAGTAGATGAATAAAAATCTAATTAATTTTAAGTTAATTTTTGAATTGGATTAAATTTAATTTTTAATTTTATTTTTCAATTTAAAAATTTATTTTATATATTGTATATTATTTTTTTAGTTAAATGTATACATATTATATATTTATTTATAGATAGTACTTTTAATATACACTTTAAAATACTTTAATATATATTTTATATAATATATTCAGGTATATATAATATTTTAAAACACATTTAAAATATCTACACAAATATAATTGTATAAATATTAAATTGATTTCGAATTAAATCAATTTTTTTCAAGTGGGCTAACTTCAACTCATAAATTAATAGAGTTGAATCCGAACTAAGTAAAATACAAGTTAGTTCTGAATAAAGTTTGAAGTTTCGAAAATTTTGCTCACTCTTTAGATCCAAGTTTGACTCATCTCAATTTCATTCAAATTAGATCAATGTAATAAAAATCTTAATTACAAATACACAACTAACATATAATTATATATTTATGTATAAATAATAAATAATTATATTAAATTAATAAATATATTATCTATATTTAAAAAAAAAATCAAGCAAAGCTCAATTCGATACATCAAGCTTCACGGATGAGATTTAGGTTTGACTTAAATTTGACTTGAACTTAAAACAAATCAATCAATATCAAATTTAATTTTTAATAGGCTAATGTGACTGACCCGAACCGAACCCTATTGGGTTGGGATTCGGTTCTAATCAAATTATACTGTTAGCTCTTTTTTAACCCGAAGTATTTCACACAAGAAAACTAGTGCTTTACAGATTTTATGGGAATCGAATTTGCTTCTTCTCTTTAACAAAGAGAAATTCCAATGTATTTTTGGAAAGATGAGAACTAAGTCCTGTTTGGCGCGAGGACCAAAACAGTACTAATTTATAAAACAATAATAATAATAATAAATAAATTTTTTAATTATTCTACACAAATTTTAATATAAAAAATATTATTATATTTCACATACTCAGTAATTTTCAATAAAAATATTAACTTTATTTCACATCATAAATCAAAATACTCGATTCTAATATTTTGATATAGATTGTGAAGTAAAGTTGATATTTTTATTAAAAATTATTGAATATGTGAAATAAAATAATATTTTTTTATATTAAAACTTGTATAGAATGATTAAGAAAATTTATTTATTATTATTATTATTTTTAACTAGTACTATTTTGATCATGATTTTAGTCACTTGCGTCAAACAGAGATAAAAAATTGTAGGTAAATGATGGTTTTATAAATTTTTGTTTCTTGGGTTTGTGAATAGATGTAAACATTTGAATTTACTCTAACTGGGTCATGTATTTCAGGACTTACCTACAAATGGAAGTGCGTCCTCTCATTTATATATTAACTACTATTTAAAATTAATTTATAATGATGATGTAATCTTAAATATTATATAAATGTCACTTAGATTAACATTTATTAAGAATGAATAAAATATATATGAAATATTTTGTCTATAAGTTGTCATTAACCAAGCCCTCTTGCAAACACTCTGTAATTTGATTACCGCCAACAATCATGTTGACAGTTATGTCACTTTTCACCAACTACTGAGTATCGCCTGATTGTCGCCACTAACCACCACTATCGATATTTAAATTAGCTTAATTATAGCTTAATTATAGTGTTATTAATGAAATATCATTGATATAATATTAAAGATTATAAGGCAGATATTTGAAAATAAATTTGTAGAGAAATTAATATGCAAGCATAATTTTTTAAAATAATTTGTATGCAATTGCTCCAAAAATAAAAGAAAAAAAAACCACATGCCAAATTTGAAATTACGAAGCAGCACAAAAAAATGAATAAAAAGATGGAGAATTTTTTATAGGGAGAAAAAAGAATGAAAAGCTGCTAATTTAACAAAACCTGCAGACAAATGGTATTCAACAACAACAACAATAACAACAACCAAGCCTTAATTCCACTAGGTGGGGCCGGTTATATGAATCTTTTGTTTCCATTGCGCTCTATCAGTTACCAAATTCTTATTTAAGTTTAAGTAACTAAGATCGCTCCTTATAGTTTTTTGCCATGTCTTCTTTGGTCTCCCTCTTCATCTTTGTACATGGGCAAAATTCAATAACTCAATTTTTCTAACTGGAGTTTCAATCGGCCTACGATTTAGATGTCCAAACCATCTAATCCGACTTTCTTTAAGTTTATCTTCAATTGGTGCAACACCAACTTTCTTTCGGATATACTCATTTTTCATTCTATTCTTTTGTATATATCCACACATCCACCTTAACATCCTCATTTCTGCAATATTTATTTTATTTGTATGTTTCATCTTTGTAAGCAACATTATCTGAGTTCAAGAAGATAAATTTAAATGCCTCAAATATCTGAGTTCTATGTTCAACAAGGCCTTGAACTCTGATGCAGTTTGACTAATTTTATAAGAAATCATGAGGGGATATAAGAATGTACATGGATGATTAAAATTCTGAGTAATTATTATATCTTCTACAAATGTAAACTATAAAATCTTAGGCAAAGCAACAAGGCATTGGCGAGGTTGTAATCAACTGAATGATTTTCTTTTCTCCATGCTATCTGGGTAAAGTAACGCTCCATTCAACTGCATGTCACATCATATAGTCAACTGCACCTTTAACATTAAAATTTAACTACATTTTACGTCACATATATTTCAAAATAAAAATTAACTTTATTTTATATTATGCACATATACCAAAAAAATAACTAATTTATATCACATCACATATACATTCCAACATAATCAGACTTTATTTCACACTATACACAATTCTCAATAAAAAATATCATCATTCAAGTTTTTGCAAACATATTTGTTGATGTAAAATCTTATACAATGAACTACAAGGTATGAAGAATAAAGAAAAACAAATATGAAAAAATAAAACACAAATGGGATAGATTTTCCATAGAAACTTGCATGATCCAAGAATACCATGACATTGATCGTGACAATTTTAAGATTATCATAAAATGTACACAAAGATACTATGAGTTTTAATAGAGAGAAAGGCGAGGTGAGGGAGAGTGAAAGATAGTTGAATGCAACACAAATACCAAGAGATTCTGGAGCTAGAAGGCTCTAGTCAAGGAAGCTAGCCTTTGCAAAGGTAATTGCGGAGGGTGTAGTAAGTACTTGGAGAGAAAGCTTCATATTCTTCCACTCCAGAGAACTTTGTCCTCCATTCCTTCCTCTATTTATAGCTCTTAAACCATATGATGACTTCTAGTAAGCGTCACTGTACATCTAGAATTAAATACGTTTGACTAGCGAAGTCTCTTAAGTGATTTGGCTGAATCAATTCAAGTAGCTCACATGGCACATTTATTGGAATTTTCTTGACTTGGCATAGATACACTACCATCATTTACACCTCATTGTTGAGCTAGTGGACCACAATTGCAAATTCGACTACAATCTGCTCGCCTACAATTGTTTGAGGATTTGATGACACCTCTTCAACTATAGCTTCACTATAATTAAAAATTTGACCAACTAGGCCACATTTACGATTGAGAATCAAGCCTGAATTTCGACATAACACAACGTAAGGTTTTATGATTCTATTTTAAGTCATTCTTGGACTACCCATTTATCTTTTTAACAACATGATTTGGACCCCCAACATTAACAATGAACAATGAAAAAAAAAATTTAACAATGATGGAGATCAGCAACTCACATTAAATGTCTCCTATCCTTGATGTGTCATTGACAATCTTTCTTTGTGCAATTATACATATAATACAATCCATCCTAGTGTGATCACAGGTCGAAATTGAACAGCGAACTATTCACCGAGCAAGTCATCATATTATCCGCTTTCCACAAAGCACATCATTCGAAGTTAAATTTACACATTAAATAACATAATTCAAGCTTATTCATTCCCTAATCTGGGTACCAACTCTATTATCCAACATACTAAAATGTTCTTACATTACATATTAACATTAATTAATTCTTCATATTTTTATATAACCATTAAAAACATGTAAATATTATCAAAACAATCTTTCAATCGACCTTAAAAATATTTTGCTTGTATTTTAATAAATATTTGATTCATCTTCATAAAGATCCAGCGTTCATCTACAGCCTAGACATCTTTCTTGCTGGCATAAATAAACATGGTATAACATAGGGGCAATAACTACATGTTAATTTTAATAAAATCAAAATAATCTTAAAGATATTGAGATAACTATAGTAAAATAGCCTTACATAGTTATAAAATTCAATTCACCTACATGAAAATTTTAATTTGAAATATAAACAAGATATTAGAAAAATGGAATCAGGCTATCAAAAAACAATGTTTTATGCAATAGCACAGTTGTTCAAAAGTAAGCAGACTAAAAGGAAAATGCAAGAAGAATCAACAAAACAAAAATGCAAATAAATTATGGCACTCAAATTACACTCAAACGCTGATGTAATAGCTGGCCCTTATAAATTTCTTATTGTATTCGGTCAATGCAGCGCGTCGCTTCTAGTGAATGCCTGAGCTTTAGCGCATTTTTAAAAGATCCATGTCATGTAAACATAGATTTAAATATAATAAACATATCACATCATGATATGATAGAGCACTCATCGTTTAGTGAGAGACATAGGGCTTGAATCACCACAGTAGTTGGACAAAAATGTTGGAAGTAAGGCAGAGGTGGCCTCCTCTCGATGACATCAAAAAATAGACTACGAAGACTAGGGCTACAACTATGACATTTTGCAAAAAAGGTCTCGTTTCCACTCTACTTCGAGGCTTCAATAGTCATGTGTGTAGTAACCCTAATCTATCATATACTTGCTCAAGCTAATACGCAGATCCTATCCCTGGTTAGCCGATTGTTTCTTCAAACAGTTGTCACAGGTTGTATGAGCAAGTACCTGAATTGAATCGAGTCAATATTTTTTCGAAAATAAAAATAATACAATACATCACTTTGAGTATTGGATACATATTACAGTATATTAGAGAGCATCACTATCCGATACGAATACGATATAGATACTTTAGGCTTTGTAAAGTAGCAATACTTCATAAAGAAGTATATTGAAAAAGTTGGCAAAGTTATTGCCCATATGTGCAAACATGAAACAAAAACATAAACCAAAGAAGAAGAGTTTTGAAGAAGGCTTTACAGCAAGAATGCACATTTTCCCAATCATCCCTATATATGTACATATACAAATATACATACATAAATATGTAATATATAAATATATATATATATAGACACACACGCACACACCCATAGCAACTAATACAAAAATCTTTTTATTTTTATTGCACTTTATTAAATAACAATTCCTTATTTAGCTTCAATGTAGTTTCTCTATCTTTTTGAGCTTCCTATTTTTACATAAAAAAATCCAATAATCTAATTTTCTTTACTAGAGGTATTAACCTACAATTTATATATCTAAACCATCTAAAACGACAAATTGAGTTCATCCTTAATTTGAGCTACTTCAATCTTCCTACAAACGCACTTATTTCTCATCCCACTCATTCATTTTAGCATCATCATCTCTGCGACACTTAATTTATTAGTATATTTTTGCTTTGTAATTCAGCCTTCAGCATCATATAATATTATCGGTCTTACTACTATTCTGTAAAATTTACCTTCAAGCCTTCGTGAGTTTTTTCTATCACAATACATCAAATGCATTCCTCCACTACAATTCATCTTACATAGATCCTACTAATAACATCACTACTTATTTTACTATGATTTTACATGATTACGATGAGATACTTGAACTGCTCGCTTTTACGAATAACTCAATCACTAATTGTTACCACCATAATATAAGCAATCAAGATTTACTTGGACAAAAACCTTTAGGCTTCAAGGTATTCTTTTATAGTTTTAAGTTTTGCATTAGTTCTATCTTTAGTTTCATCAATAAAAATATCATCTGCAGAAATCATATATCAAGGCACATTTTCTTGAATATGCCCATATAATAACTATTGAATAACTCGAGATTTAACCTTACTATACAAAAAGCATAAGGGAAGAGATTCCAAGAATCAAAAGCTCAATATAATGGAGATGGAATAACATAACATAAAGGTAAGCAAAAGAACAGGTGACCTTTTTTGAAATAACAGATAATCTGCATCAAAAAAAAAATGAAAGAACAGATAACTATTGCATCTATATAAATAATGAAATCAGAAGCTGAAGGCAATTGTCCAGTTATGTGGGATATAATACTCAGAAAGCTTCTCATGCCACGAGCCTATCGATAAAGGATAACCCTTACTAATAAATATATAATTTTGGCCAGCCAGAAAAGTATCATCGCATAGACGATAAAGGTACTTGCATCTATTACAAAAGAAAAATGAAAATTTCACATGTTACATGTGTAGTATAAACAAAATAATCGTCTTTTCCATCCACTTGAGTTTCAGAAAGAAAGAAACTGTGTTGGTGATCTTCATATTGTATTGTGGTAACATCTCAAATACTAGAAAAACCATCTTTAACTTTGGTATAGCAATTGAGTTCACATTTGATCGACTCAAGTCCATAGACCACGAATATGATCATATAAAGAAATTATTCAACAAATGTCAAGAAAATTATACCAACAAAAAATACAATGATTATCAAAATTTGACCTTTCTTATATTGAATAATACTGCTCAGCTTTTTCACAGATAATTACATTCAGTCATGTCAAGTTAAACTAGTAACACTTGACCTTTGGTTGCTTAGAACAGGTAAAATGTGGATTCTGCCAGTTCAGGGCGCAAAGGGTAATAGTTCTCTGCAGAGTGCAGTATGTCTCAATCCAAAAAGTACCTGTTAGAGAAGAAATACAAACTAAATAATCTAGAAAAACCAAAAATTAATCATGCAAAAATGACAAAGCATTTCATACATAATATATGCCCCTACAATTGGAGTCAATATAAGATGGTTAATAATGCTGGCTGTGTGTTGGCTGTGTTTGGAAACATGAAAGAAAAATTTAAGTATAAACCTCAATTTTTAAGCTACTTAAATCTTTAAAGTAGCTTAAATTTTAAGTCACATTTCACTTGCGTTGTATTGCAAGCAGTTTAAAGAACATTAAGCTGCTTAAAGATTGAAAGATACTTAAAGGCTTTAGAGCTAGTATAGGCAGCCTAAACGTAAGTTTCAGCTGCTTAAAAATGATTATCAAATGCATAAAGAGAGAATTGGCAGTGAGCAATCACCTCCTTCTGCACAGACATTACCAATTTAGACAAGCTTAATAGTGAAATTAGTTATACTTTCGAAAAAATAATGAAGGTGCTCTATTGATGCTTTATCAAGTCTCAAAAAGCACAAGATAAATCACATGATTTACTATAAAGGGTATTTAATTAATCTTTACATGAGATAATTTCAACAGCTGCCCATACCTAGAGAAATTATAAAATAATTAGGTTTTTTTTCTATTAGAGTAAGAGAACCGAACGGATATAGAAAAAATTGTGATCTACAATTGAAAGGAGAAAGGGAAGAAGCAAAAGGAAGAGGACGAAGATGAGGAAGAAGAACAGAAACCCTAATTTTAATCAGTCATGGATTTGAAGGGTTTCATATATAAGCATTATGGACAATTGTAATGGTCGTTTTGACCGAATAGAACCCTAATTTTAATGAGCAGTTTTTCCTTATATATAATTGTCAAGGAGATTGTCCATTTGACAAGGGTGCGAAAAGGCATCACTTTTGATCGTGATGCCAAGCGTTTGAGTTATTTTAGGAGACATCTTTAGAGATAGTTGATAATGAACTAAAGTTTATTATTATATATCATCTGCAAATAAATAGGCAAAAAAAGGATATCAATTATCCTAAAATAACACCAATTGAGGATAAACTTAGAGAGAGTCGGCTTAGATAGTTTGAACATCTAAATCGTAGTTTCAAAAATTAGAGTTTTTTATAGAGATGTTCAGCATCTAAGGAATTTCTTATATAAGGTATTAGTTTCTTGATAATGATGACGTTAGAAGTTCTTAGATGGCTTGGCATGGTCATTCGGTATGCATTGCAATTCATCTTTCCTTGGTACTTTATGTGGGCCTATTTTCCTTGCCTTGAGATGCTTACAATTACAACCCATTTGCTACGATTGCTCGATTTTAGTGTTCCACCCAAATTCCAATAACGCTTTCAGAGACGGATCCGCTAAGCAAGTATTTTTATATTACTAGTTTCAAGATGCAAAAGGTCATTTTCAAACTTTTCACCATTTCAATAAGTTCTTTCTAATTTGAAATGGTTAGCAGTCTATATAAACCCAAATCAAACCAAAATTATAGTTATTAATTCGATTAAGTATGGTTTATTAATGGGTCTTTATATTTCTTTTTTTGGTCAGTTTTAAGGCCTAGATTTAATTGTATCCATTTATTTCTAAGCCTTATGGACTATTGTAAGAACAAATTTGAATGAATGAAACTCAATTTTTTTGAAAAGTTTCTCATCTGCAATTTTGGGTTTTGTCGCATACCTCTTTCTCTCTCAAATCTAGCCACGCTGCATACTAATTAGTTAAATCTAAGTCTTAATTCATCCAATAGCATTGAAGATATCAAATTCTTTAGGTCTGATGACAGTCATGAAAAAGATTAAAAAACAACATGATTGCACTAATAGCATGAATAAGAAATAAGTTGGGAATCATGAGAGGTGCAACTATATGTACCCAATTATCCAAATTTACTACATGAACACACTCAACCAGATAGAATTATTCCCAACATGTGATTTCTTCTAAGTTACCCTCTGCACATTGTGAAAAAAAGTGGGTATTTGGATTTTGTATGGGCAACTACTTACAACTTATCTTTCAAAAAATATCACATCACACACTAAAAAGAGTATAAAATTGTATAAAGAATATTAGGGTGTTTTAACTGAATATTTATCAAATTTGAATTGTCGTATTAGTTTTACTTCTGACATTTGGATTAGTACAAATGGAAGTAGTTACTTATTTGTAATATGTCATCAGATAGATGAAAGTTGGGCATAGCAAAAGAGAATTTTATCATGGCATGCACTTGAAGAGTTACACAATGGGCATATCATTACTTCTTTCATTTTGCTAATAGTTAGATTTTTTAGACACAAAGATAAATTACTATCTATTACTTTGATAATGCATGCAATAATACTTCTACAATTAATTATTTAATAATTTTTTATCTCCAATTTTAAATGGTGCCATTATTTATGTTAGGTGTGTATATCATATTATCAATAGTTGTATTTATACTACATTTTCAGTGCATCTTGGATCAATTGAAAAAAATTAAACAATTTAATAAAATGATAAGGAATTCAAATTATAAGCGAAAATGAAAACAAATTTGTATTGCTAATGGTTTGAACTTTCATTACATTTTTATTACTGGTTGAAACACAATAGAACTCTCCATCGCTTTCTTGATTCAATTTTACTTTATAAAAATTTAATTACTAATTTTTATAACACATTTTATAAATGAAAATTTGCAGTTATCTGATACTAACTAGCAACTTATTCTAGCTACTAAGGATATGTTAAATATTTAAAAATGCAATGGAGATATAGTCTTCTTATTATTGCACTACTTCTTCTTCCTTTTACCATATTTAAAAAATATTTGGAATTTAAATGTCGTCCTGATTTACAACATTTTGTTATTGAAATGAAAGCAAAATTTTCCCTTTATTTATCTTTTAGGTTCTTTGTTAGATTCACATTAGAGAAAAAATTCGGTTGACGCTTTTTTCTACGCTTATACTAACTTCTTGGAGGCAAATCACAAAGCTATCGACCCCAAAAAGAGTCCAATTATTGTTTACTCTGAGAATTATTTTCTTTATATTATAGAGACACAACTGGCTTAAGACATTTGCAAAGGTCTTCTACTAGCACACAAGAAAGTTTAAGAACTTTCTAAAGGAAGCCGCAAAAGAACTAAAGGGAACTGCTATAATGGGATCAAGTTCATTAGCAAGCTTGAGGGTCATACCACTTACAACAAACCTAAACAAGTTACATTTTTATTTAGGTTTATAGATCTAACTAGATGATAACTATAACTTGCTAGATTGGTGGAACAACTACTTAAAGATAATTTCTCATATTGGCCACCATAGCACATGACCTCTTGACAGTACAAGCATCCACAATTGTCTTACAGTCAGCATACTCCCTAATAGGTAGAATTATCGATGATCATCGGAGTAGTCTTTCACCTTCGACACTCTGCATATAAACTTGAAAGATTGGTTCGAAGCAAAACATTGAAACCAAATTTTAGAACAACAAATAAGCTTGAGGACAAATCATCTGAAGAGAAATAAGAGTATGCCACAGATTCTTGTAGTAATTAAAGAAAATTAAATGTGCTTTTTTCATTCCTACTGTAAATTTAAACATTTATATTTAGCATATTTTTTTCTTAACATAACAAATTTTTTTAGAAAATACTTATAATTGTAAATTATAAAAAGAAAAAATAGAACCAAACTGTCTCGAAACCGCCAACCAAAAACTAACTGGAATCGGTTTGAAATAAGTTGAAATCAGTCTGGAACCGTTTGGAACTCACAACCGATTAACCGATTCTGCCTCATGGGTAACCGATTCCAACCGAAACTGGTTTCAAATTGGTCTAGTTGGCCAGTTAATTCGGAACTGGCGAAATCAGTTCGGAACCGGTCTAGTTCGGTTCAGTGGCCAAGACTATCGTTATGGAAGGAACACTCGTAGAATAGCAAAAGCAAGCAATAAATAAAAAGAAGGTTGGACTCATTCTAGGAGATGTCTTTGTCACAGCCATTGGAAGATATATTCTCGATATTTGACTATCGAGCATTTCCATTTCAATAGGCTAGCATAATACAAAATACTGCATGCACTTAGACCACTATACCACACTGGCATCAATCTCAATTTACTTAGGTATGGCAAACAATAAAATCATAATGTCAATAAAGTGGTAGGATTTATGATATCAAGTGGCTATTCACTATCCCATAACAAGTGGCAAGGTCATCCAAGAACTACAAAATGAAACAAAATATGAAATACCAACAACACTTCAAAGAATCTTAAAACAGCAGACACTGTTCATCACTGTAAGAATTAACACTAAATTCCGGTGTTTTACAAATGCAAAAAGATGAGCAAAACATTTTGAAAGAAAAAACAAGGCAATAATGTTGATTGCACAGCTTAATCAAATTTAAACGTGAAAACTGGCAGATGCTTTAAATCTTTAAAATTTTTGCAAAAAGATTAATGAACTTCTTCAAAGGATAGTGATGCTATTTGGAGTGTTCCTTATAAGCAATGTCATGCCACAACACAACAACACACATAATTAAGCCTTTATCCCACTAGATGGGATCAATTATATTAATCATTTGTTTCCACTGTACTCTATTAAATAACAAACCCTCATGTAGCTTCAAGCATGCAAGATCCTTTTCGATAATTTTCTAATCTTAATTGATCTTCCTCCTTCACTTTTTATAAGGACAATATCCAATAACTCAACTCTCCCTACTAGAGCTTCTATCACCCTATGGCATATATATCCAAATCATTTAAACTGACTCTTTCTGAGCTTATCAAATGATACTACTCAAAGTTTTTTGCAGATACACATTTCTTATTATCCTTTCATGTATACAAACTCATCCACTTCAATAACTTTATTTTTATATTTCCTCTTTACAGTCAAGCATTATTTTAGGTTTAAGAAGAATTTTTCCATCACAAAATACACAAGATACATTTTCCTACTTTATCCATTTATTTGGGTTCTGTTAATAACATCACTATCTATTTTGTCATTATTTTATATTAGTAATCCAAAGTATCTAAAGCGTTCACTCTTCCTAATAATTTGATTATCAATTGTCGCATCAATAATATAATCTTTTTTCTTGACTAAATGTGGGCTCCATATATTCAAACTTTAATCTATTAAGAAGAAAAACTTTAAGCTCTAAAGTATTCCTTCATAACTCAAGTTTCACTTTGACAAAAAGAATATCTACCAAAAATATACACTAAGGCATATTTTCTAGAATATATCCAATCAGGATCGCCATAATTAATACAAGGAGATACACACTTGAAACTAAACCCTAGTGTAATTCAACTATAACAAAAAATTCTTAGTTAAACCTCATTATGTCCGAACACAAGTAGCAGCACTTTTATACGTGTCTAACAATTTGAATGTAAATAGTACAATTTTTTTTTTCTAAAACTCTTTAAAGCACTTCATTTACAACTTTATCATAAGCTTTTTCTGAATTGATAAAAACTAAGTGCATATTTTCATTTGTCCCCCTAAACTTCTCCTTTACACCTCTTAATAAACAAATGACTTCTATAATAGATCCACCTGACATAAAAAACTAGTTCCATCATATCCTACATTATGATGTAGTTTATGCATGACCACTCTTCTCCAAAATTTTAAAATATAACTTATTAATTTAATTCCTCTATAGTTGGCGCAATCCTGTACATCATATTTAGTTGGTGCAATCCTGTACATCATCTTTATTCTTGTAAATAAGTATTAATACATATTTTTCCCATTTATTTAACATCCTTTTAATCTTCAAAATCATGTTAAACAACTTAATGAGCCAGAAACTCCATTTATTAGGATGTCAACTAGTCCTACTGCTTTTCTATAATTAATCTTCTTTAAAGACTCATACACTTCAACTTTATAGAATACAAGAGTAATTTTATTTTCTTTTTGGATATTGAGTTCAATAAAATCAATCATATCGTTACAACCATCATAGAAATTTTTTTAAAATAACTCATCCATCTATATCGGATATCTTTTTCCTTGAAAAGTGCTCTCTGATTTTCATCTATTAGCAATCTTGTATATAGTCTGATAAAAAAAAAATCTTGTATATATTTCTCCTTCTTTAATATCCAATTTCTTATTAGATATTCTTAAAAATCACATTCTTTGCATTACAAACTATTTTTTGCACTCTCATGGAGCAATCTTTTTCTCTTAATTCTCTTTATTCTTGCATTTAAATTAGTCTTTATAATAAATTTTTTTCTCTTTAATTCTTTTTTATGCATCTTCTTTCGACCACCAAGCATTTCATTATTTAGAGCCTTTCATTTGGATTCTCCCAACATATCTATCATCACCTTACAGATGCAGTTACCAACCTTCAGCCACATAAGATCAGTTTCTCCTCAATATCCGACTACCCAAGTTCTAGAATGTTCTCTTAAATATACCTCTATTATCATTCTTTAGATTCTACCATCAAATTCGAAAGCACTGTTTCAATTTATTATTTCTTTTCCAACTCTTTATCTTGAAATTAAAAATCAATAATTGATGTTGGGCAATCAAACATTCATCTGAAGTGATACAATCTTTACAATATAAGCAATCTTATTTTCTCATAAGAAAATAATCAATCTATGTTCTTGAAAACTCATTCTTATAAATGATAATATACTTATCTCTTTCCTCGAATAAAGTATTAATAATCATGAAATTATACTCGCATCCAAGACTACTGAGGGGCATACGCACTTATAATGTTAATAGTTATTCCAGTGATTATAATTTTTATTAAAAATATAATTCTATCCTCATTTCGCTTGACTTCGATTACATAATTCTTCAAACTCTTGCCCAAAATTTTACTTCCATTTTTAATTTTATTCCTATGAAAGTACCGAAACTTGAAACATAAGTTATCCATTTCTTTAGTTTTCTCCCCCCCCACATTTTATTTTCTAAAAACACAATATTTATTTTTTTATGAATCGTAATATAACCAACTGCACTATTCCAAGTTCCTAATCTACTTCTACTAACTTATGTTTCGGTATCTTGGACTAGCTTTTTTATCAATATCTATCAATAACCCTAACTCACTTATCACTACACCCGGGCACCAATGTAGCACCCTTGCACATTTCTCATTATATTTAGGCAATACAGTGCATTACTTCAAATTAATGCATTAGCATTGAATAATTTTTTAAAGAATTCATATCATATTTAATTAGATAAATTTTACACTAGCTCTCAGCTACTTAATGTAACCCTCCACATTCCTCATTCGGGACTTAAAACTCAACAATATCACGTTTGCAATAGGCTAGCATAACATAAAATATTGCATGTACATAAAACCTTTTTAACAAACTTGTATCAATATTAGTTTACTTAGGTTTGACCACCGTTAAAATGATGATGTTAATAGAGTAACAAGCTTTGTGATATCAAGTCGCAGTCCACTATCCCATATGAAGTGGCTAAATCATCTATGAACAACAAAATGAACCAAAATATAACGAGTACAACTTAGGTGCATCCAATTAAATCCAAAAATAGCAAGCTTTTCAAGTGGCCTTCCATAAACTAGTCGAATAAATTATGTATATTTTGGGAGAAATTAATAAATATAATAATAGGTGAAAATCAAAAGCATACCAGCTCCAATGCCAGAGGAAAATTAAAAACACTCTCCAATGACAACATCAAGAGTAGTACCCAAAAGATTCAGGGAGCCCCTCATGCTCCATAACTTACAAAGGACATGAACTGCTGCTTTTTCAAAGCAAAAATTACCAGTTAGCCGTGACAATGTTCCCATTTCAAGAATAAGAGAACCTAAAAATAGAAAAATAATGTACATTAGAGAACAGATTTTTTGATAGCTAAAGTAGACTCATAAATGAGAATGATGAGCTAGTACACTCTCCACATCCTGATGTGTTGGTTTTTGTTGTCTCGTTTTCCATGATTCCGAACAGATGAACATTAAATTTTGATTGTATGAGAAACAAAATAACCAAAGGCAAAAAGGATAAGCCAATGTACATCTAACTGACAAGAAAACATCCATCATCCAATAAATTGTTAAATTAAAACATATTCTAATCAAGAAAATTAGAGTAAAAAGATATAGAACAAATGCATTTGTAGACATCGTCATCTTCCTAAGCAAATGCAAAAAAGAAAAGAAAAGCAGATTAGCAAGTCAACGAAATCTATCATTTTATTAAGCATCACTTCAGAAATTTGCAAATTCATATTCCAATAAAAATGGGAAAAGACAAACTATAAACTAACAAATCAGTGGACATACACAGCACGTTTTGCATATAAAATGTTTCCTTGTCACGCTTTACAAATACGGTAAATTGCTTACAGGTTCCTGAGGTTTGCAGTCCATTGTACTTTGATCCACAAATAACTTTGAATCATGATATTTACATCCCTACCGTTGGCCAATTTGATTATGATGAAAACAATAAATTTAGCTCCAATGGACTAACTTCCCTTTAATTATGAAAGAAAGGTTTATCCTCAAAACTTTATATGGGCAGTTTCCCAAAGGCAAGCCAAAACACACTCAACATTGTGCTTCACAGATATAATTTTTTCTTTCTTATGAAGCTCACATAAGTGACTGTGACTATGCAAAGTCACGAGTCAGACAAAGCCTAGGTTAACTTAGGACCAATCCCCCAACCATTATTTTTAATTCTCTTTGGGATTTCTTCCATGGTATTTCACTCATTTTAGGCCAAACATAATGGTACAAGATCAACTTTTTCCCTATTGTACCTCAGGCCCTGTTTGGTGCGAGGACCAAAATCAGGACCAAAATGGTACTAGTTTAAAAGATAACAATAATAATAATAAATAAATTTTTTTAATCATTCTACACAAACTCTAATATAAAAAATATTATTTATTTCACATACTCAATAATTTTCAATAAAAATATCAACTTTATTTCATATCTTAGAACAAAATATTCGAATCGAGTATTTTGATTTTTTTTTTGATAATAGAGTATTTTGATTTAAGATGTGAAATAAAGATAACATTTTTATTAAAAATTATTGAGTATGTGAAGTAAAAAAAAAAATTATATTAGAATTTGTGTGGAATAATTAAAAAATTTATTTATTATTATTATTGTTGTTTTTTAAACTAGTACCATTTTGATTATAATTTTAATCCTCGCGCCAAACAGGGCCTCAGTGTCTCTAATTGGATATGTTCAAATCTAGTGAAATCAAATTTCAAAAAAAAATCTAGTGAAATCCAAAAAAATTGGCCTATCAATCTTATTTGGTCAGTGAAATTGGCTGAGGCTCGCTAGCTTCATAATCTCTAAGTGGTGGTCATACTATCACATCTCCAACTACCATTTTCCTTACTCCCCTCGTAGGATGAGAAGGTTCTCATCCGAATAATTATCCTCACAAGATAATTTAAATCTTTGTCCATTAAATTAATTAGTAGATTTAAATTTTGGATATGTGAAACCTCTCTCCCCTTCACTTCCACCAACCCCTCCCTCCTCCTTTGCCTCCTTTGTCCATGTTTTTTGCTGTCTTGTCTCCACCTATCATTATCCTTACTCTCTTGTCACTGCTGCCATGCCCCCACCTACCACTGTCCTTATTCTCTTCCCATAGGATGAGAAGGCTCTCAGCCCAACAATTATCCTCCAAAGTTAATTCAAATCTTTGTTCACTCGTGTGAAGTTAACATAAACTCACCCCGTTTTGACCAGTGCTCCTGTCCAATTACCCAAAGGCACTTTGTGAGAGAATAATGGAACCACGTCCTTCCCTACCTCATGACGGATGATCATGCTTGGTCAAATATCCAAAGAAACTTTGTGAGAGAACTTTGAAACCCTAAGCTTCTCACTCGCAAATTTTCTAAGTTCCAGTATTCCTGCACGCTTCTTCTATTTGGTTTTTGTTTATCTTCATAACCTTGTGTACGCATTGGCAAATCTATAAAAGGAGCTTTTATCTCTTTGTTTGGTTGTGGAAACTTTAGAGAAGAGAAACTTCCTTTGAAGTTTTATTTGAAAGTTGCTTGATAAGTTTTTGGAGAACAACTTGTGCTTTCCTTTGTTTTAATCTTTGGTCTTTCTCTTCTAAACTTCATCTTCATTCTAAGTTTGTCTTATAAACTTCATTTTCATTCTTGAGCCTCTTATATTCTTCCAACAATAACCAAATAGGTTTCTCACTCTATGAATTTAAAACGTGAATCTTTTAATAGTGTTACTTAAAGAACTACTTATCTTCTCCTTTATGGAGATCCATTGTTCCTCGGTAAAAGGAACAAAGAGGGTTTCAATCTTGAACCAAATGAACAAGATCAATGTAGGTTTGATATTGAGCACAGAAAAAGGTTGATTATTCCACAATAAAGTAGTTACGGGTTAGACTTGAGCCTGGAATAAGATGGGTTAAATTTGCATCTAGAAAAAAGTAGGTCAGCCTTGAGCCCACAGAAAGGCTAAGGATTTGCCATTATCTTGAAAAACAAATAGTAACATAACCTCAATAACAAATAAATATAGATCCATATTTAAAACACCACCTTTTTTTTGAAATTAAACACCATCTTTTCTGTGAGAGCTAATAATTGGAGGTCTTACAATAAAAAATAATAATAACAATTGGAGGTCATGTGAAAAAAAACACCTTAGCTGTCAGTTATGCATCTTGCTTTCTATAAGTGCCATGCCCACCTATCTCTGAGTGACGAATCATCAACTCAAACATCAGATCTACATTAATTTCATAGATATTTCACCGCTTGACCCCATGTTCCAATACCAAAGCATAATGGATTGGGATGACAGTCAAACACTAACATAGAGAAAAATAAAATAGCTTCAGAACTAGGAAACTTGCATGAATTAACCATTCCGCAACTTCGCGTCAATTTCTATCAATAAAAAGACCAGATAAACCAGAAACAACATACAATTTCTTATTCCAGAAGATAAAAAGCGAAATAACTAACAAAGGCAGCTGAAAGTAAAGTGAGGGATTCCAAGCAATATTAAATTACATGAAAAAATTTAATTTAGATTGCACATGAGCTACCAAATTTAGTATCAAAACCAAAGCATAGATAATTCATTATGTTTTTCATCATTAAACTATCAGAACAAGAGGACGGGTATATTTATACACAATCAACTGCAGTCAATCAACTGCAGATACAAAACAAAACTTCAGACCACAAAACAAGCAGAAAACATAAGGAATTCCATGGAAAAAGCATTCAAATAAACAGTCTCTCTCGAACGCTGCATACATACTTGAGAGAATGTCAGCACAAAAATTTAGCAGGAAATCTAAACTATAAATACAAACAATATGCTCATGTCATAGATCATACATTCTGTGCCAACAAAAATGGCCTGTTGCATTTTGCATAATGTCTGGAGCAGGAAAATCAAGGCATTAAGGAAAAAAAGAAGTTTATCTGCAAAGATAACTAGTCAGTAGAACAATTCGAACCGGAAATGTTATAACCTTCAAACAAAGCTTGAACACCTGGATGCAGTCATTTATGGAAGGGGTCAAAACATGAGACGAGCGGACGAGTCTTCTTAAGCCTCATCTGAAAGAGTTTTGAGAACAAGCAAGGTCCAGATTCATGAAATTTAGTTTTCTGAAAGCATATGATATCTCAAAATTTACAGGAAATACATCAAATATTCCATCTGAAAGAGCTCCACCATAGCCTCCTGCAATTTTCTTTTCAACTCCACAGAAGGACTGAAAGCCTGCAATACAAGAAATTCAGTTATCTAGGTGCACAAGAATGGAGAATATAGATGATCAATTGCCAATTCTCAATCATAGAAATGAAGATGATACCATACTACTAGCTCGACAGATCACCCCTCTATCATATTACTGCCATGAAGGTTGCTTAAAAATAAATCTCTCAGGTTCCCAACCTCCATCAGGTTCCTTCCTCTTCATCGCACCACCAGCAACCTCATATAACCTTGCCTGATCCTCCATGTATCTCCGAGTGTTGACGACTTGCATCTGTCTCGACAAAGAGGGCAATCTGTCATCTTTTACTTCATCAGCGTGCACTGGCCCAGAATTAAGATCAAGACCTTGCCTCCCCCATACTCTACTGCTTGCAGATGCACCTTCTGGTAGAGTAATTACATAAGGCCTCACAAAAGGGGAGGAGAAAGCACCTGGAGGTCCAAAACGATGAGAAGGCACAGGAGCAAAGCATGAACTGCCAGATGAATCAACATAACTCGCTGATCCAGCCGAGAAAGATGTAGATGTCAGAGGCCCAAAAGGGAAGCTGGCATAAGAAAATGAAGTTGGAGCAGGAGAGAAGGCCATGGCCGGAGAAGCTGAAAGTACATGAGAACGGTAAATATCGCTGCCAAAGGTAGTACCACTACTCATTACAGAACCAAACATTCTCTCAGCCCCGGCAGCCCCAACTACAGGGTAAGATTGATCCCCCCTGTCAGACAACAATGATGGAATTGCAACGGCAGGATAGGAATTGCCCTGAGGAAACCAACCATGTCCCAATTCAGCACGGTTCACTCGAAAACCAGCAATTGGAGGAACGAAAGGTATATTATAACTATTCTTTGTACTTTGACTTCTTGAAAGGGGCTCAACACCTACATCATCGATGGAAGGTCCATTGTTTAGATCAAAGTCCCTTAACATGCTGGAATCCCCATGAGAAAATCCTCCCGATGCTGATCTTGCAGACAACAAAGGCACTTCCAACTTGCGGCTTGTGCTCCCAAACTGACAGTTATCTACACTTTCATCAACTCTGTTCAAATCAAGATCAAGTCCTCCAGCAGCTCGATAAGTTGCATCATGATTACCTAGCACTCCAGATTCAGAACCTGTTGTTTGAGCAGAGCTTTGAGAAGCTGAATCTTCAATAGCTCTCACATCGGCAACATTTAAGTCGAATTCTAGCATCGGACGACCTTGTCTAGACATTGCAGTTTCACACAACTGCATATCCGTATAATAAATTGGCATATCGAGAACTTTTCTGGGTTCTGCAGGACGAAAGGCACTAGTAGCTGCAGAGCCTTTCCACCCTGGTTCTCCCTTGCCTTTTAACAAGTTTTCAGGGGGCACAAAAGCACCTTTGGCAGGAGCAGCAACAGTTAGTGTAGCTGGTGAACCATTAGATACTGACAAAGAAGCAAAATTTGATGAAGTTGACATTCTTATTGCAGGGGAGAAAACAGGCAAAGAAGTAGCAATTGTCTCAGTTTGATTCACATCATCTCCAGGTATGCCTTCATTTAAATCAAAATCAAGCACAGCTCCAGCATCTTGCTCAGCTAAACAGGCAATCTCCTCCCTACTTTCTACATTAGCCATAGGCATCCTAGCAGACGCACCGGTTTCCTTTGTAAAACTGCGAGTCTTACCAAAATCAAGTGAAACTTCAACACGCCTCTCAAGAGAAGCATTTATCTCAACACTCTCTCCACCACTAGCCAAGCCAAGTGGTTTCGCAGGTCCAGTGTTTCCTTGGGTGTTTTGAGAGATGATTGCTGACCCATTCCGCTCAATCTGCTCTTGGCAATTATTCTTTAACTCACCAGATTTTTCACCACTAAATTTATCAACCTTTTCTGGATATGCAATCATATCAGCAACAGAGGAATTGAGTGCATCATCATCATCAAACTTACGTTCAACTGACCCTTTTTCATTTTCTGCAAAAGAAGATGGTCTCTCTTCAGTCGAATCAGCATCTTGTATTCCCTTGTTTAAAGGATGGTCTAATGATGATGACTCAACCAAAACCTTTTCATTATTTGTACCAGATGCAGAAAGCTCACAATCAACTCCATCTGAGGAAGATTTGGAACGTACATCTGAAGTAAATGTCTTTCCCTCTGCAACCTTATAGCGAACAGATATATTTGTGTTGATTTGATCCCATGGAGTCCCTACCTCAAATTTGGAATTTGTGAAACCATCACCAATCCTTTCATCTTCCTTATTGAAATCTTCCTTCACATCTGAAACAGAGAATAGAAACATAAATAGTCATCAATCAAATTTTGCTCAAGCCATATAACAAAAGGTCAAGAATTTTAAATAAAGCCGAACCAGAGATAAGCCCATTTTGTTGAAATTTATCTCCATGCAAAGGTGTGGCAGCTTTGTCATTACCAGAGACATTTTCACCCAAAGTAAGCATTCCATCTTGTGAAAAAATGTGCTTGTTATCCGACCTGTGCTTTCGAAAGTCAAAATCTGTATTTTCAACAAATGTGCCGACATTTGGACACTCATTATCACCATTTGAAGGTCCAGACTTAGGTTCCTTATTGCAACTGATGGGGTCCACCGTGGCAGGAGAACCTTCCAGAGAGGAAGCAGGGGAGACCATGTCAGGTTTGGACTTTTCACAAGCAGCTACACTAGCAAGTAATTTCACGCCAATGTCATCCCCTCCTGATACAGGTGTTGTAGCTTCAGAATATTTAGCACAGCTTTCAATCAAGGCATTCATTGGGCTGAAAGAATTCCTTATTTTACCTTCAACCTTCACATTACCAGAAGAAGAGCTTGCAGTTCGAGAAATATCTGCAGTCCTCCCAGCTTCCTCAGAAGCCCTGCATTCTTCATCTGGCATGACTGTTGATCTGTCATCTTCATTAGATATAACTAGCACCTCCTTAACATCATTACTTTGCCATGATTCAGCATTGGCATCTGAAGAAACATCAGCTCGAGCAGAATCAGTCCTTCCAATCATTTTCTTATCTACATGATCACTTTTATCATGAACACGAGGAGATGATGCTCTGCTACCAGATGAGGGGTCCTCCAAGGAACCTCCACTGCTGCTTCTCACAGGGCTACGACCAGGGTTAGGAAGCCTAACAATCAATCTATGGCTGCTAACATGGTCTGAAGTAGGCATATCAACAGTTCGTTCGCAGCTCATTCCAACTTGCGAGACTTTCTCACCAGTAGGATTCCTAATCTGTGAGCCGGATTTGTTAGGATTACTTGCCACAATTCCATTGCTTGATCTTTGGTGACAAGAAGAACCACTAGAACCAGCAGTTGAACTCTTAGCATCTTCTTTCACAGAAGATCCAACATTCTTCCCGTGATCACTAGAACAAGACTGGCTATTATTCTGAGAATGACTTGAACTGCTGCTCTTTTCTTCCTTCACTACTACAAGTGGTAGTTCCACAATGTTACCAGCAACTTTTGTAAGAGACTCCTTTGAGCTGATAGCAACTGTTGCAGGCAATTGAAGTTTCCCAGATCCGACAGTCAAATTTGTCGACTTAACAGTGGCATCTGCATGAACAGACTTTCCAGCAAAGGCCCTAGAGCTAGATTGCTGAGTGCCTGAGCTTTTCATGGATAAATCACCAGATCCAGTACACCTGTATCCTGTATGAGAAACTTCAGAGAAACCTGGTTTGACAGGCCATGTAACAGCATGGTTTGATCCAACAAACCTAGAATCATTGGTCTTTATTTCTGCATCAACTCTTTTCTTCCATATATCCACTAGACTTCTAGCTTTCTTCTGGATCTCCAAGTTCTTATGACCACGCAAAAGATTCACAGACTTGCCTATATTACTTGTTTGTAGCGCATTAAGATTTACCGGCAATTTATCCAGAGCACGAAGCAAAGCCAAGAGCAGCTCATCAACAGCTTTCTCACTCTCTTTAGGACTATTCACATCACCAGTCTTACCTTTGTGAGCCTCCTGCATCCATTCATCCAAAACAGGCACACCCCTGATCTGAACGAACTTGTTAAGGCAATCAACTTTGTCAGTCACAGCAATCACACTGGCAAGCAGTACTCGGCCAGCCAGATCTATTTTCTTACTGTTGTCAACTTGCATCAGCTGAACCAGCTTTTCAACGCCATCAGTACTTACCAGTGCACCTTTCTCAGTAATTTTAGAAATCTCCGACTTTATCATGTTATTGTCAAACTTACAAATCGCAGAATCACCATCAACTGGTTTTGTAATACGTTCTTGCTTGATAGGTTCGATATTCTGATCACCTCTGTCCTTCTTCCCCTTAATTTGAGAAGAATGGGCAGCCACACCATTTTCCGAACCAGAATTCAACTGTTGTATTGATGTCAAACAGCTCAATCGCTTGGGAGAGCGGCCTCCAGATTGCACTGCTGCATGCATTTCTAATCTAATCTAACAGTAGATCAACTTCTTCCTGATGTTCCTGAGCAGAAAAACCAATTTAAAAGGGAGAACAGACTTAATATTAACATCCAATAGTTAGTTCACAGGTACCAGAAGAAACTTTTTCATAAAATTTTACTTACATTAACATCATCCTGATCACTTGGCCCTCACAAACATTTGTTTGCTATGTCATATGCTCGCCTACACACAAAAGAAGAAGTTCCTAAGGGAAGATCAACACATGGAGAAATGCAACTTTACATAGATGAAGCAAACAAGCAGTAGATATTATGTCCCTATGAATTGAGTAAAATACTACATTTGGCACTGCCACTAACTTTTCATGAGCTTTATAGCTGCAAGGCAGTAAAGCCAATTCACACATAAAGCTAGACAGCCTTACTTAGTTGTTAAAAACCAACGAATCAGTCCAATAAAAGGTGGTGCATTACCAGCCTGGAAAAGAGCGCGTCACATACTCGAATCTTCCACCCATCCTGTTAAACAATGATATACATTTCAAAATGGCGTAAGACAGACACATAAATACCTCACCTAACAATGACCATAAGAGCTTCGTTCCAACCTCAATCAAGATATAATAAGGGGAACAATCAAACAGATATAAAGTTATTAAAAATTATGATTTGATAACTTCAAGCTCAAAGAAAATTGAACTAGTAAAAGCTGTTCCACGGTAGGTTAGTAATTCTTTATAGTAGGAAAAATTTAACTGCAATAACCATCAAACTTAGGCTGCAGCAAATGCTAATTTTTGAGATATTTGTTGACTACTGACCGAATGAGGTGGTCACTTAAAAATCAGTTTATTTATACATCCAGAATGATGTAAAAATCATAGACAAAGCATAAAATTAAAGAAACCGAATCTAAAACCTCATCAAATGGCTTGTAGAAGAGGCTACAGGCTAGACATAAAATTCAAAGGTACATGTTATCATTAAGCGCTTCGAACAATGCACAATCTGATCAACAAATGCAGGAAACAGGTTGTAAAGGTAATCTGATCAACAAATCAACAGTGCACAATTTCCATTATTTTTAAAGGAAGTTGCATTAAATGATCACTCCAATACATTAAGCCATCACAATCTACAGTCACTTTATCATTGTTTCATGATAGAGTTTTGTGGAAATTAATCAGTAGAAGTCTTTGTGCATAGAAAATACTGGAGCTCACAATACGAACTCATCAAACAACTGAAGAATAGAATCAACGATGAACCAACATAAAGGAATAATCCTCAATGTTTTTGACAAAAAAGAGTCACTAGTAGGACAAGGAATAAGTAAAATAAATAATATGCAAAATCTTTCCCTACCTTTCATAGAACCGCAGGAAGAAAATCCAAGTTTGCAGACAAAAGTAATAACAATTTTCCTAAAGCAAGATGCTTGCAATTAGTTCAAACTGCAGCGACATCAGGCATTGAGCTAAAATTTCACGAAAAAACAAGATCATCTAAATATCAGATCAACCAAGATAGTCCTACATAACACACTTAACAGTTCAAAAACAACAATAATAACAAAAAGCCCTACAAGTTAAATAGTAAACTTCAGGTGCCAGAACAGTATCACAGTCATTAAGTTCAACCAAAACTAGCACAGAAGGCAGAAAATTTAACCTATAACTTCACATATCCATTTAAAGATCACAATAAGCCAAACAACTTACCTAAAATTCCAAAATATTCCAAAAGCTCAAAAGAAATCAGAACAATTCATATATGCCATTGTATGGCAAATTTGAAGGGTAAACTAATCATAAATTTATCACCAGCAGGAAAATCAAATAAAGAAAGACGCAAACCCAGCAGCAGACTACAACAGAGAGAGATGCAAGAGGGAACCAGCTACTGTAATAAATTCTCATAACCAATTTTTTAAGAACTACAGAACTACTGCCCTGAGGGAAACTAGATAGATGATGCAAACAAAAACCCAATAATACAGTCAGGGTGCCAAATAACAGCTTCAGAGACTGTCCCCTTCTTCGCCTTTCTCCCACAGTTTCATGTATATATTTGCTTACTGAACAATATAGAATAAAATATTTAAAGCAACTATCACAATTAAGTAATGAAAGGCAAACAGAAATTTAAGACTGACAATTATCTAAGACATCAAGCACCACAATGTCAACATGTTCAATCATTCAATAACATCAATCATGGGATGATACCACAAATGCTCACATCACATAAACTATCCTCCCTAATTACCACGCTCTCCAACACAGACATTGCCAAAGGATTGGCCTATTGACAGTAAAATAGTTAAAATTTGGCAAATTCAATATGAGAAACAGAGGAGAAAAAGGTATTTCCAATTCAATGCTTTTGACAACAAAAACAACATTCTTCTCTCCAACCTAGACATTGCCAAAAAATTGGCCTATTGACAGTAAAATAGTTAAAATTTGGCAAATTCAATATGAGAAACAGATGAGAAAAAGGTATTTCCAATTCAATGCTTTTGACAACAAAAACAATATTCTTCTCGTCAAAAACGAAGCAAGACAAAAATTGATAATGAAAAATGATACTACCAATGTACACACCATATAACATCAACAACCGAAATATAACAAAATTTAAAGCGCAACATATGCAGTCATATCTTTCAAAGGAAGAGCTTATTCTCAATATTGTTATTCTCAATATTGTCCAAATAGTGGCCTATCACCTAGAGCACAATGAGGACTATGAGAGATGAGAGGAACTAATTATCACCAAACTACCTTTATCAAACACTTAGATGATAGTATATGTAAGCCAAATTTTACAAGGAAATTGATCCTCAAAGAAAATTTTACTAGGAATTTCTACTTGAGAAACACATCATTGGTAAAAAGTTCCTCCCAACTATATAGAATAGATTACATACAATATCATGTCATTTAAGCCTGAAAAAAAAACAAGAGATAGCAAAAAAAAAACTATAATTCCAACTTTCAAATCCCTTGTGTTTAAAAAATTGTGATCAAGGGTGTTAAGAGGAACCATCATGATTTCCCACTCGTTGATTCTAAAACAACAAAGTTGCACTTTAAATGACCAGAATATCAAAAATGGTTGCCATATACAATTAAAGCAATTATGCTAACAATCATAAGAAAGTCATATCAATATAAAATATCTCACATACTGTGATAGAAAAGTGAAACACTAATTCACATTTGTTAACAAATATGGTAGGAACACCATAATCAACCGTCGATTCATACCTGACAGTGTTTATCGCCGAGAGCCGAGATTTGGTCACATTGCTTCGATCTGGATCAACTAATGATTAGAACAGATTTAGAAAAATGACTGTTGTGGATTGCTAACAATGCTGAGGATGATAGATCGTAGATTTGACAAATTGATAGATATCCCATTTATTTGTTGATTTGATTGAGGAATATTCCAATTTTTGGATGACTTTATTTGTAGTTATTTTATTTCTTAGTTTATGAGTTTTATTAAGTATGATGTTAGTATTTTCTTGTTTGTGTGAAAAAATTATGCTATTATATATTTTCTGCTTTATTGAGTCAATTGTAGAAAGGTCTATATAAACGCATTCTTATTATGGATTTCTCTTAATGTTGAATGAATTATTATTTTTTTCCCCTTGGGATAGTATGATTCTGAAATGAATCAATATCCACAAGAAAGGGCTTGGGCTTCATGTGAGAATCTCTAAACTCCCTCATCCGTTCAAACACATTCTCTTCGAGTCAACTCATTCACCTTTCACTCTTAACATTCACCACAATCTCCTAGTCAACCCGTTAGAGCTTGTTTTTCGCACCACCGTTCATCTGCGATGAGCCGACGCCACCAACGCCACACTCGCCCAACTCCATCCACATAAGGCTCTGCGAGCCGGGAGCTACGATCGCTTCGCTCAATATCACCTGCAAGCCTTAAGTCAGCGCGTTAATTCAGTCGGCCCACCCGCAACATTCACCAGCCTACATCACACGCGCCACACCGTTCTATCACTCAAACGCAATGCATCTCCTGTCGCTTGCTGCCCATCTCCCGGCTCGCCTTGCCTGCCTGATGCTATAAACCCGACGTGCCTCGCTTATATGGCGCGCGCGCCCAACGCAACCTACTCGCATAGTTCGCCTCATCAAGCTGGGCCTCTCGATTGCTTGAGTGGGCCGATCTCACCAACATCCCTAAGCCTAAGAAATTACACTATAGTCCCAAAATTCTTTGGCTCATGTATGAATTTCAGCAAAGCTTTAATCTGCTTAATCAAATACTGAGGATTTGCTTGAATTAGCTCATTTTGTCGACCTTCAATTATTAAGTATAATTAATTATTGCTGGTTAAATATTATGAAAACTTGTAATCTTGTTATTATGTTTCTGATTTATTGAAAATCAAATTAAGCACTAATTTAAGTTGGTAATTTTTCAATTATCTTCAATCTTATTTATTTAAAATTGCGAAATAATTAGCTTTTGCAGGTTTAGTTAATTTTTTAATCATCACAAACTTGAATCGTAAGGCCTTGTTTGGTTGAAGAATAAAAAAATAATTTAGTTGATTTTTTTATTTTTTTCAAAAAATGTGTATGATATAAAATAAAGTTAGTTATATTAAAAATTATGATGGATATGAAACAAAGATTGATTTATTGAAAATTATATTGGATGTGAAATATAGTGATTGCTTAATATTGAAATTTATGCAAGATGAGACATAAAATAATTTGAAAAATTTATATTTGTCACCCCCAAAGAAGCCTTTTTACATGCGTGCAAGCACCTCTAAGTCAATATTTATAAGTAGAACCTCCTAAGTCTAATATTCACAAACACCCCCCGCTATTTTGAATATGAACTTACAGGTAGTATCGCCATTTAAATGTGGATTTACAGGCAGCACTCTCATTCTAACTTCTGTTTAGGAGTGCCACGTGTAAATATTCAGCTTAGGGAGTGCCGCCTATAAGAAAAGATTCTTTGAGTAACAAATGTAAATAGACTAGCTACTAGCATTAGAAAGGATCAACATATCATCAAAAAGAATCCAAATGATAATGCGAGCTCTAAAATTTAAGAGAAAAAGAATACACATGCCTTTGAAGCCTTCTTCTATATCTTGTGAAGAACAGAAATAATAGCAAAGCTCCCAAAAAGGGGGCAATTTTTCCTCTTTAGTCTTTACCAAGAAGGCATCAGTACAAATGAGAGAAGTCCATCATCCAAGTCTATGTAATTAACTTACAAAAAGAAGGGGGGAAAAACAGTTGAAGATTCCATTACCATCACAGAAAAGCAATCAAGGTTCCCCAGCACAACCTACCAACCTCAAGATTCAAAAGTCCCAATTCCAGACAATGAATCATTAATTAGACAGAAAGCAACCGAAACATCGGATGAACAAGAATATCCCTCATCCAAGTAACACCATTAGCCTAGTCGACTTCTAACGATGTTAAAGAAAGAAACCAGCGAAAAGGAGGTACCTTCAAGAACGAATCGGCCGAGATTTGGACCGAATCGGCGGCAAAAGCTGCAGCTGGCAGAGTCACAGGCGGTTTCTCTGCTACTACTGACGCTAGCCACATGTACCATCTCCGTTTCCTCTCCTCACCTTCCCTCCCAAGCATAGCCTTGCATCATCCCCGCTCTCGCCGTCTCCGATCACTCGTGCTCCTCGTGCAAGACCACTTTTCAACAAACCCCTTCCTCCCAGATGCTGTAACCACAAACTCCAGGAGCAGGCCAATTAACGCCCCACCAATCTGCGAAACCCTAGATCCGCCGCAATCCCGCACATCCGAGGAAAGACGACACGGAATTAATATCGCCCAAAACCTACTTCACGCCCTGCCCGGGGCCAACGGCAGATCGAACAGCATCGCGCGATTCCGACGGCGGCGACCAAGGCGGGAGGCTGACCGGCACGGCTCAATCGGGGGATTTTCAGCAAGATTCGGGTCGTGAAAAGCGCGATCCGAGAGAGAGAGAGTAATTTGAGCGAGCCCGACGATCGGCTAAGCGGAAGGGTGTACTTGCCAGACGATAGCGGGCAGGTCGGGCAGTATGGGCGGGCAGACACCGGCAAGCCGTGTCGCACGTGCGAGGAGACGTGGAATATAGTTCAATGTCTGATTGTAATTTGTCCAGATCAGCGACAGCTATTTTATTTTATTTTTCACTTTAAAATGACATTTATTTATTAATAAGTTTTTTTTGAAAGGACTTATTAATAATTTTATCATTATGGCATTGTTAGTCTGTGGATTTATTTTTAATTAGAATTAAAGTTATCTTTTAATTACATATTATTATTTTAAGATTTATCAAATATTTAAATAAAAAATAATGTTATTTTGGGCTATATGCAGAATTTAAATCGAGTTAATTTAAAATCTATATAGAATATATGAAATTAAATTTAATTTAATATTATAATTTGTCTAGAATTTAAAATATTATTAGTTTAATATTAAAATTTATATATGATACGATCTATAAGATTAATTTAATTTTAAGCAAAGTTAATATTTGCATATAAACAACTCCAAAGTGATAAATGAAAATAATAATTTTTTATTTTATTAACTATCAATATTATTAATAGTTATCTCTGAGTATATATTTTATGTTTTTAGGATTAAAGAACTGGCACAAAGATTAAGCAAAATTATTTCTTTAATTTAAGTGGAGAAAGAGCTTTCAGAGAATTAGAAAATTTCAAGTTCGAATCACACTGCTATCATAATTTTTATATAAAAATAATATATTATTAAAAAATATATATTATTAGAAATACCATGATTAGCCATTTTGGGATTCAAGTGAAGGCCCAATCACACGCACAACCATTCGTTTTTCAAACTAATTTAACTAATATTTCTAGGAATTAACTTTTTTTTCCTGAAAATCTAGGAATTATCATTTAGGACTGTTTGTTAGTAGACTTATTTCTTATTATGATAAAAAATAAATTTTGATGTAATAATTTTATTTTAAAATTCATGAAATATTTAAAATGAAATTTTATTTTGAAATTTATATAAAATATACAATAAAATTACATTTTATTTTTAAATTATATAATATATAAAATAAAATGAATGTATTTTTTAAATATCATTATTTTATTAGTGAAATTTATATACAATTTGTAAGTTTAAGTTTAACCAAATTACAATTAACTTGACAAAACAAATTTCTCATAATTTTAAAAAGATGGAATAAAGCTACTGAAAAATAATATTTTATGTAATAACACAGCAATTCAGATGTAAATGAATTAAATGACATTATTAACAACATTCAAACAGAATGAATAAAATAAAAAATACTTTTAATATATTATACAATAAAAAAATTTCATTCAAACTTAAAGATAAATTTTATAAAAAAATAATAAGACCAACTATAGTGCTAAATACTAACCTGTAAAGAAAAAATATACAAATAAATAAATATTATAAGAATAAATATACTAAAATAAATATGTAAATATACCCAAAATGATTGAATAAAAAATGAGAATATTAAAAAAAAAATAGTGTTGCATCAATTCAAGATAAACTTAGAGAATCGACTTAGATGATTTGGACATATAAATCGTAGGCCGATTGAAGCTCTAATTAAAAAATCGAGTTATTAAATTTTGCCCATGTACAAAGAGAGAAAGAGAAATCAAAGACATGACAAAAAACTATAATGAGTAATTTTAATTATTTAAATTTAAATAAAAATTTGTTAATTGATAGAGCGCAATGACAACAAAAGATTCATGTAAACCGACCCCACCTCGTGAGATTAAGGCTTGATTCAACAGTTCAGAAGTAAACGGATTAAAGAACAATGCAAGAAGATAAAAAAAAAAAAAAACAACAACAAAAAACAAAAAGGCAAATTATGAAATTCGAATGTTGGAAGAACAATGTCTAATAACCAATATTTTCAAACTTTATTAACCAAAATTAAAATCCTGATCAACCACTAATGAACAAAATCCTCACATCCCTGTAATATTTTCTGTTCGCTGCATGCAATGCTACAGAGAGTACAAGATTTTTTATCCAGTTTATTATCAATCCACTTGAAATAAATAGAAGAGAAATAAATAAATAAAAAACCCTCCTCTCATTTTGTATAAATCTGATATTTTATTTTGATGTTCTATTGCACAATGCCTGGGCTGAGTGTTGGATTTCTGCCACTCCAGCTGAAAAAGATTCATACTATGTTCAATTTTCTACAGTGATGAAATCAGTCTACAAACACCCAGAGCCCACAATAGCCTGCAACACTGCAAGTCCTTTTCCTACAAGTAGTTGAATCCGTACCACACTCATCATCAGTTCTACAACTGTGATCGATACGAAAATCAGGAACATGACAAGCACTTTCAAGATAAGGACCACCGTTGTTCAATGTGCGAGTAGTTGCAGGACACAGTTGCTGCGTCATCGAGCTGACACGAAATGCATGGCCTTTGCTCTACAAGGATGATAGTAATGGCAGGCGATTCAAATTCATGTTCAAAGATAAAAGAGATTGAGGGATAATAATGCCAGTTGTGAAATAATCATGAATATTTCTACATGCATTTTTGGAGGCATATGGTTGAATGTGAAGAAGTTTTTAACAGCGAATTGATTAAATGTCATTGTAATGTTGCCATATTTTTTTAAAAAAAATAAGTATTTAATTTGATGATATATTTAGATAATATTAAAAAATTATAAAATTACTGGCGACATCTAGATGTCAGCCAAAATTGGGCGACATCTAGATGTTAGCTTTCCTATTAATACATCAATTATGATAGAGAAGTAAAGGGAAATTGAAATGAGGGATGCAGGGACCTAATTCCATGGTAGAGAAGTTAGAGACCGCAATTTTAAAAGTAAAGTTTAGTTTTCTGAATTCCGATGATAATTATCACATTACCGCAAACTATAATGACATTAAACTAAACAAACAAAAACTACTAGATAATATTAATATTTAATAACACTATCAGTCTATCACCTCACCAAAAAGGAGGACTATCAGTTTATCACCTATATTGCATTGAACCAAATACCCCTAAAAAGTTTTTATGATGATAGAGCCTTTCTTTATTGAATAAATGTTGGGGGACTTTTCTGAGTAATATGTGACACTTATTATATTAGTATATTTTACTTTGTAAGCCAGTATTTAATATCACATAATAAAGCTAGTCCTACTGCTGTCTTACAAAATTTACCTTTAAGTCCGAGTGAGATTTTTTTATCATATAAGACATCAAATGCATTCATCTACTTAATCCATTCTATGTGGATCTTATTAATAACATCATTATTTATTTCATTGTCATTATGTATGATTAGTTTGAGCTATCTAAATAGCTTACTCTTCTGAGTAACTTGATCACTAATTGTTTACATTTCTCATACAAGTGCTTATCTTAACTAAATTCGCATTCCATCTATCCAGTCTTAAATTTACTTGGAAGAAAAATCTTTAGACTCCAAGATATTCCTTTATAGTTAAAGTTTCGTCTTAACTTCATCTCTAGTCTTATCAATAAGAATATCATCTGTGAAAAACATATATCAAAACACATTTTCTTGAATATGTCCATATAATAACTACTTAATAACTCAAGATTAACCTTACAACACAAAAAAGCATAAACAAGGTGCTAAAAAAAAGAGATTCCAAGAAATTGATCAAGATGAAATAACATAATATAAAAGTAGGCAAAAAAACCGATAACTTTAACAGATATATAAATAAAGAAGTCAGAAGTAGAAGGACAACCTTCGCTCTCGTGCAATTATGTTGGACATAATACTCAGGAAGCTTCTCATGCCACGAGCTTCTTATCGGTAGAGGATGACCCTCAGTAGTAAATATATAATTTTGTCCCGCCAAGAATGCATCATCGTATAGAAGATAAAGGTACTTACATCTATTACAAAAGAAAATTGAAATTTAACATGTTACATATGCTATACAAAAGAAATACTATTTTTTTCATCCACTTACGTTTCCGAAAGAAAGAAACTGTGTTGGTGATCTTCAAGTTGCATTGTGGTAACATCTCTAATACTAGCAAAACCACCTTTAACTTTGGTATAGCGATTAAGAGAATTCACAATTGATCGACCCACTTCCATATACCACGGATCTGATCATATAAATAAATTATTCAACAAACTTTAAGGAAATTATACCAATAAAAACACAATGATTATCAAAATTCAACCTTTCTTATATTCAATAATGCTACTCAGCATTTTCACGTTACCTCAAGTTGAATCAGTAACAATTGCTTTTCTACTAGAAAACTAATAAACAGAGCCCCCCCAGTTTTAAACAGTTTCATATACATACTTTTTCTATTAACTTTGCAATAAAAACTGGATTAGAGCCAAAAACCTCCTTACCCTAATCCTTTGCGCAGGCATATATCTCTTCTACCAAATATTTCTATAGGTCAAGGCTTCAGTTATTTCAACACTATCAAACATATTGATTTTGGGTTGGAGGAGAAATGTTGTTAAATCCATTAAGTGACACAACAAATTTAGAATGACAATAATAGGCTTTAATATGGTAAAGTAGAAAACAAGAGAATCAAATAGAAGAAAAAAAGGTAGTTCAATAATCTCGATTATGTCATTGTAATAGCTCAGGTTTATTAGTTCGAGCAGCATATAACAGGGACATTTAAGAAATGCACTTCACCTTTGGTTGCTTGGAATAGGTAGAATGTGGATTCTGCCAGCTCAGGGCGCAAAGGATAATATTTCTCCGTAGGATGCAGCATATCACGATCCAAAAGGTACCTGTTAGAGAAGAAATACAGACTAAATAAGCTGGAAAAACTGAAAATTAATCATGCAAGTATGACAAAACATTTCATACATTATATGTGTTCCTACAATTGGAGTCAATATACTGTGTTTAGAAACATCATAGAAAAAATTAAGTATAAACAATTTAAAATTTCTTTGAAGTAGCTTAAATATTAAGACATTTTTCACCAGTTTAAGAAACTTTAAGCTGCTTAAAAATTACAAATTGCTTAAAGGCTTTAAAGCTAATCCAAGTAGCTTAATCTTAAGCTTCAGCTGCTTAGAAATGATTACCAAACGCATAAAAAGGGAATGACAGTGACTTAACCCAAGGTTAAATTGCTCCATTGCGTATCCAGAGGTTATAAGCTTCAAATTCAAGGAAGACTGTTATGCAGGAATAAGGTGCATACATAAAATGTCAGATCCTTAAGTTTTTGACGTTTCATCACACTATAACTTCATTCATGTAAACACATGATGAGAACGGGCAATGAAAGATATGATGACGTCAAAGCAACCGGATTACTAATCCACACAGGTCCTTCTATTGTTAAACAAGTAATTGATTGCCTTCTTATCAACTTAAACAAGATTAATAGCTTAATACCTCTATGGTTATATGAAATTAAGTTGAAATTATTCTTCACTTAAATTATTCAATTTTGCTAAATTATGATACCAAAAATTGTATTGAGCGAAATAGTTGGCAGTATTAAATTTTGAGAACTACCTAATTTAAAATTTTAAAAATCCTTCATGTAATTTATTGAATTTAAATTGTACCCTAATTTATTCGGTGAATTCCTATTTAACATTGATCCAACTTAATTTATCTTTAAATAGGCTTAAATTACAGAATTTGAAGTTTTCTTGATTTGTTATACAATTAAATTAAGAAAATATTTGCAGTTATTTTATAATAAATTCTCATTTAAAATCTCTGATCTCTTATCAACAATTACTATCACATCGGTCCCATATCAATTCTAGTTTCACAGCATTTAACTATTGTTTCCCCGCATTAGACTGCCATTGACAAAGAGATATGAATGAATCCTTGTTGTGATGGTTAGGCTTTCGAGGAAGACGTATTTCATAGCATGTTGAAAGACTATGAATGCATCACAAGATAACACAAATCTACTCCAAGGAGATTGTCAATTTGTCTAGGGTGCCAAAAGGCGTAACTTCTAATCATGATGCCAAGCATGTGAGTTATTGTTAGAGACATCTCTAGACATAGTTTGATACTAAACAGAAGTGTAATATTATATATCATCCGCAAACTAATGGGTAACAAAGTTTATCAATGAAAATCGAGGCAATTTTGTTGAGCTTAGCAGGAAAGAAGCCTAAAATAGTGGGAGCAAGTGTTGGCACAACCGAAGTTTGATTTCAATTTGTCAAAAAAACAAAGCACAAGGATAGTCCATTTGAAATGGTATATAGTAATAACTCGACAAGTGTATTTAATCTTGCCACAAACCAGTATTGATGCATGGTTGGTAATAAAGCATACGACTTAATAAAGCATCTGAAGTCTCTACATGAAACTATACAGAAGCAGATTGAAGCAAGCAATGCAACATATAAAGAAGCTGTGGACAAGAGGCACAGGAAAGTAACTTTTAAAGCTGTTGATTATGTATGGATTGTTCCGACTATGGATTGATTATCAGAAGGCAAGTAAAACAAGCTTAAGGCAACGAAATTGATCCATATGAAGTCGTAAGGAAGTCAAATGACAATGTAGAAGCAGCCAAGTCATATGAGAGCTTCTATTGTGTTCATTGTCAAGCATCTAATACCTTATGCATGAGATTCCTTACATGAAAAAGTAATAAACTTGAGGATAAGTTCTTTTCTTCATCCAAGGGAAAATGAAGCAGGCATTGGAGTAATTGGACAAGGTTCACTGGGCAAAGACCAAGCCGGTTTGACGCTTCTGGGGAGTTTTGAGCAAGATTCGACACTTATTCACAAAAACAACCAATGTGCTATGAGTGTTCCTTTTTGGGTTCCACCCCAATTCGAAAAACTCTTTCAGAGACATTTGCTAAGCAAACAAGCTTTTCCAAATTGCTATTTTCCAGACCCAAATTCCATCATTTCAGCCTCAAAAATTACATCTTCATACTTTTTTATCATTTTTAGAAAGCTTTTCTTATTTGGAATGGTCAGTAGACTAAATGAACCCGAATCAAACCAAAATTAGGGTTATTAACCTAGTTAAGTATAGTTTATTAGCAGACCTATTTTCTCATAATTCCTTTTTTGGGCTGGTTTTAAGGCCTAGATTTAATTGTAGTTATTTATTAGCATGGGTAAGAAACAAGTGGGGAATAATATGCGGTGCAACTGAAAGATAAAAAGTACCCAATTATCCAAATATACTGCATGAAAACACTCAATCAAATTAAACTAAACTTGAAATCCTAATGAATTTCAGCATAAAATAACCATGTATCACCTGAAAATACAACAACAATTTAAAACAATATATTTTATCACCAGTCAAAACCCACCAACCTTTCTGGTAAAACACCAAACTTCTGCCATATATGAAAAAATTCACGATGTGAAGCATTGGCAGCAGCCACATCTCCCACAAGAATCTGTTAACAAAAACTTTAGGATTTAAAGTTAATTTTCAGATGACATAAAGAAATTACTAAACCGTTTAATAGGTTGCCTAATAACCTGAAGACCTGGCCAAAATGCCTGAAGGCTTGTGAGTTGCCAATAGGTTGCTCTCCCATTCCTCATGTCAGCTTCATGGTACCTAAAGTTAGAAATATAAACAGTGCTTGAGTGCATAAGAGAAATCTTAGATAAATTAGGCTCTGACCTTTAAAACAAAAAATCTCTAGAAAAACTCAAAGGGATTTTACTTATATGCCCCTTAAATCTTCACTTATTATAAACCTAAAACTGAATTTACAACCTTAATCCTGTAAACATTCCAGATCCTGCCACTACCATTGAGTTTTACGACAGTAGGCTAGCATAATGTCAAAATATTGCATGTACTTGAACCTTCCTACCAAGCTAATATCAATCTTAGTTTGCTTGGGTATGGCTGATTACCTCAAAACTAATTTGGGAATACAAAAATGTTAAATTAGAATTAATTTGACCAAATTGATCTTTCCTGGATTTATTAAAGCCATTAAAGAAAATTCAAAAAAATTACCAAAAAACTCACCCAATTCTCTAGAAATTTAAAAAAATTATATGGAGCATGGTAATATAAAGTTCGAGTTGTTTTAATCCTCAAATTGTTTAATTCAAATCAAAGAACTTTGAGAAAATAATGAATAATTAACCCAAAAGCTTTGGCTATTCAATTGACCTATATAGTCAACTCGAACAAAATTTAGTGGAAATGTGTACTTTGAGGAGTTGAACAAAAGCCCATAAGAAATTTCATTGCGGGATCAAATATTGATGGAGTAATTATCAAATAACCCATTAACTGAATCAATGCAAATTGAGGGTCATTTCATAGAAATTGAACCTTCGAAATGGGTCAAAACCTAATTGGACATGGTCTAAGCTCAATTCTGATATTAAGTTTGCATAATCTGGATTCTAGATTGGTCAATGCTGGGTCTAAACTAAGAATCCACTAGGTGAACCTAACAGTAAATCAAGTTAAACCATTGTGACTCCTACGCTTGCACTATGGTGGACCACCCACGCCGGGTGACCAAACCTAGGGATGACAAATCCAGGTGTGGCTAGACAGAGCCCCATGTGAACTCAGAGAAGCATAAATGTGCTTCGCTTGAACAATCAAAGGCAGCTTTGCCACACTCAGACAAAGTGCCTGATCAAAGTCTCTCCTAGCTTGGTTGGTCGACCGTGATCCCACTCGGCTTCGCCAGCGGATCTATTTTGCCCTGAGATACTTGAGTACTCATGGAATCAGAGCAAATCCAACACAAATGAATGCTTTCCTTGAGCTCCTTATGTTGTCTGACCTTGAATCTAGCTTGTTGAAAAGCCAGATTAGACTCAGAATATTCTAAGTTCACCGGCGAGCTCTGTGAACATCAAAGTAGTCCAAACCACGTTAGGCTAGATTAAATTAATAGATAGATTCGCCAAAACCCCAGGAAGCTATCCGGAATGAACCTCTTTCAATCCTAATAGAAAATCCTAAAGATCCAACTTTGTTGTTGCTGGTGAACATGGTAGGTGACTGTCCCTATGATCTGAGTTACCACAGATCAAATCAAACTCATTGGAAAGCTGCTTTTCGTCCTCTAGAGCTGTTTATAGCAAGATTAACTTGATCCTATCCAACAATCACTCAGATCTAGCTCATCATCGCGACTAAACTGCTGGTTAACTGTCCAAGTGATCTAGAGTATATTAGGCTAAATTGAACTCAATGGAGTAGTGTCCTCATTGCCCAGAAGCTATACAGTACTTTGCCCCTTTGTTCACCAGCTAAATTGCCAAAATTCTACTACGGTTCACGAATGGGCTAAATTGGTGGCGAGAGGTTGAAGATGACCCATTAAACCACCAAATTGTCCTTAGCCGTCAGATCTCATCAAGATCTGGTGGGCTTGATCCTAGCCATCTGATCATCCAACTGTGTGCTAGGGAATCATAGTGCAGTCAAGAGTTATCTCAGATCTTTATGTCTGAGTTCAAATTAATTACAAACTGGAATTAAATTTTAATAACTCTTTAATTTGAAGTCCAAATCATAAGGACATCTCTGAACTACAAGAAGTCCAAATTATAGGTGAACATGTGCATTTTAACAAAAGGTCCCCCAATTTTTGAACATTTCAATGAGGTCCTCAGAGATACAATACATGGACTTGAAAATAATTGAATACTTAGACTTTTACATGGATTCTTTTGGACTATATTTCCTGTTAATTACAAGTATGGACTTCAAAACAAAGGAAATTTCTTTCAAGTCCTAACAAAAAAGAATAGGTTTGATAATTTTAAAAAATAAAAAATAAATATCAATAAAAATAAAGGAAATGATGAAATGAAAAAAGATGCACTGAAGAATATTCTTTTAAGAGGAAATTTTAGAAAATTCATGATCATTAATAAAGAGATTCTTCATAAAGTCTCCTAAGAAGACGAAAGACTTAAAGATGAAGTCGTCTGTGGAGCTTCTCCTAGTCCAATGGGGAGGAAACTTGCCTAAAATCAGGGTGTCTCAAGTTTGAATCCACACAGCTACAATTTTCAATTGGGGTGGAGAGAGAGAATTGTGGTGTTTTGGGGCAAAGCAGAAAAAAAAAGATAAAGTTGTCTCTTCCTTTTGCATCAACTTCCATCTCTGTGCATTAATCTTTCTTACAAAGCGATTATTGTATTTTGGCCTTATTCGCACCTCAGATTTAACAACAATTGGTTTATGTTGTTGTAGTGGAACCGACCTTAGTTGCCTCTATGAGATAGGTACAATATCTCAAGCCAACTACTTGAGCATGGGTTAAATAGGGATTTGTCGGTCAACTACTGGATTTCCTTTTAATTCTTTTATCATTTTACGAGCTTTGTCTGAGATCACCAGAGTCCATTACTATGCTTGCTAATATTCCCCTCCTTTTTTGATGACAAAGGAACTAATGCGATAGTGATCATGTTTACAGAAGCAACTGAGATTACACTAATCGGCTCTTTTGACAGGTTCCACTACTCTCTGCTAGTTCAAGCAGAAGGTGATTTGTTGGCAGAACTTCAAAAACTTGGTTTACCAGTCTCAAATTTAATATGTTCTAAATTATTTTCAATTTTGCTGAAGTTAATTTTTTCATAAGTTGCTACTTTATAAACAACTCTTGGAAAGTTATGGTTAGCATCATTTGAACAAAGGTTGCCATTGCAATGTCAAGTTTCACAATGACAAGCTTGACTACTTGACCTTAGATCAAGGGTTATCATATTTTATGCTTAAATGACATCATCTGTAATAACCTAGTTGGATTGAAATAGGAAATATTGGTAAAGATTTGGACTTAAGTGAAATAAGAAAGGATCTAAAGTGAATGATTTTGGACTTAAAAGAAATAATTTTGGACCTATTTATAAAAGTATGAAAGTTGGGGGACTAATTTGCAACTTTTCTAATTATTCAAAGGATAAGCTTGGGGGCTGCCAGCTGCAGCAGCCAGCAACCCGCCAGCGCCTCTTCTCTCTTTCTTTGCCGTTTGGATGATTTAACAGAGGGGAAAAGCAATTTTGATTTTACCCTCTGTTTTTCCTCTGTTTTCCGCATGTACCTTTCTTCCGCCAGCCGTTCTCCACCTATCTTCTTCCGCCAACCCAAAGCAAACGGTAGCAGCAGGCTGCTGCTGGAACCAGAGGAAAAAGAAAAAGGGGAAAAAGGAGAAGAAGGAGAAGAAGGAAAAAAAGAAAAGAGGATTTCAGCGGATTTAATTAGAGCTCCTTTTGTAAGTGGATTTTCATGGCTTTTGGGATGAATTTATCGACTTTGCTTAGTTTTCTAATTAACATGAATGTTCCGGTATTGATTTAAAGAATTTCTATTGACTTAAAAATGTTTTGATATGTTTTTGATGACTGCATTGAACTCTACTCACGAGCTATATAATGATTGCTTGTGTATAAGCATATTATAAGTTGGAAAAGAAATGTTTGATTAACACATGGAGCATGTTTATTGCATATTTGCAAAATGCTTATCAGTTTGAATTTCAGGAATGTTATGAAGACTAGTCAAGTAAATTGTGGATTTAATCCCAAATTTGAATGAGCATCGTAACTCATCATGTGGTTTGACTTCTTTGGTGCTAGAAGTCATTTCAGTGTGGCCCATGACGGGATCTGAATATGGGAGCAAAATCTTGACTAGGATATGAATCTGTTCCTCTTTCGAGGATATCTGAAACCTCTGGCCAGTAGGTTATATATTGAATCCCATCTGTGTATATTCGGTGGGTTATATATGTATTGCAATTCATATGCATTTCATCCGCTTGTGGCATATGGATTATCTTACTGTGTGTTTTTAAAAGTTATTTTGAAAAACCGGTTTGACAAACTAACTTTGTGTATTCATTTCATTTGTTGTGAATAGTCCTCTTACTGAGTTGTAAGCTCACTTCTTTACACTAAAATTTTCAGATTGAAAGCCATACTTGGGACTGGAGTCTTTCTGCTCTTTTTGGAAGTCTTAGGAGAGTTTCTCCTCTTGATAGGAGGTGATGTTTTTTTTTTGGTCAATCATGTGACATCTTATAGATATGTGAATAAGACTTGTATATAATTTTTTTTGGGACTCTTGACAAACAAACATCATTTTTGTATGTCAGATGTGAGTTTGTCTAAGATATCTTGTAAATATCTGGAATATGATATTGTATACTTTTGGTGGTTATATTCAATTTATTTTTATGCTGAGGTGTTTTAGCTGCTCTGATTTATCGTTAGTATGATGATAGTTTTATAAGCTTCCGTTATTAAATGATTGACCATTGACAGTTCACGGCACGGGGTTCATTTATTTGAATCTTGGGTTGTGACATCATCACTTAATAAACTTAGTCACAATTTCATCTCTTTTCTTTTATTCTCTAAAAAGGACAACTAAAGTAACTCATTCTCTAATGCTTGCCAATCTCTCAATGAAGAAATCTTGTAGCTCTGTGAAAATGGCAATTGAGTCATTCGGGAGTTCAGAGTACCATTAGTGTTGCAACATGCTGCTCTAGATTGAGCAATATATTGCCTCAAGTTTCCGGTGCCACCGAAAGTATGGAATTTCGAAATACTATGTAGGCCTATAAATGGGTCAAATTCGGATCGGGTGAGCTCTGACCCGGCTCCGACCCGGAAGACATCCAAATAAGATCGGTGTCGACCCAGATTCGATGCATGACCCGTGACGGATCAAGTTTTCGAATAGGATTTCAGGTCAACCCGAAACTTATACAAACTAAAATTTACTTATTTAAGCAATTAAAAATGTTCTTTTAACTTAGGCTACTTATTGGACCGGTCCAGTATTTTCAACTCAAACTATTTATTGGATCGATCTGGCCCAGAACCAGTCCGGAACCAGCTAAATAAGGACCGAATAGGCACAGAACCGATCAACCCAGATCGACCCAACTAGTTCCAGCTCCATAAGCTAGTTCCAGCTCCATAAGCTAGTTCCAGCTCCATAAAATGGAACCAGAACCGATATATATGTTTATATGATATATAAAATATAATATAATATATATAATATATATATATTAAATAAGGGGTTGAACGCCGCTCAGTGCATGCATGGAGCTATATATATATATATATGATGCCCGCCCAGGCGGCATAGCCCATGCGCTGCATTGCGTAAGCGGTCCCCAATTTTTTTAAAAATTAATGAACGGTCAATTGACTATTTGTAGAGCCAACGTCCAAAGAAGAGTATAAATAACTATACTTGAGATTAAGAAGACCAGCTAAAAATACAAAAAAATTCTTGATAATTCTTTTTATATAGAATCTCCGCATTTTGTGAAGGCAAGCCACTGATGATTTATAAAAAAACTTGCATCTCACGGCTCCAATTTTGAAGTTTTCATGGTCATTGGGTGAAGACTCGTCCGATCTGGAGTACCATCCAAAATAAGAGCTCATAGAGAAAATGTACAGGAGGAACATGGAGATACTACTACTACTTCTACTCAATCTTTTGGCACCATAGATCAAGTATGATCGAAACGCAATAAAGTGTGGGAATATTATGATGTACCTAAACCGAGTAATAGCGATGGTAGGAATTGAATATATTGCAACATGCGAAATATGTAAAAAATAATATGTATACAAATCCGGCGGAACAACACAACAACAACCAAGCCTTAATCCCACTAGGTGGGGTCGGCTACATGAATCCTTTGTTTCCATTGCGCTCTATCAGTTACCAAATTCTTATCTAAGTTTAAGTAACTAAGATCACTCCTTATAGTTTCTTGCCATGTCTTCTTTGGTCTCCCTCTTCCTCTTTGAACATGGGCAAAATCCAGTAACTCAATTTTTCTAACTGGAGCTTCAATTGGCCTGCGATTTAGATGTCCAAACCATCGAAGCCGACTTTCTCTAAGTTTATCCTCAATTGGTGCAACACCAACTTTCTTTCGGATATACTCATTTTTCATTCTATCCTTTCGTGTATATCCACACATCCACCTTAGCATCCTCATTTCTGCAACATTTATTTTATTTGTATGTTTCTTCTTTGCAGGCCAGCATTCAGCACCATATATCATCGCTGGTCTTACAACAGTTTTATAAAATTTACCCTTAATTTTGGATGAGATTTTTCTATCGCATAACACTCCAGAAGCATTTCTCCATTTTACCCAGCCTGCTTGGATCCTGCTAATAACGTCATTATCTATTTCGCCATCATTTTGTATAATTGATCCAAGATATCTAAAGCGCTCACTCTTCTTGACAATTTGATCACCAATTGTCACATCTCCAATATAACTATTTCTTTCTTGACTAAATGTGCACTCCATATATTCAGTTTTTGATCTACTGAGATGCAAACCTTTTGATCTACAAATCCGGCGGAACAAGTATGTTCAAAAAATATTTAGTTCGTTTTCACAAATTCGACGCAAATACCTGTCAACCAACTACACTTTAGTCTTTGTAGACTCAGTTGAACCCTAAAGTAGGTTTCGCACCATGGAATTTTCAAAATGATCGACACCAAACAGATTTAGTACATTTCACAGTACGAACGGAGCAACCCTGCAATTTGTGTAAGGACGAAGGATATGTGGAGTATATGCTACAGCATTGTCAACCTACATTTCAAAAAATTTCGAAGCATACTCTTAAAAGAGAATGCATGTTCTTGTATAAAGAATATAGAAATATATTAATAGAATATCTGAAAAATATTAATTGTAGAGTAAGCTTGACCTCCAATATTTGGACGAGTATTAACGGTAAGAGTACCTTATCGTTGTCATTGAATAGAAAATCAAAGGGCGATACAAAAATGCATTTTATCATTAGATTTGCTAGACGAGGCTCATACTGATGTAACTATATATAAATATATTTGTAATATGCAATAAATTATATTGTATTTAAGAAAAACTATTTTTTATAACATTAGACAATACATCTAACAATAATGTTGCTGTTAATTATTTACCTCCATTTTTACATCCCATTTTGAATGATTCTCTTTCTCATGTACGTTGTGTATGTCACATTATTAACTTATGTGTATCTTCAGCTTTCTTAACGCAGCATCTAACAATTGATAAAATTAAACATAAAATAAAATTGATTGGTAACTCGCACAATAGCCGTGAATGAAAACGCATATGACAATATCAATGTAAACATTGCATTAAATTTCCTTTACCAGTAGAAAAACGTTGAAGTACCTTACATCGTCAAATAAAATGTCCTTGTTTATGAAGATATTCATTCTGCCTTTTATAATACTTATATAATTAATGATCACGACCAATTGAATAACTTAGATTGAAAATTTTTAAGGATAGTATATGAACTTCTTACAAATTTTAAGAAATTAATTGAACAATTTTCAAGTTATTATTACCCAACTTGCCCAAAATTTTTATTGTACGTTTAAATATTTGAAAATTTTGTGGAGTATCGCAATGATCCTACTTCAAACACATTTATTTCTGCAATGAAATTAAAATTTAAGCAATATTGGGAAATTATTTCTGCTATTTATTGCATTGCCTTTCTCTTAGATCCTCAACAAAGAAGTGTTGTAGGCAATACATTCTTTGTATCAAGTATGCTGACTTCTTGAGAAGTAATACTGATGATCAAAAGTCATCAATGCACAATACTTTTCAAGAATTATTTTTTGTATATTATAGTGAGCAAAACAGACACCGAGAAGGAACATGACAGGAAGCATAACCAATAAAGAAAAGTGGTGCTTTCGTAAACTTAGAGCTGTAAAAAATAAGCGAAAAAGTATGACAAAAGGAAAGGAAGTTGCAACAAAATAAACATCTCCATTAAACCTGAATGAATTACAATTCTACCTCCACCTCGAAGCTCAAATCGATGACGATACAAGTTTATTAATGTGATGGAAAAGCTATAGCAAGCATTTTCCTGTGATGCCTGTGTTGAACCTCTCAATTTTGATGATTACAATTAATTTAGCATTATGAACTAATCATCTTATTAAGTGTATTATCAGGTTATTTATGTCATAACTGAGGTGAATGTCTAAATTCAAGTTCAAGAAAAAAAATATACTACATGGTTCATTTTTATTTTCTTTTCTAGGACATAATTGTAAACATGCATGTTTTTGCTAAGGATTTAACTTGTACTCAGGCTTACTAAGCCTAAGGTCTATCCATTCCTTGATAATCTTTACTGTGAAATTCATCTCTACAACTACAGGAAAAACAAATCGATTTCCAAAATCAACCGGATTTCTCTGGACTAGCCCAAACACAGCTGCCCAGCTGACCGTTTGGCTCATCCAAATCTCCAAAAACTGAGAATATCTTATTTCCACTACTTTGTTCCTAGCAGCCCACTTTAAAAATATATTTTAATTTGAAAAATCCCTCAAAAAATATTTTTTTACTCATTATTCATTCTAAAATGGAAAAATATTTGCATTTCTCATTCCACTTGTTCTTTCCTACAGTCTTTGAATTTTATGTTGAATATATTATCCACCTAAGCTCTCTAATATGTCAAGATCTATCCTAGGTGGCACTCTCTCTTTGTTTTAGCCCTTGGGTGAAAGTTTAGGTGTTTTAGCCTTCTTTTAGCCATTTTTAAATTATATTTTCTTGCTGAAAACACTCCAACATGTTTCATTATGGGAAATGGACAAAACTACTATTCTATGCTTATTCACATCAGCCTTTTTCCTAGGTTTCATTTTTAAAGTATTTCCCTTGTTTCAAGCATGGTTGGACTTGACATTTATCCTTAAAATACAAACCCAGCTGAACCCAATCTGCCTCCAATGTTTCAATGGACACATCATCACCCAGAAATGTCGGAAATGCCCTCTGCTTACTGTTTTCTCATTGGTCCACTTGTATGACATGTCAAAATAGTTGTCTACAATTGGCTAAGTCAAATAAAGGACAAATATTTCAAGCTTCATGCTTCCCACCTGCTGTAGGAAAATAAAAGCATATATTTCCTGTTGTTCAATACTTTTCTTCCTGTTCAAAAAATCTTCCAAGCTCTCCTTCGAGTTTCTACTTGCAAACAAACCTCCTTAAGGAGAAACAAAAGGACGAAAGAGTGCTGTGCTTTTCACTATTCTGAAGCCAAGACTAGTAATCCTCATTGTTCACATTCCTTCTTGGCCTTTCGATTTTGTAGTAGTCTCAAGTTTTTCATAATCTGAACCTTCATTGGTTTTGTTTTTGTTGCACAATAAAAGCAAAACTGTGTAGCTAATAGTTTTATATCTTAAAACTTGCTTTTTCCTGAATATTTTGAGAAGTTTGTTTTTGCTTAACCATTATACTTTCTCTTTTTCTTTTACCCCAAGATTACAGAATTTAATCTTGGACTTCTACGAGTTTTTACCCTTGGCAAGTTGCTATATGCATAGAGCTCTTCACTGTAATTTAATTTTTTTTGTGCTTAAGTTGTAATTGAGCTAGCAAGGCTAACAAAACCTTATACCTTTCTCTATTTTCTCTTGAATTTGTTTTGTAGGTTTGCTCGGCTTTGGTACCTGCAAAAAGTCGTGGTGTATAGGTTTTCTTGGCTTTGGTTTCTGTAAAAAGGCATAGGATTGCATCGGATTTATTCGGCTTTGGTTCCCGTAAAAAGCCGAGAAGATTTAGTGAAAATTCTCATTTGAAGAGCGCGGGGAGTGGACTAGGCGGTAAACCGAACCACTATAAATTTGTTGTGTTCTTTTCACTTTTGCTCCCAAATTCTCTTGAACCAAATTGATATAACATATCTAAATTCAAGTATTTTAAAGTTATAGAAAACCAGTAATATTTTCATTCAAAACAGATATATGATTAGTAAACTCTAAATTTATTATTTTTGGTCTCTTTTGAATTCATTTCTGCACTGCACTGCTCTGCGAACCTTGGTCATTCTCAAAATCGACCAGACAATTTTTCTTTGTCCAGGTGATCTCAAAATTCAGTGTACTTGGTCAATTTGAAAAACTTAAGTATACTACTTCTTATTTCTCTCATTTCTGAATTAAAAATAATTAATTAATTTTTTTTTAAATCCCAATTCACCCCCCTCTTGGGAAGTCTCTGGGCCAACAGCCTGCAATGACGTATGACGTGTTAGCAATGTAATTATCAATAATTACTTCGGAGTCTGCGTTTTCAACTATAAGGAGAATCATTGGTGGCTATGAAAGCTCATTATTTGCTTCAACTTTTTGTAAGCTCACTTGTTTGTGGGATTAGTTCGCAGCAGAGCCAAGAAATCAGTAGTATAATAGGGTCGCCCATGCCTTGCGCCGTATGGGCGGCACCTTCTTTTATTTTTTTTAATAACCCAACCGGTTTGGAAACCGGTCCAGAATCGGTTGGGCCACTACAAGTCCGGACCCCGATCTGCACCGATTCCACCATTATGGAACCGGTTCTGAACCCAAGTCCAAAACCAGTCCCTACCGATTTGATCCAAAGCGGGTCAAACCGGTTTCGATTCTGGCCGGACCAAACCGAGTTCGGTTTGATCCGACACAATAAGTACCTTGACTTTCAACGATCGCTTCTTCTTATTTGGAGTATCGGACTTTATCTCCTTTCTCAAAGTAAGCAATTTGTCTAAAATTTGCTTCATTTTCTCATGTCTTTACCCTAATGTTTTACGTTCCGCCGTTTGAGACTTATGTTTCTTTCCAACTGTCAAATACAGATAGCAAATGAATCCTCATATGTTTCACAGGTGCTCACCATGTTCATAGTGCATATTTTCTTTAGGAAATGCAGCTTGAATTTGTTTTTCAATGTCTTTAGGCCCCTTTTCACCACTAATATCTTTTATTGACTTTGATTTGATACTGAGATCGATTTCAACATCAATACTCATGTCAGTGTCTCCTCAAAAGAATTCATCTCCACTAACAATTTTGCTTTTTCCTTCTTCTATGATTTTATTAGTAGAAGATGAGGTATGATTAGGGGTGACAAAATAGGTCGGCAGATCGGGTCGAACCTGACCTGAATAGCCTCAACCCAAACCCGATTAATAAATGGATCGGATCGACACTACCCGTTTATAGAGTATTTTTTGATAAATGCCCAACTCGAACCCGACCAGATTAATAAATGGATTAGGTTGGCGGATCGACACGACCCTTTTATAGAATATTTTTTAATAAATGCCCAATCCGAAACCTACCCGACCCGATTATGCCCAACCCAAACCCGACCCCTTTAATAAATGAGTCAAAATTCATGACCCATACCCGAAATTTGCGGGTCAAGTTCGGGTCGGGTTCACGGGTCGGACCATATATTGTCACCCCTAGGTATGATAAGTATTTTCAAGATTACCGTGTAGTGATCTTTTTGCTTCCTTAATTTCTTTTAATAGAGATCTTTCACTAGAGAGACTCCTTTGCAGGGGTGCCTCGGTATGATGTTCACCAATATTAATTTATTTCAAAGCATGAGTTCATTTAGGAACCCAAGCATGTCAGGAACTTCAATTCTCAATTTTTAATAATGAACAACATTAATTGTAAGAAATACATAGTTCATAATTAAACTTTTCTTTATTAATGTAATAATAATGTTCTTAAAGGTGGGACCTTTCGGGTGGTGTGGCTCGCGTTTGTAAAAGCGTCAGCACCATACCGACATTCACCACTTGGTTTGATTTCTGGAGGATGCATAATTACAAATCTTAAGGAAGACGACGAGACCTTCCAACTGGCCTTCCTCTGTATTGGTTTACAAAAGGAAGTCGTCGGTGCTTATCCTTCTTGTTTCCTTCTTGTCAGTAAGGATGTTACTTTTGTAGCTCGATTTCATAAATTTTTGAATTTAGCATTCTCAGCTATTTTGGTGGTGCCGGAGAAAATTTGACTGCTTTTTGTTTGTCAAAGAAGATTTCTTTAACATTGCTGTTAGGCCATTCTTTATCATCTATAACAAACTAAATTTGTTGTCATCAATCTTAAAGCAGACTCCTTTAACGTTGCAGTTAGTCTATTCTTTATCATCTATAGCAAACAAAATTTGTTGTCAGTCTTCACTGCAACAATGGACTTCAATTTCAATTCCTGTGCTGCGGTAGGAGTTCTTTGCCACTAAGCTTCTACTTCAGCATATATTTTTCATCTTGCATTATGGCTCGGTGAGTTTTTGAGGAAGGGGGCCTCGGCACCATATATTCCCGATGCAAATAAGAAACTTGTACTAAGGTTGCTTTAGGCAGTCGTTGTCGGGTCCCAAATCCCGGATGAGAAACACGGAAGGTTGTGTAAGGCAGTCGACAGCCAGCATAAAACTTGTCGAATCAATCATGACATGAATCCTTTAGAAAATTGCGCTAAAGCTAGGGCGTTCCCTGGAAGCGACGCGCTGTATTGCCTGAATACAGTGAAAAATGGGAAAGGGCCGCTGCATCGGCGCCTGGGTGTAGTGAAAAGTGAGAAAGGGTCCCTTCATCATGGACGAATGCGGGTAAAGAAGCTAATCCATCATACTAGAACTCAAGTCAGTAGGATTAGATTAGGAACTTGGAATATAGGCAGCCTGACGGGCAAGCTAATGGAGTTGGTGGATATTATGATTCATAGAAAGATTAATATTTTATGCCTGCAGGAAACAAAATGAGTTGGAGAGAAATCTAAGAAAATTGATGGCTTAGATTTTAAACTTTGGTACTCTGGTAAGAATAAAAGCAAGAATGGAGTTGGTATAATTCTGGATAAGAGCTTGAAGGATCACGTAGTGGAAGTTAAGAAAAATTGTGATAGAATTATGGCTTTAAAAATTATAATCAATAGAATAATTATTAACATTGTAAGTGTGTATGCTCCCAAAGTTGGCTTTGATGCGAGCATAAAGGAAAAATTTTGGAATAATTTAGAAGAGTTAATACAAGAGATAACTCAGGAGGAAAGATTATTTATTGGAGGAGATTTAAATAGACATGTTGGACGTGTTGCTGAGGAATTTAATAGTATCCATGGTAGATATGATTTTGGAGCGATAAATGAGGAGGGTAAAATTATTTTAGAGTTTTCTTCAGCATATGATCTTGTAATTGCTAATACTTTATTCAAGAAGAGAGGAGCATGTTATCACGTACAAGAATGGAACTTCAAGAACTCAGATTGATTATTTTTTTATAAGGAAACGAGATCGCTTGGATTGTAAAAATTGTAAAATCATTCCAAGTGAATGTTTGACTACCCAACATCGATTAATGGTTTTATATTCCGAGATAAAGTATTTGAGAAGAAATAATAAGTCAAAATCCTATCCTCAGACTCGATGGTGGAATCTAAAGAATGAGAACAAATGTATATTTAAGAAGAAGGTTCTAGAACTTGGGCAATGGAATATTAACGGGGAAACTGATCTTATGTGGTTGACAGTTGCTAACTGTATCCGTAAGGTGGCAAAGGATGTGCTGGGAGAATCCAAAGGAATGATTCCAAATAATAAAGATAATTGGCGGTGGAAAGATGATGTACAAGAAAAAATTAAGGAGAAGAAGATTTGTTATAGAGATTGGTTTAAAAACAAAAATAATGATAAGTGGGAGAAATATAAAGTGGCTCGACGAGAGTCTTTAAGAAGCAATAGCAAATGCAAAAAATATGGCTTTTTGAGGATTTTCAATATAAGAAGCTTACGACACTAAAGAAGGAGAAGACAATTATATATGGATTGCCAGGCAAGAGATAGAACAATACTAAAAAAAGATTTTAATTGAAGTAAAATATATTAAAGAATTGAAAAAATGCAAAGAGTACTTCTTTATGAAAAAGATATCAAAAAATAGATGGATGAGTTTACTTTCAACAGCTTTCATGAAGATTGTGAAAATTCAATTGATTTTACAGAAAATTCAGCACCCTAAAAGAAAGTAAAAATTATCCTTACATCCGACGTATTAGTAAAGCTGAATCTGGAAAACTTTAAAGAAGATGAAAGCATAAAATAAAGCAATAGGCACCAGATAACATCTCAATTGATGTTTGGGCAGTGCTTAGGAGATGAAGGATTCTTGTTCACATAGATTGTTTAAATATGATATTTTGAAAAACTAAAAGAAATGGCCAAAATGAATGGAGAAAGAGCTATAATTAGTACCCTATTTATAAAGAACAAAGCGATGTACAAATATGGACCAATTAATAGAATAATTAAATAATAAGTCAATACTTTTAAAACTTTGAAGAAGAAGGGTGATCGAACAAGTTAACGCTGACATAATATTAAGGTATCAGAGAATCAGTTTGGTTTTATGCCAGGTAGATCTACTATAGAAGTCATTCATTTATTAAAAAGTTTAATGGAGAAATTTAAGGAGAGAAAGGAAAACCTACATTTGGTTTTTTTTATTGATTTTGAAAAAAAACTTAATGATAAAGTCTCAAGATAAGTACTTTGGAGAGTTTTAGAAAAGAAAAAAGATTTGGGGCACACTGCTTTTATTCCAAGTTATTAAAGGACATGTTTATAAGGGCTGTTACCTCTGTCCGGTGCACAAGGGGTTTTGACTAAGGATTTTCCTATTCTAAGTGCATCCGTTTTAAGTCGTATCTTTTTGCTTTGATTATGGAAGTCATGACTGGACATATCCAAGATGAAGTGCCTTGGTGTATGCTCTTCGCAAATGATATTGTCCTTATTGAGAAAACTAAAGAGGGAGCTTTAGCGAAACTAGAGCTTTGGAGGAATGCTCTAGAATCTAAAGGTTTTTATCTCAGTAGATCAAAAACTAAATATATGGAGTGCAAATTTAGTCAAAAGAGAAATACTTATATTGGAGATGTGACAATTGGTGATCAAATTGTCAAGAAGAGTGAACGCTTTAGATACCTTGGATCAATTATACAAAATGATGGCGAAATAGATAATGACGTTATTAGCAGGATTCAAACAGGATGGGTAAAATGGAGAAATGCTTCTGGTGTGTTGTGCTATAGAAAAATATCATCCAGAATTAAGGGTAAATTTTATAAAACTGTAGTAAGAACAGCGATGATATATAGTGCAGAATGCTGGCCTGCAAAGAGAAAACATACAAATAAAATAAATGTTGCAGAAATGAGGATGTTAAGGTGGATGTGTGAATATATACGAAAGGATAGAATGAGAAATAAGTATATCTGAAAAAAAGTTGGTGTTGCACCAATTGAGGATAAACTTAGAGAATGTCGGCTTAGATGGTTTGGACATCTAAATCGTAGGCCGATCGAAGCTCCAGTTAGAAAAATTGAGTTATTGGATTTTGCCCATGTACAAAGAGGAAGAGGGAGACCAAAGAAGACATGGCAAAAAACTATAAGGAGTGATCTTGATTACTTAAACTTAGATAAGAATTTGATAACTGATAGGAGGCAATGGAAACAAAGGATTCATGTAGCCGACCCCACCTAGTGGGATTAAGGCTTAGTTGTTGTTGTTGTTGTTGTTGTACTAAGGTTGCTTTATGAAGCGGATGGATTATTTGTCAGTGCTTTCTTCTCTTTATTGATTGAAACTTAAAGAGTAGTATCGTGAAAGTAAACCCTCGATTTAATGGGTTGACCATTGGCAGCAGTCAGCTGTTCAAATAGAAAGCTCCTTTGCGCAAAAGCTCCAATGCATGGTGGGCTGGGGGCCATTTCATTTGGCTGCCTTTCTTTGTTTGGCAAACAAGGAATTGCGACTTTCCTATCAATGACAATCTTTGCAGCAACTACCTTTTGAGCAAGGGCAAAAGTAGGCATAGTAGCAGTAACCTTCTGGTCAGGACTCTAGTTCTCAAGAGTGATATCACCAAATCAGATCAGTTCTCCAACTAGCCAATGGTTATTATAGCACCATTGAAGTAGATTGAAGTGCCTTATCCCAATGGTCACCGTTAAAATAACGATGTCAATAGAGTGGCATGATTTGTGATATCAAGTGGCTAGGTCATCCAAGAACTACAAAATGAAACAAATATGAAATACCAACTACAATTCAAAGATCTTAAAATACTTGATGTTATTCATCACTGTAAGAACTAAAACTAGGTTCTCTCAAAAGGATCAGTTGTGACTGCTTTTTTTTAATGAGATAATCAATATAAGCCCTACAGTTTCTTACAATGGCAAAAAGATCAGTACAACAGCTTGAAAGAAAAATCAAGCCAATCATGTTGATTGCATAGGTTAACCAAATTTACACACAAAAACAAAGAGATGCTTTAAATCTTAAATTTGCAAAAAAATTACTGAATAGATGACATTCATAATGGGCTTCTTCAAAAGATAGTGATGCTATTTTGAGTGCTCCTAATAAGCAATGTCATTCCACACAACAAAAAAAAAATATGATATGCCTAAAGTTTCTTGTTTAAGATATTTTGACTGGAATCATATTAAAATCATTAAAATCAATGCTAGACTGACTTATAAAATGTCACATGTGAGACACGTGCAAACTAAAATAGAAACTTCACCATGGTCCATGACGAAAGTATCGTTGCACAGCAAGATACGCTGCATGAAACATGTCCCAAAACTCATCACTTCCAAAAAGAATGTAGGCCTTCATTAAATATTCATAGAACGAATCAACTCCTACAAGTCATGGTAACAACGATTAGAATCTGTCAGGACACTTAAGAGAAAGAGACTCCAAAAAAAAATACGATGACTAAGAGCACAATTCCATCTCGTATGCAATGCATGAATTTAACAAAATAGCAAACAAGTTTAACCGATAGGAAAATCATGATGTTAATAACCAGAGCTTTTCGTAACAATAAAATGAATAAAAAGTCAACATAAAAATATTTCACCCCGTATGTGCTTTAACCGTTGACCTGAATCTATTGTGATTAAGGTTTAAAAAAATTTAAAAGAAAACTATTGTGATTAGTCATAAGCTCACAATTTACCGTTTAAATTTTCTAATAAGCAAATGATAATCATATTGTCATTATTATCTACACCTGCCTTGCCATACTACATGGTAAAAATGTCGTATAGACATGCAACAAAACACTTTAAATCTGTGTACAACGTATGGTGATCCAAAAAGTGACATTAAATATATGTGATTTTAAATGCAAAAATAAAAAGCTTTTCAACTGGCTTTCTAAGAATAAACTAGCCAAATAAATTATGTATATTCTAGGAGAAATTAATAAATATAAGTAGGACAGGTGAAAATCAAAAGCATAAAAGTATACCAGCACCAATGCCTGATGAAAATTCTAACCACTCTCCAGTGACAACATCAAGAGTGGTACCCAAAAGATTTAGGGAGCTCCTCATGCTCCATAACTTACGAAGAGCATGAACTGCAGCTTTTTCAAAGCGAAAATCACCGGTTAACCGTGACAATGTTCCCATTTCAAGAATGAGAGAACCTGAAATAAGAAAAACAATGTACATTAGCTCATAGATTTCTAGTTAGCTAAAGTACGCTCACAATGAGAATGAGTTAGTACACACCACATCCCGATGTGCTGGTTTCTGTTGTCTCGTTTTCCATGACTCCATACTAATGGACATTAAATTTTGATTGTATAAGAACAGAATAAACAAAGTGCTTCATGTATCAATTCATCTAATTTGACAAGAAAACATCCATCATTCCCAAAATTGTTAAATTAAAACATATTCAAAGCATGGAAATTGGAGTAAAACAATATAGAACAAAGAGATCAACAGTATTTGTCCATCAAAGACACCAAATGCATCATCAAACATCCTTAACTTCCTAAGAAAATGCAAAAAAAGAAAAAGAAAATTACATAAGCAAATCAGCAGAATCTATATTGTTTCACAAAATCTTAGATATAAAAATTCCAATAAAAATGGGAAAGCACAAAATACAAACTGACTAATCAGTGGGACATACAGAGAAAGTTTTGCATATAAAATGTTTTCTTGCCATGCTTTACAAAATAGGGTGAATTGCACACAGGTTCCAGATGTTGGCAGTCCATTGTAGTTTGATCCACAAAAAAACTTTTGAGTGACATTTACATCCCTAGTGTTGACTAATTTGATTTCGATGATAACAACAAATTTAGTTCAAATGGACTAACTTCTCTTTAAGTGTGAAAGAAAGGTTTATCCTCAAAACTTTATATGGACAGAGACAAGCCAAAACACACACGAGCACAACAACAAATAGTCCACCAAAAATACAGGACCGTGCTTCGTGGTTCACGTCATTTTTTCTTTCTTAGGAAGCTAACAAAAATGACTGTGAATCTGCAAAGAGTCACAAGTCAGATCAAGCCTAGGTTAACTTAGGACCAATCTAAGGACCATTATTTTTAATTCTCTTAGGGATTTCTTCCAAAGTATTTCACTCATTTTAGGCCAAACATAATGGCATGAGATCAACCTTTTCTCTACTGTACATTAGTTACCCAAATTAGGTCTGTTCAAATCTGGTGAAATACGAAAATATTGGCTAGTGGATCTTATTTCGTTAGTGAAATCGATCGAGGTTCACGAGCATAACAGTCCCTAAGTGGTGGTCATACCAGCCAACTGAATTTTATCGTGAAACTGACCTACCAAACAAATAGACCATGTGCAACTACATCAACTAACTATCAATTATATATTCTCAAAAGGCAAAAAAAAATTCCTTTGTCCATGTCCTTTTGCAACCATGTCTCCACCGACCATTGTCCTTACTCTATTCCCATAGGACAAGAAGGTTTTCAAAAGAATTATCCTCATAAGATAATTTAAATCTTTGTCCTTTCAAATAATTGGAGGATTTGAATTTTGAATATGTGAAAACTCCTCCTCCCTCCTTCCCTCAGCTTTTGTCCATTTCTTTTGATGTCATATCTACACCAACCATTGTCCTTACCCTTTTTCCATTGCTACCATATCTCCACCTCCCAATGTCCTCATTCTCTTCTCATAGGACAAGAAGGTTCTCAGCCCAAGAATTATTCTCATAAGTTAATTCAAATCTTTGTTTTTTTTTGTGGGAAATTACTTTTAACGAGTAGATTTGAATGTTGCACATGAGAAGACTCACTCCCCGGTGACCGAAGCTCCTATTTAGTTAAGTATCCAAAGGCACTTCATGAGAGAACTGTGGAACCACCACCTTCCCTACTTCCCTTGCGACTGATGCTCAAGCCAAGTTAAATATCTAGTTGAACTTTGTAATAGAACTTTGAAATCCTAAGCTTCTCACCTAAAACTTTTCTAAATCCTGGTAGCCTTCCATGATTCTTCACTTTGGGTTTTGTTTCTTGTCACAACCTTGTGTATGCATTAGCAAATCTATAACAGGACCTTTTATCTCTTTTTGGTTGTGAAACTTTAGAGAAGAGAAACTTCTTACGAAGTTTTACTTGAAGTTTTCTTGATAAATTTTTGGAAAACTTGAACTTTCTCCTATTTTAATATTTAATCTTGTCTTCAAGGTTTTTCTTCTAAACTTTATCTTGATTCTAGGTTTGTTTTCTAAACTTTATCTTCATTCATGAGCCTCTCACCTTCTTTAATCAATAACCAACTAGGTTGGAGAATATTTTGAGGATTTTGAAGTTTTTTGAGGTAAAAAGTGAAAAAAAAATATATTTTAATATTATAATGTAAAATAAAGTTATTTTATTATTAAAGATTGTATTGAATGTGAAATAAAATTCATTCTTTATTCAAGTATGTTTGAGTTTGAAATAAAGTTAATTTTTAAAGTCGGAATCTGTATAGGATGTAAAATAAGGTTGATTTTTAATATTTAAATTTATGTATGATGTAAAATAAATATAAAATATTAATGAAAAGCATTTTTAGAAAATGGAGTTTTTTTCCCTCTAATCAAACAAGACAACAGATTCAAATAGTGATTAATAGAGCGCAATGGAAACTATTAGGAGTGATCTTAGTTATTTAGACTTAGATAAGAATTTGGTAATTGATAGAGCGCAATGGAAACAAAGAAATCATGTAGCTGACCCCACCTAGTGGGATTAAGACTTGGTTGTTATTATTGTTGTTGTTGGAAATTTTTTTGCCTTTAATCAAACAAAACAACAGATTCAAATAGTGATTGTTTTAAAAGTGTTACTTAAAGAACTACTACGAAGGAGATCCATTGTTCCCCGGTAGAGGAACAGAGAGGGTTTTGATCTTGAACTTACTGAAAAAGATCGATATGGGATTGACCTTGGGCTCAGGAAAAGGTTGGCTACTCTATGACGAAAGTTGTTACGAGTAAACTTGAGCTTGGAATGAGCTGGATTAGATTTACACTTGAAAAAAGTTCAATCAACCGTAAGCCCACAAAAAAACAAAAAGTGACATTATCTTAAAAGAAGTGCTTATAAGGGAGGACATAAGTCTGAAGCACAGTAACTGCATTATAACCAACAAAATATGATATCGGAAGCTATAATTTCTATATATAGTATTTTGTACTATAGAAGGTTATAATAAAAAATACTATATAATTAGAGAATATATTCCATCACCCTCCCCCAAGTTGAAGGATCATATTTATAACTTGGTCCATTATTCAAAGAAGTTGAAAACACCATGTCCCAAAAGACCTGAGTAAAACCTAGGCGGGAGTGAGGAGCAACAATACATATCGAGATGCATGGATCTTCAATTAAAAAGCAGGGAAAGGTGCAAAAGAGATGTAAAAGTTGCTTATGTTTTAATATGTGGATATTTTTTAAACATTATTAAAATTAAGGAAGAGTATCATAGAAACAGTTGTTTAGTTTAATGCTAAGTAGATCTACTATGAAATCTTTTCATTTGTTGAGAGGTTCAATGAAGTAGGTTAGGGAAACAAAGGAAAACTTACATTTGATTTTTATTAATTTAAAAAACGCTTATAATGCAGGTTAATCACAAGATAAGGAATCCAAAGTCCATGTTTTCAAGTTAAAATTGAAAATGGGAATCAGCTGAGAAAAAAAATAACCAATGGCTATGAATACGAAACAAATACAGTGATACAATAAATGTAAAAAAGTACAATACAGATACGTCAGGATATGACAATTATATATGTATATAATACACTCTATTGTTCTATTTAAGGTGTAACACATATGGTAGATAAGAATAACTTATACACCTTATTAATATAAATTTTAAAAATATTCTTTAAATTTTCTTCAAATTAAATATATTTTTCTCAAGCACTTTTAAGCATTATGGACAATCCAACTTAAAAAAATAAAATTATCCTTCAACAACTATTAAATTTTAAAAATCTTAAATTTAAAATAATATCATAAAATTTATTCAATCATTTTCCAATATATCACAAGATTATTTAAATGAAATGAGAGTTTAAATCCATATCAGTAGATAAGATTTAGTTTCAATTTTAATCCAATCAAATAAATTAACTTGATACAAAAACAAAATGCAATTGATAATAATATAAATTTTGTGACTTGAATACAGGTATACTGACCTAATCAAAATAAATACACGCTCTCCTTTCTCCAAGTCTCTAACTTAAAAAAAAGATAAAATAAAAAGGCTAAAGTTTTATCTTTTTCACAATATGAGTTCGATAAAAGTAAAAAAAAAACATGATCAATATCCAACAAAAGTAAAGATAAAATATCGGTTGAGGTAGAAAAGAAGAGTTATTAGCACCTATAAGACAGCAAAAAATGGACAGCTAAAAGAAATAACGCAACAACTTACGAATATTAAATCCTCGTTTGCTACTTAAAACACCAGTGTGTGCCAAACTCTGTGATTTTAATTACGTGAGCCTAGTGTATCGCTCTCCTAACTTTAACATTCGAATCTATACATTAGTCGCGTCTTATGTACAAGACATTTTTCTATTTTTTTATTATGTAAGCCAGGCTGACTATTATAATATTTTTCTGTAATTAGAAATAATGAAAAATATCAAATAAGTGCTAGATAAGTATTGAATTTTTTTTTAAAAAATTGATATATTATGTGATGCATCAAATATATATTGGTGAAATATCGGAGAGTATCAATATTAGATACAGATACAGTACGAATATGTTAGACTTCATAAAGTATCAGTGCTTCATAAACCAATGGTCACAATGGCAATGAGACTAACCTCCTACCTATCATTGGATTCCATACGATTGATCTCAAAGGCAAGGATTAAGTAAGAAAGAATCCATCGTACTTATTTTTGTTCTTTATGAATGATTTATGCTATTTCTTGCAAAAATTTACTTTCAATGAGGTTGGTGGAAGTTTAAATTATGTTCTTGCTCTTCTATCAGCCTATAAAATAGGCCTTCAAATGTATGTGAATTCAATTTTCCACTTCCCTACTTTCAAGCCATACCCCTCTGTTCTTGGTTGAGTCTCACTCAAAAAGGAGCTCCATATACCTGGTTCATCTATCCATTAACCATATCTCCAATAATATTGGTCAAGTTTTAGTTGCAAAGTGTTTCTAGTCCGAAAGACCTTGACTTGCTATGAATTATATCCATACCATCCCAGAACATTCAAAAAAATGTCATGCCATATTATATGCCAAGTTCATCTGCTACCTTAAGATTAATCCAAGCATATGGCAAACCGGTGGGTGTATCAAAGGCACATAAAAACCTCCTTCCTAAATCTTCAGCAAGGCCAAGCAGCTGATTTTGGTATGCTTCCCCTTTTAACCTGCTATCGAAATCTGTTGCCAGTATATGAGCAGAAAGAAGCCCTCCTAAAACTCGTATGTTGCACTGCATCAAAAACAAAGCGCACAAGAAAAATTTCAAATTCTCAACAAAAAAATAGTACTTACACAATCAGATACATGAACCTTAAGGGATCTAAATAACAATTCAGTAAGTACCTCGAACAAGTTTACACGGGCATCCACATCAAAGTTAAGATTGTTAGCAATCCAAAGAACTGCCCTCTCAAATTCAGTATTGTTACCTAAGACAAGAAGACTGCAATAAGCCAAACACAGATTCTATCAAAACAGCTATTTGTACTTGGGAGAATGCTTAAAATGCTGCAGCTCTCAAATGCAAAACAATCATGTGTGCTTCTCTGTATGTAGTCTAAGAGAGTATTTCCTTCCAGCTCACATGTGTAAAATGGAAGTTTTGAGCATATATTACTCAAAACATAAAAAGCTGAATCTATCACCTAAATATGCAACACGGAAAATTTTCTTCCTAATCAAAAAAATTGAATCTACCAAGTCAATATGCAACAACAACATGACAATTATTATTGCAGCTCTTTATCAACTTGATTATTAACATGCTTGTTAATATACTATTTTCCAGTGAGATTTATATCAAGATCATACCATCAATAACCGCCAAGCCTTTATCCCATTAGGTGGGGTCCACTACATAAATCAATTATTTTCATTGCACTATGATCGTAGAATGGGTTAGCAAGGGACTTTGAAAGGGATCAATATTCCGAAAGAAAAGTGTAGGGGACCATAGAAGGGAATCCTCGAAATCCTAATTATTCATAACTTTTCCTCGTATTTTTCTCCAACCACTAAACTCTAGCTGCCTCATCCTTGTTGTCCCAAATCAGTTTTGGTATTAGAGCCAGGTTCCACCTTCACATTAGCAGTTGCGCAATCATCCATCTCTGCCGCCACCATCTCTCCAGTTCCAATCACCAACACTTGTGCCCTGCCCGCGTCGCAAGAACCCAACCGCCGCGCATGCAAGCCCAGGCCATAGGCACGCTAGGTTCGTGCGAGTCATCCAATCCTACTCCCCACACACACGAGACCGCCCCGTGCAAGACAGACGACCATCCACACTCCCACCCAAGCGAGCTACATTCCCGCCCACATGAGCAATGCGCCTACTCGAGCCAGTTTCACCAAGCGAGCCACTCGTAGCCTCTCCACCCCGAGCACCACCTATTAGCAACTTTTGGCGTCACCTATTAGTGGCTTTCGCACCACCTCATCTGCAGCACCCTCACATGTTGTTTCTACCGCATCCTCAACGGCTCTCAACTCCATTCTATATCAGCCTTGTTACCCGCCCGCACAGCCACATGAAGCTTCTCAATGTGTGTTGACACTTCTGTGTGTCGACTAGGGGTCCCGTGAACCCGACTCAAACCCGCTTCGGCTTAACCAAGCATGGGTCAAGCTTATAGAACGGGTCAACCCAAATTTCATTTGGCTAAAAGGATTCAAGTATAGGTTGCGGGTCAACCCAAATTTAACCAGCTAATAACCCATTTATTAAAATTACTATATTTTTTAAATTATTATTAATTTTAATATTAATTATTTTTTATATATTATATAATTTAATTGTATTTTTTATGCCCATAATTAAACTTTATGGTTATATTGAATCAAAATAAAAAAATATTGAATTTATCAAATAATAATATTTGTAAAATTATAATAAACGAGTTCGCAGCTCAGATGAGGTAACTCATTTATTAAATGGGTCAGGTATAGACTTAATATTAGACCTGTTTAATGAGCTGACTCGAACCTGACCTGCCAATCTGAATTACCACCCGTAGTGTTGATACCACACTCCATCTTTTCCCTGAAACTCCCTGATTTAGATATAATTCTTGATACAAATTAAATACGTACTGGATAAAAATTTCAATTAGAGTTATTATTCGTCTAAATTATTTGATTTGCTCGACCGTGTGAATAGTAAACTACATTTGAGAGTAAATTACCCATGGTCAATATTTGAGAGTAACCCAACATAATTTCTAAAGGATCTTATCTAATTTATTGAATTTGAGTGACGCTTTCCAAATTGGCTTAATTTGCGAGATTTGATTATTAAATTTAGAAAATATTTCTGATTATTTGAGATAATTTTATCATTTAAATTAGCTGACCTTAAATTTGCATATCATTTCATCATATTTTGCAATATTTTATTTTGATAATTCACTTAAATCAGTTTGAGTTTATTCTATTTTTGCATATCATTTCATATTCATACCGTACTTATTATCACATCTAGTCTAAGTCATCGTGAGACCAGCTTGCATCTTTTTTGATAAATTCCAATTTAAAAGATCAACTAGCCAATCTAACAACTAAAATTGATAAGGTTATAAAAGTCCTCAATTTTGATAGTAGGTCGAATCCTGTAGTTTATTTAAATTAGAAAATTGACATGCACCATTATGTGTTTGCGCCGTTTTTAAAATCGAACATTTAATTATTGATAAAAATAAATATGTTGCTAATTGGATTTGTTGAATTTGAATGTTAGGCATGAATGTAAATGCATTTACATAAGTGCAAACAAAACTTATATCAAGTTTCGTTTACCTAATAAAATCAGATGAAATTTCCATCATCGTTCAATTAAATCGGTTTTACCATATAAAAATTTGCTTACTGCTTTTTATAATTCGTATACAAAACCAAGACCTTCAATTGTATTTGTATAATTGGATTTTCTCAATCTTAAAAAAGATTTTCAAGTTTTCTTCTTTTGAAAAAAAAGGATTTCTGGTTATTAGCAATTTTTGAGGCAACTAAAAAATTTTCAATGTATTTTACCCAATTTCGCCTATTTTTCTATCTTATAGTTTTTAAAGGTTTCAGAATTTTTTTAAGATTAAAACAAATTCAATTCTTCAATCTTTTGTTGCTAATCTGAAATAAAATTAAAAAAAATGTTTGGAAAATAAATATCTTTATATTACATAGCTATCATGCTTGATCCCCACTGCGAAAGCGAATTTATTAAAGCTTTTTACGCAAAATATTCTGATTTCTTGGGGGTGATACTAATACTAAAAATACATCAGCTTTTACAGCTTTCCAAAACCTTTTTCTATTTATTACAATGAATAAGTTGCAAATAGGAATGTGGACGTGAGGAGTCACAAGCATGAACGCAGAAGAAGACTGACACCTTCAACCTCCTCAAGATGGCAACGACAAAGAGGTTACTTACTTTAGACAAGGGAAAAGCACCTACAAGGGAGCAATCAACAACCGAGAGTCAAGCTCCAGCAAATTTAAGCGAGCTATAATTCTATTGACACTTGACAAAAAAATTTAATGACACGAGACTTGAAATGATAGAAAAGGTCATCAAAACAGCATCTTGTTCCATTTGCTTTAGCTTCCAACGTCCTAGCAGCACAAAGCAACGGCTGTAGCGTCAGACTTAGCTGTCTCCACGATAGTGAGTAATAAAAAACTATAAAAGCAACTTATCAGCTACCACCCTATGCATGCTTAGTTGTTTACAAATTTGATTTACTGCCAAATTACAAAATCAATAATATAATTTTGTCAACAACTTTAAAAACAATAGATTGGAAAAAGAAGAATACTCTAAAAAAATTCTTTATAATTATGAAGACAGATTTTTTTTAGTTTTTACCGTAATGCTGTTTTTATTGTAAAATTTTTCATTGATGTTTGGCATTTTTTCAAACTCACGCTTTTTTCATTGGTACTTGTATGAACTATTTTTTTAAAAAAATATATATTAAAACCAAAAAACTAGATCGATGGAGAATCTGGTCCGGCCTGAATCCTGAAACTGACGAGGGCTTGGTCTAATTCCAGGCTACTACTATCAATTCCAGACTGAACTACACTTAGTCCGTAACTGATAGAGACCGGATCAGATCAGTTCCAAGCCCAACCGAATCTGGGTTCGACTGTAAGGGACCGAAACAAATTCGGTCAGGTCTGATGATCATCTCAATCTCTATCCATCCATAGCATATTGGATTGTGACTTGATCTAGACTGTCTATCATTTTAATGTCCCATCAATTCTCTCAGGATAGAAAGAACTTGACCTTGTCAAGTAATGGGTCAAATCTATTACATTGTGTCCATGGAATCTTCATTAATCTGTATATCAAGTCAATCTATAATGGCCACTAATAGAATGAAGTTAAGCTGCGATGCTTGGTATAGTGAAGTTCGTGAAGATTGAGTTCGCACAAGTGCAAGCAAGGCCCAGGGAACAGCTATGCAAGCTCGTGCATCGCAATGCACACAAAGGATTCAAGCATGATGTGCTCGTGCTTGACTATGTGATCCCACTTGTGAGGCCGTGCTGGTGAGGGGACACAATGAGTGAGAAGCACGAGAGCACTACGGGAGAGGTGCTGGGATATGATAAACTCAAGAGGATGGCCGCGACCATGCAAGCGAAGGTCACACAAAATTGTTCCCCACAAGGACGACATAGGTGAAGCTTGTAGGAGCTGTGCGAGGACAGGCTACTGGAACCAATGTTGAAGGAACAAACTTAGTGAAGGCAGCAAACTATGGACTTCTCTAAGGCGTAGTTGTGGATAATGTCGCACGGCCAAAGGGCTGGGAATGGTGATGGAATTAGATTGAAGGCAGGTTGTGTCAAGTGGGGGGAACTGGGTTGCAAGTGAAAGGACGATAAAAATGGCAGAGAAGGAAAAAAAAAAGAATATTTTTACATATAAATAAAATGATGCCTTGGTTATTCCCAAGATTAATCCTACCCTTTTTTTTACTAGAATATCGGCCCTAAATTCGGGTCTAGGAACTTAAAAAATCCAAATTTTATTTCATCAACTTTAACTTTATTATATCTTTCAAAAAAACTTCAACTTTATTATAATGCTAGGCAACCCCTTTATATAAAGAATCCAATACATGAAATAGAAAAATTAAATTAAATATAGAAAATAAGATATCAATTACAATCATGCTAAATAGTTTAAAACAAAATTAGAAATTATGGCAATTATCTTATTTTCCAAATAATCAATCAATCAAATCAAATATGCATTTGGAAATAATCAATCACCAAAAATCTGAATTTGCAATTAACCCTGAACTAATATTAAAGGAATCAAATGCATGCTATCAGGTGTCCCCATGTGTAGCATCACAGGATTGCTTGGTCAAGAAGTATTTAAGAACAATTTTCAAATTTAATATATGAATATTAACTTTATATGTGTGGATATCAATCCTGTTACAATCACCTCTAGATTTTACATGACAATGACCAGGTTCTGTAAGAAAAAAAGAAGAGGAAGAAAAGCAATGAAACCAAATAGGGCCTACAACAACTGCAATTGTGCTGACGAACAAGCTAAATGTAGGCTTGTGTTTGAGGTATCAGAGATCCAATTTCTGATTTATTACAATAGTGACAAATCATTATTTTCGACTTTCTGAGATTGTGTCCATTATCCATCCTACAAAAGTATCGGGCAAAACGTTGATTTCCTTGTAACTTAGTTGGGTTCTCTTTTGACAGATGTGAGCACTGCATCTAGTGGCTTTAAAAACAAGAAAACTAGTGGACATAACATGCAAACCTCAATGAACACTCATATCAGTAGGCAGTTGTAACCAAACTGCCCTTCACATATATGAAGGATATCAGTCCTATTACAATCACTTCTAAATTTAACATGACAATGCCCAAGTTATATAAGAAGTAAGGAAAGAGAAATATGAGGAATGAAATTAAAGAGTCTACAACAGCTGCAATTGTGCTGAAGAAAAGCTAAATTTAGGGTCGTGTTTGATGTATCAGAGGTCTAGTTTCTTATGTTCTGATTTGTTACAACAGTGACTAGTCATTAACATGTTGGACTTTCTGAGATTGCGTCCATTATCTATCCTACAAAAGTGTCTGGCAACATATTGATTTCCTTCAAACTTAGTTCTCCTCTCACTGATGTAAGGATTGCATCTAGTGATTTTAGATATAAAAAAAAATTTAAAGACAAGAAAACTAGTGGACATAACATGCAACCTCAATGAACACTCATAATAGTAGCGACCTGTAACACAACTGAATTTTAATTTCCGCATAACAGCTAAAGAATTAATTTCCTTCAAACTTAGTTCTCCTCTCACTGATGTAAGGATTGCATCTAGTGATTTTAGATATTAAAAAAAAATTAAAGACAAGAAAACTAGTGGACATAACATGCAACCTCAATGAACACTCATAATAGTAGAGACCTGTAACACAACTGAATTTTAATTTCCGCATAACAGCTAAAGATCATATCACATGCAATAGATTTTACTAGATGAAGGAGCAAAAACTCAAAAGAATAAATGTTTCAATGAGTTCAAGCAAATATTACAACTAAATGGAAGTGGATAGAAGTTGTACCTTGAAAGTGATTCAATAAGGGTCAGAGCAGATCCATGATAGTTCTGAGGTAAATGTTCAAGCTGGAAAGAAGGAAAAAGGAAAAAGAAAAACTTATAAGGTCAAGAAAAAGTTATAAGGTCATACGTCATACCTAATAGGTAAAAGTAGTCAATTAATAGAATTACACCTTTAAATTTCCAAGTTCACTGAGTGAGTCAGTGAAAGTACTAGTTAGAGGCTTTAACTCATCATGCTACAGAGCAAACTAGCTATCAGTGCCAATAACAAGTAGGGTTAACCAAGAAAAAGTACAGCTGGTAGTTCTCTGACCGGAAAAGCATAAGCCATGTAATTCTCATATGCATGGTAGAACCTGAAAAGGAGCACAACTAGTTTAAGAGATAAAAGTAATATTTTGTTAGGAGAATTACAAACACAACATTATATCATCAAATATTTCACATTTGACAACCCATTCTCATATATTTCACTTTTTTAGGAAGGGTGAATTTACAAACTATGCATTTTACATCTCGGGTTAATCCTATGAGCATCTCCCACTAAATCGGAATATTCCATTTCAAATCCACAACCCCTTCCTCCAACTCGTAATCCTCCGCTTTATCCCCACCATCACGTCGCCTACCTCCCTTTTGCCTTTCCTACTACCTTATCCCCAACTTTGCAATCGACCTCCTTTTCCTCTATGCTCACGAGACCATGTTGGTTGTCCTCTGGCCAGCATTTGTGCTTATCGCTAACAAGAATTATATATCATTGTTGTATGCGGTACTCTGCATCAAGTAAAATGCCGCTACATGTTCACTAGTGTCGTCTCCAAGGGCATCAAAGGACCTAATGTCAAAGACTCTGGTGAAGGCTTAGGGAAGAAGGGGACAACAGGAGGTGGGCTGAAGGTTCAAATTAAATGGATAGATCTTTATCTTCAAAAATCAAGGGTGAGGATTTAATACTCTAGACCATAGTTCAACAATAGTGAACTGTGAGCTTAATTCTATTGACCAAATGAAATGAGAAATTTGTAAATTCACACCTACAAAAGAAGTGTAACATTTGAAAATATGATGTAAAACACTTAATCGTTGATGAATATGGTGTTGTGTATATAATTCCCCTATTTTGTTGGGGTTTTAGGATTGACAAGAAGGAAATAATATTACAATTCACAATTCACGCCTACGATAGATTCATGATACAGGCTGCAATAGTGGCAAGTAGTTATTTGTGTTGCTGGCTTGTTATAGATGAATAGGTACTGTCAGATTCAATAGAAGAGCAATTTGATGGACTTGTAGGAAAACAGTCAGACTTAGTATAAACTATTTCTGTTGCAGTTTTCTTTATATTAATAGGATTACAACTGCAAAAATAGCTTGAAAATCAGTTCTTTTTAATCGACATTAATATTTGCTAGCCTGCATGTCAAATCTCTTATAAAAATAGGAAAAGCGGAAGTCACAACTAAAGCACCAGAAAATACATCAACAAAAAATCCCCAAAATTGTAGTTTCAAAAAAAGCCCTAAAATTGTAGAGCAAAAGGTATCAGGCTCGATAATAGCCAGCCATGCCACTATTTTGGAATGTCCAGCATGGCCTGGTTCATTGGAAATTCTATCGCAGATCCAATATTAAAAAAGCTGGTATTTCTATTACATCACTCGCCTAAAAGTATGAAAGTGAAGTAGCTATCAACCTTGTGATGATCGTATTATAAGATTGCCAAACTTTATCTATGCCGATTTTTTTTTAAAAAGCAAATGCCTGATCGCCCGTAGAGCCCATGAGTCAAATTGTTTAGAATTACTCTACCAAAACGCCTTATTTCTAAAAATAAAACCATAATTCAGGCTGAAAACATGCAAAAAACACAACTTGCAAAATAAAGAGATCACCCAGAGAAGGAAAATCAACTGCTGTTAAACATAGGCAGAAATTACCAATAAACTGAAGAAAAAAGAAGTTTTAACGCGCACGACTTACATTTCCCTGACTTTCTCCTTCATGTATCTCCTCCTAGCGTCCCCAAATGCGGCGGTCGGCCGGAAGATTGCGGGGAGGAGAATTAGGAAAAGAAAAAGAGCCCAACACCGGAGGGCAAAAGTAGATCTAGGCTGCGCCACGGCCATGGACGAGCCGATCGCAGCGGCCGCGACTCGGAGAGAACACAAGAAGAGACAGAGGTCAAACGAAGGCCGACGAACGCCGCACGAGGTACCGCGCTACCTTTCCCGCATCCGAGGAAAGCGAAATACACTAGAATGAACGTTCTGTGGCGCTCTGTGACAAGCCGATCGCAGCGGCCGAGACTCGGAGAGAACACAAGAGGAGACGGAGGTCAAACGAAGGCCGACGAACGCCGCACGAGGTACCGCGCTACCTTTCCGGCATCCGAGGAAAGCGAAATACACTAGAAATGAACGTTCTGTGGCGCTCTGTGTTGCGCCCGCTAAGTTTGGTCTGCTTTTATAGAAGTTCTTTATGTATATTTAAGAAATTTCTATATTATACTATAAAAAACATTTTCATATTAGATTATTAACATTTATAGGCCCCATTTATTTAAAAAATTTAAAATAAATTTTATTTAATTTTAATCTAATATATCAAATCACACATAAAATTTAATATTAGAAACTAACTTTATTTCACATCCTATATACATTACTAAAATAATAACTAATTCATATCACATCTCTCATATATCCAAAAATAATAACTAATTTTATTTCACATCATTTATAATTTTTAATAAAAAAAAAATTATTTAAATTTAATTTTAATTTTATTAAATTTAATTTAACAAACAAACAGACTTTTATTAATAATTTTTAAAATAATTACTTTTTAAAAAAAATCAAAATTTAAACGTTCTAGCTATATTTAATGATAATAAGTTGAATTCAAGTGAAATTATCTCAACTCAAATTCAAAGATTTGAAAAAGCAAAAATTTATTCTAAGTCAATTTTTAAACTAAATTAAGCTTAATTTTTAATATTACTTTTTTATTTAAATGTTTACTTTAAATATAATATTTATTTTTTATAACTTTTATTTAAAATTAAATATATTAGGTATATGCTTATAGATAAATCAATACAATATATGTCATATACAGTATATTAATATAATACACTAATATATATATATATATATATAATATATTAATATTTATCTAAAAAACTACCATACATATCATAATATAGATTTTAAGTCGATTATAAATTAAATTAATTTTATTTCAAATAAATTGACTTTGACTTATCAAAAAATTTAATCAATCAAGTAAAATACGAGCGACTTTTGACCGAGTTTAAAGCTTATGGTTCGTTGCTCAACATCCTATTACTGTCCATATTAATAGATTCTCAATATTTTTAGAATTTGTTTAAAGTGATTAACTTACACTACATTGAAAAATTAAATTAAATATAAACTATCTTTTTAATGATTTTAAGTGAAAACTTCATGTAATATTTATAAGAATACAATTGATAAATAATTTATCTATGAAATTTTTTTAGAAAATATGTAAATACTTTACTCCCATTGGATTACATCTAATTTATAGCAATGAAATGGCATGAAACTGATTTAAATTAATTATAGGGATTAAAAAATGACTGATTTAATTTTAATTCTATTTTCAAATAGATAGAATTTGATTATGTTAGATTGAAATTTTGGTGAGGCAGTTATGCCTTGCAACAAACTACATTTGCGCCAAACAAAATTTCATACATGATTTTTTTTATTAATCATCTTACATTTTAAAATAAAAAAAGTTAAAGAAGGAAAAGTAAATCGATACAGTACCTTTAAACTCAATAGTAAAAACTAAAGAATAAGAATAGAAATATCTTTAAAAGTGTTCTAGAACATAGACATTTAAACATTAAAGGAAAAGCTGATTTTATATATTTTAGGGTCGCTAACTACATCTATAAAATTGTAAAACATATATTGAGAGAATCCAAAAAAAGGTCTAAATAATAAAAATACTTAATGGTGAAAAAAAAGAAATATAAAAAAATAAAAAAAATTGTTATAAAGTCTGATATAAATATAAGAGCAAGAAAAATTTAAAGAAGTATAAAATTACTCAATAAAAATTTTAAAAAATAATTTGTAATACAAATAATATAGCGTTGGACACTCCTAGTTGCCACGTGAACGATTGTGATGCATTCGATTTTCCCGTGCAAATAAACCCTAAAAAATATCGAATCAGACCGAGTCTAATTTCAGGTCACATAATCAATTTCATTTTTTAAATCATTAGCCATCTGATCTAGCCAGCATTCGAATTGACCCGCGCCATTTGCAGGCATAGTAAGCATTATTTCTTTTCTGTTTTAAATGAAACAGCAGGCTAGACCATGCTCTTCTGCTCTATTTTTCATTAATTAATTATTATAACTAACTGGTCTAACTAATTATTAAAAAAATGAGCATTTCATGTGAATTTTGGTCATGAATAAGTGATTTAACTTTTTAAAAAATAAAATTCAAGTTGTAATCAATCCCTTCTCGGCTCAACTCGAAATTAAAATACGACTACTAACATGCAACTCCATCGCCTTTCTCTGCACTTATGGATCATCGTTTTAAAATTATCATAAAAAAATAGAACATGCGCCCACTTGAGAAAACAAAAAAAGAGCAAAAACAAAAATTAATTTATTGACATTACTACTTAATCCTAACAAATGACTAATTATAATTTAAAGAGTTTATGAGAAGTGAGAAAAGGGGCAGCAGTAATTAACGTATAAAACTTATAACACAGCAAAAATAAATGATAAATACAACAACCAATTACAATTTAAAATATAATTTATTAAATTATCCAATAGATTATTGATTTCATTTCTTTGAATTTGTTTGATTCATGCCCAAATTTAACATAACTATTTTTTTTAAAATAAAATAACTTATACAATTCTCAATACATAAACTAATTTTATTTAATATTCTCACAATTAATTAACTTTAATTATCATATATATATATATATATATATATATATATCTAAAAATGATGTGTAATTTTTTTATAAAAAAAATTTAAAAATGATCACATCTAAGTTAAACATAAACCAAATAAAGACTAAGCTACTTAGGGGCTACATTTGACAGCTACGTAGCTTAAAAAAATATTGAGTTAAGTTCTGTTTGGTAATAAGAAAAAAAATTTGGTTAAAATTTTATCATTTTTTAAAAATGTGTATGATGTGAAATAAAGTAAGTTGATTATATTAAAAATTGTATAGAATGTGAAATAAAGTTGATTAATTTATTGAGAATTGTGTTGAATGTAAAACAAAGTGATTGTTTAATATTGAAATTTGTGTGAGATGAGAAATAAAATAATTTTTTAAATTTTTTTAAAATAAATTTAAGATTTTAGCCATGGCTAATTTTAGTCATGATTTTTAGCTCATTGCCAAACAAAACCTTTGAGTCAAATTGACCAAAACTCTTACCAACCTCGTACATATTTTCCTGCTTTCATCCAGCTTCACCTTGCCTCCTTTATCATATAACTTGTACCCGCTCTGCTAAACTCAGTGGGAGACACGTCATATTATATTTATTCATTGTCTTTAAAATAACAAAAAGACTATTTAGCATAACATGTAATTTTTTTTTCAATATTAACGCATTAATTGGTGGATAGAATGTAACATCAAGTCCTATACATAAAATAATTGTCTATCTTGACTTTAACAACTACATAACTTGATAACTTCCGAAATCACCTATCTTGAAACCACTTTAACTCAAACATATTTAACTATAAAACTCTAATCATTGGCCACACAATTTTCTCACAAACAATATCTCTACACATTAATATCACATTATTACTTACAAAACCCAAAAATTCTCTTTTCTTTTTTTAATGTGAAACGATTCATCCCTCACCACTCACTTGACATAGAAACCTAACAAGAGCTTCTCCTTAAACCAACAATTTCCATCATGAAACAAATGTTAATGAAACAAATGTTAATATATCAATTATTTATTTAAAGTAATTTAAGATTTTATATATATATATATAACTCCGTTTGTACCTACCTCAAATTATCCCCATATTTTTTTTAGCTACACTGCAAAATAAAGATTTAATAAGACAGGAATGGAAATATAAAAAATAATCAAATTCCAAGCTTAGATTGGATTAAGGATAGAATAACTAACAAAACACAGCATCCCCAATCATGAGTAATATATTATAATGAGCACAAATTACAACATTTTCAACTAACTCCTAAATGTAGACAAATAACAGAGAAAATAAGGAAATAATGAATGCAATTGAGACAAAACAAAGACCTTCAAACATATCTTAAAAATTCTAAGATATGACATTCATCTAGACCAATAAAGTGAACAAAGGTAGTTAAAAAAAATATGAGGCATTCTAAGATATGACTTATTTTTTTATTTTACAATTTAACTCGTCAAATCTTCTAAAAACAAAAACCAATGACATATATGTATTCACAAATATATTTATAATATTTTGTATATACATGTCATTAGTAATAAGCATTTAAACAATCATAATTAGCAAAAAGAATCATTTAAAAATCTTGTAAAAGACATAAACATGTTATTTTTAGAAGATTTAGGGGAGTTAAATTGAGAAATAAAAAAAATAAAGAGTTCAATATGTACTTGAAGAAGAATTGTGAAGTATGCATGTAAATGCCCCTTAAAAGGACGGTGACTGTTGGAAACTCAAAAATCAACTCAAGTTTAACTAGACTTGGCTGGGTCAATCCCGTTTAATATGCGTGCGCGCGCATGTGTGTGTTTACAGTTAGGTAAATGTGCATTCACAACGAACATGTCATACAAGACATCCTAAACTAGAGAATGATGCATAGATGTGAACTTTGCTCAAATGGTAATAAACTCGGAATTGAGTAGATTTGGTTGTAGGCACAAAGATAATGCATCTGAAATTATTTCATTCAACTCAAAAGCAACTTTAGGCATATCATAAGTGACATAATAGGTATTCCTAAGTTGATGGTACAAATATAAACATTCAGTTATTAGTGAACATAACAGATAACATATAATTGACAGACAAAAAAAAATTCAATATGATTATAAACCCTAAATCTAAATTCTCCCAGTGCTCTCACTAGCATGAAATCCATGTCTACGTCAATAACACAAGAAATCAAATGGAAAGGGAATGAATTATAACAACAAATCATAGTGTGATAATCCCTCTATACATCCTAACAAGCAGATACACAAATTCAACATGATGATGTGATGTTAACCGAAGTAAATTCCAAAAAATTAAAAAGGAGGAAAATTAAGGCAATTTCAAAAAGGATGAAATTTTTAAAAGGGGATGATAAAAGACTACACAGATTTCTGAAGCCGAGAAAGCCATCTGCAATTCTTTGATCATCAGATTGCCCTGGAATGACGATGAACTTTAGATATAAAATTGAAGGAAAAACGAAACAAAAATAAGAATATCAATAGTATAACATATAGATGTGCCCCTTAAATCTTCCTTTTTACATATGAGCTCAAACAGACATTTACAAAAATAACACAGTTTCTAAATATTACAGAAACCTAAAACCGTAGTTTTGCTACAAGCTTAAAGTATAATATGGCTTATTCCACCTTTACATACATACTTAGATCTTTGTACCATAGTCGTGTTATCCCTTAGTTAGGTATGACCACAGTTAACACTAGCACTAAAAGAGCGGAAGTTTTGAAATATTTATACAAGTTACATGAATAGCAAAGACAATTTAGTGTCTAACATGCAAAAATGGAATAATTACCCATATGCTATATTAAACCACGTGATTTACATAATATCAAAAAATTTAAGAGGAATTACTTCTCACAAACCATAACCCAGTCTATTGTTATGTCTATATGACATCAAAACGTTAACCATAAAAGAATATTTCATTATAAATATCACTTGAAATACAAACTGTGTGCTGGGGACACCACGATCGACCGTTGATTCATTTCTGACAGGATTTATTGCCGGCGACCAAAATCTAGCAATATTACTTTGATTTATATCAATTGATGGTCAGAACAGATTTGGCAAGACAGACGCTACGGATTACTACAAGATGGATTGGAAATCTATGCATTCATTCAGATTGATGAGACATACCATTTTAGGATATTTTATTTCTTACAATTATTTTGCATTAGTTATTTTCATTTTGTTATTATTATTTTAGGCATGGAGTCTAGTATTTTCTTGTTTGTATGAAAAAAATATGATATTTTTTTATTACGTTAGTTTGTATGGAAACCTATATAAACGCCTCTCTGATTAGTGCTTTGTCCTTAATGCTGAATGAATACTATTTGCCTTCACCCTAGAGATTATATGATTCTGAAATGAATCGATATCCCAGATAGGAAAGAATTTTGGCTATAGGAGAGAATCCCTAAACCACACCCATTCACTCACTCGTCCCCTCTGAATTGATTCCTCCTTTTTATGATTCCCTCTCAACATTCACTCCCTCTGCAATCACCACAATTATCAGCGTTGTCTGCACCCACCAGTGATTCACTATCTGACCACATCTCGATCAAACTAGATTTGTTTAGCCATACAGAGATTTCATTGCGTCCATCAACCGAGTCGGGCCGAGCTGAATCTCATGCTGCACGACTCAACGAGCCCAGTCTCCTAACCCTTTGAACCTGCGAGCCAAATCAACATTGAGTCGAGACAGATTTGCTACCTCCTCACTGCGCCATCCTCAAGGAACTAGCCTCAACTCTGCCCAGTTTGGTTGTTTGACTGTCCGCCTAATTCACCGGGTTGCTCATTAATGCGAGTCGGCCTCATCATCTCACCAGCATAAGATCGACCACAAATCTCACTCAAACCAAGCATGACCCTCTACTAATGCTCTCGCCCGTTGTGGCCCCTAGTCCATCCCTTGCCCTCATCACCAACATGCATGAGCCAGCCGACCAAGTGCGAGAGACCCTTGTCCCCGCCTCCTGCGCTCGAACACACACCCAAGCCTGCTTTGCCATAATTGATTAAGCATTTACAATTAGGGGATTGTATCTCACTAGATAGTACAATCAAGCCTTATTCTAACATAAAACTTATTTTTGAGTACTCTGCTTCTTCCAAAACAAACATAAATTTTAATAAATCATTTAACTTGGTTAATCGACCACTGTGATTTTTTTTCGCATCTTGAGTTTTGCTCAAACTTGCTCTACTGTATGACCTGTTGTTATTGAGTGCAATTAATTGTTGTTGGTTTATATTGGAAGAACCTAAATTCAGATTTACCATGTCTAATTCACTAAAACCCAAATTGAGCATTAATTTAAGTCAATAAATTTTCAATTACCTTCGATCTTACTTATTTAAAATTTTGACAGAATTAGTTTTTGCAAAATTAAATCTTAAAATTTTTACATTAATTTGTGATTACTCAGCCATGCAAACTTGCTGACTCTGAACGTGCATTTTCATTCATCTGTCCCACATCACCATGCCATTGTATTTAGAGTATCAAAGGATTTCCTCTAAGTTGATGCTTCAATCATGGCGTTGCTAGCAAGCACCTCCATCGTTAGGCAAGCTGGCAAACCCTTCTCCAATGCCTTCCTCATCGGATCTCCATAGTCGGCACCTCACTCACCGGGATCGCCTTCGTTGATGCCTTTATTGTCAAACCTTCTTGTGATAGAAAAACCAAGAGGACCGGGAAGGCGAGAGTGGCAAACAAAGGGCGAGGGAGTTTAACATCCCACAATTTAAATATAGAAGCATTATCTGCTTTGGCTTTAAGGAAATGTGTGACTCGAGTACTACCCATGAGGTCACCCATCCCAATACTACTCCAGCTCAAGCACGCTTAACTACAGAGTTTCTCATCATTAGCCACATAATATTTCCTTCAAAGTTGCCTTTATCATTTGAGATCGCGTTAATTACTTACAGCATGAGAACTCCCATCCCTTTTTGATGCATTACAATTCATTCATATACTTCTCTCACAGCTCATCATCGAACTAAAAACCTTCAAGGAGCTGCACTTTTTTTCAATGATTCCCTTCTTTGGCGACATCATCCGGAGATCACTCCTCGCCCTCTTTATCCATTGGTCATCACTGGGAGAGCATGAGAGCTGGATATCCTACATCGGATCTCCTCTCTTGCACCTCCCTTCATCTCCACAGCCTCCACCTTGATTACAATGTAATGATTTATTAGATTTATATTACTGGTGAACAGATGCAATTGAAAGAAAGTGCAATGAACTGCTCAATTTGATTAAAAACATTAAGGCTTTGAAATGAATTGGACATAGATTTCTTCACACATAGCCATGGTTACCCTAAACTCTACAGGTTAAGCGAGTAAAGTGGGTGTGTGGATGCAATTTTGTTTTGCTTTATAATGCAAGAAAAGCAATTCATCATATACGAGAACAAGTAATATGTAAATCAAGTGGTTTACATTGGCGTGAGTACTATACAGAAAAATAGGAACATGCATGTAAATTCCTCTTATTAACTTGATGATAGCGACACACCTTATATTTAACAAGGTCTCCTCTTTTCTACCTTCGAGTGGAGATTAAACCATTTTTTTTTCTTTGTCCACTCCCTTGACTTCTCCCTTGCAGGGAGTTCATCTTCTTCTGTCGAACTCATGGAGGAGCTTCTCTGCCCGATGCTGCTGGAAGTCCGTTTCAGTGATGGGATAGTGGTGTAGGAAGCATGAATCATGTTTCTTTGGTTGAGAAGCTCGTCTATCTGAAGCAGCAGATTGTGGCAACAACATAATAGCTTTAATGCAGGTATTTAGTATAAAAGAGTAGGAGCTAAGAGGAGTGTAAGCGAACAAACTAGATTTTGAGCTTCAGTACCAAATTTAGGCAAATTCTTAACGTTTCCATTTAACGATTGATAAGGGGTTATGATGGTAGGTAATTCTCAGGTCAACCCATCAAAATGCAATCCATATAATTCACTCAAACCCAAGCCATTTAAGACTCCACTGACCCTTTTATTATCTGGACACCACCAAAGAGGTTGACTTTTTACAAATAAGCTATTTCTTCAGAGCTCTAGAGAATGTTTTGATGAGTCTTTCTTTCTTATTTCATATTGATGGAAACTAAACAACTTCGTAAAATCTATTTACAATGGAATCTACAAGGCAGGCTTGAATTTAGGTTAATTTGGGTCAATATTGGTCTGATAAGCCAACACAAATCAGGCTCCAATATATTAGAATATAAGCAAATTGACCTGTTTTGACTCAATTATCTAGTCATGGTTGTGTCGAGCAAGACAACGCGTACCCATTTGAAACATCCTGAGCTATTTACGAGTCAAGTTCATAGGTTGAGTACTGCTATCACAACAATTGAATTTAGTAGTGATTGCTGTTGTACGACTTGACTTGAATAGACCAACATACAAAGGGTTCAAATTGAACTCAACGTGAATTAGCTTGATTGCATTTCATGAGAACTCAATTATCGTTGAAGTTTGACAAAGTTCTACATTAAAGTTTGGCCAAGCCTGACGTTGGCCCAATTAATCTAAGTCAAAACAGGTTGAGCCAATTTTGACCAAAACCCACAGAAGCCGCATATCAGAAATCCCGGGCAAGCAGTGGACTGAATTCGTAGGTTAAGTATTATTTTGGCAAGCTAACCAATTATAGTTTTGGTTAAACTTCTTAATGTTCGTGACATTTGAGATGACTTAGAATACACCCACTTAAGAGTTGGATTGATCTCAGTATGACCACGTTTGGATAAATTTCGTGACAACTAAGTTAATGTTGAATTTCGTTTTAGTCAACAATAAAAAGTTAACCCAAACCAAATGTTAATCAATTTTGGCATCCTCAAGAGGAATTTAATCAAACAAAATAAAAGTTACAAGAACACATCAAATTTTTGAACATACTGTTTGCATTTCCAGTGCATATCTGTTTGTCATCTCCGTGAATTGCGCAAGAACCTACAAGTTCAGAAAATGAAAGATTGAATTTTGAGAAAGGTTAGAGCAGAAAGGTACTCATTTGAAGCAGAAAAATGCAGTACTAGTGAATGATGATTACTAATACCTCTCTGTATTCCATCTCAAACTTTGACAGTTCTGCCCTCTTGGCTAACAACTTGGCCTCAACATCACGAAGCTTTTCTTTCTCAGCAGAAAAGGCGTCCCCGCACATAATCTCTATGGTGTAGGATGCACATTTGAAAAAATTATCTCCTGTACGGGAGATGATGAAATCACAAGAAAGAAAAAAAAAATACTCTGAAGACTAGTAAAAATACAATTTTTATTATTTATCAAACAAAAAAGCTTTGTCAAACGCAGCCTAATTATAAAAATAAACTTGAATGATACGACATTTTCAAAAGAAACTGAAAAATGCACTAATAAGGCATCAAGGGAAAATTATTGTGACAAGATATGTCTGAAGTAACTTAAATCAGAGTTTAGTTCAAAATGATGTGTAAAGAACAACTACAGACATGCATAAGAACAATCAAAGTTCCTAAAAGGTTGTAAGGAGGAAAAAAGCGATGATGATGCTGAAAAAGACAGCAAATACAAAGGTTTCAAGTAAACACACCATAAACAGCAAATATGTGTCTCCCTGCCTTCAGCTCATTCAATTCACAAGGCTGAAAGCCATCCAATTTCTTGAAGAAGGCAACATCAGGATCCTTCGCAACAAACATCTGCAGTATCAAATTTAAGAATGAACTGGCGAAATAAATACAGGCAAATAAATGATCACGGAAGAAAATATTTCCAAAGTCCAAATCCTTACAGAACTTGTTTGGTCAAACCGATACACTGGAAAACCAAGAAAAAACATGCCAGCACAAGTAACCTTGCCTGTTTTCACACCATCTTCCTGCAAAATAAAAGTTTAAAACCCTAAAATCATACAAGTATGTCAGCAGACAGATTGATGAAAGCAATTTACAAAAAGTTAAAAAAAAAAAAGAGTCCCTGCTGGGATATGTCAGAGTATTAGACATATTAAGATGAACACTATAGATTGCTCAAACCAGATACTCCATATCAATACAGTTTCCACTAAAGGTATCAACCAATAAAGAGAAATCCTTATGGGCTACTTAAACTGAATGTACAACGGCTGCACATAAATGAAGACAATATCAACCAAGGTTACATAGCAAATTTATGTATCGAATCTGATTAGTGTTACACCCAAGAGAAGATTTGTGGAACTACTGGGAAAAGAAATATCAAAAAAACTAAAAATTGCCAACTAAGGCAATGGGACCCTCACCAATTTTCTAGATTTAAATCTGACCTTTAGAAACAATGAGGCAATAGAAGAACTGTGCCAAGGTTAACTCTCTAGGAACTTCATATGAGCATAAAGATAACAAAGGGGCCTACCCATTGCAATGAGATTCACCATTCTGGGATCTACAAAAGCTAAATCACATTGCGGTAAAAAGGTCATTCCCTAAATCAAATGTTTGGACTTTAAATCCAAATAAGATAACTGAACAATTATGCAAAGCTGAATGGAAGAGAAATTCATGTAGCCCATCCAACTAGTTAGGAATTAAGGCCTTGTTGTTTTTGTTATAAACAATTGTGCCAAAGCCCAACCATTTTATGAAATCAGAAATATCAAAGGTGAAAATATTCATTAACGATTACTTCAAGTTGCCAACAACACTGCATTGTCCGGAGTAGCAAACCATGCAGATCAAGTAACCAACTCAAGACAACTATTGGCTATAACACTGGTTTTTCATATGCTGCACATGTTACAGAAGGGCAAACCACATATGTTAGCATATGTCATATTTCAAAGATGATGATGGTATGTTTGGTAGCAAATAAGTATAAGCTGTATCTATATGTGTTCTATGCTAAAAATGTATTTTTTGGATAATAATTTATGAACTCTCACTCTTTGAAGCTTGGTTGCTTCTTGCAGTGCCATAGTGATGATAAAACAAAGAAGCTCAGTTCTACTTTGCGATGTATAATAGTTAGATCTAAGCTTGCATGTCATTTTTTGTGGTTTTAAAGATTCAACTTACTATTTAAATGTTCTTTGGAGGTTTTATGATGAGCTTCTGAACTGAGAAACATGGTTTATTCTGGTGGTTCTCTAAGTTAAATATATTTTTGCATGTAAGATTTTTGTGATATCATAGATTTATTTCACTACTTCTAAGTTCTTTTGCTGTTTTATGATGAGTTTCCCAGTTATGAATCATGGTTGCTTCTGGAGATGCCATATAATGATAAAATTTAAGGACTGGTACAAACATATATAAGGGTTGCATGCCTATTTTTCGTCCCTATTATCCTTTGCTGGATTGATATGAATAGATATAACGGTTGGGTGCTTGTTTTTCTCTTGTCCCCATTACCTTATGTAATAGAATTTAAATTCTTTGAATGTTGAAAGCTGATCTCATTATTTACATAAATAGGCTTTGAAATTAAATCAATCTCCAGAAATTTAATCAATCTCAATGTATAAAGTAGAAATGGATTTTAAAATTTTATCAAATTTTTTTAACAATTTACAAGTCTTGTAAGGGTAAAAGTAGTATAATTCATGGATTTAAAAAAAAAGTCGTCATTTATTCCGAGCCAACTCTGAACGAGTTCACGTTGAATCGAGCTTGAATGTTATCGAGTCAAGCTGGCTCAAAATCAAACACAATCAACTTACACTTCGATTTTAAGCCATAATAATTTTATTTGATTTGATCTTGAATTGCCCCTATTAGGAGGCAGAGTGAGGTTTGAGTACTTTTAATTGATGTATTTGTGCTTTGCTCTTTATATTATCTTGGATTCTTGTGCTCCTCTTGAGAAGTGGAAAGAGCCTCCAAGTATGGTGACTTAGAGGAGATGAGAGAACCTCCAGTGAAGCTTCGAGTGAAGAAGGTTGTGGGATGTCAACCTAGAGTGGTGGAGCGTGTGGCTCAATTGTGGACCTTCGAGTATAGGAGCATTCCAGGTGAGTGAAACGTAAAACGTAAAGGAGAAATGTGTGGTGACTCGAAGTCAAAAAGTTTTCTAGATTACCCTAGTATAAAGGAAGTTTGTGATTAATGAAAGCTTTCAGGAGTCCCTTAGTGAGGTAGTAGGGTGGATGTAGGCACAAAGGGTGCCAAGCCACATTATGTGACGTCCCTTTTTCCTGTAGCATGTGATTATTAGTGCTTCTGCTTGGACTTCTGATATTATATTTACTTCCTTGTTATTATCATGCATTATTTATAACATATCGAAAAGCATCCATTCACCCACCACCTAAACGTGATTCACGTTCCTACATTTGGTATTAGAACCCAGATCCTCCACATGACTTGGCATCCACAGAGAAAATGGTGTCTAAAGATGCTAAAGGGCAATCCATACACCAACCACCACTCTTTTAAAATTCATATTTCACATATTGGAAGAGGAGGATGGTGGCATTCATTTAGATGGACTTCAGTGTGATGGCCAGCTTCAAGAAAGGTTACCAATCTTAGGACAAAACAGAAATAGACTAGACATGAAAAGATGGTCCGAAATAAAAAAAAAAAGTATATGGCAAAATCTTGATATCTTATTATTTTGCAGTGTACTTTAACAAACGAAGTCAGTCATCAAGTTAGAATGATGGAGTCACACACACCTGCAAAGGAGATGTAGGATAAAATCATTGAAATTCACAAGGGCCCCAAGCAAGTCAAGTTAGCTAATGATGTCTTCACTGTGATCCTAGATCACTCTGACTCTTTCTTCTTCTGAAAAAGATACCAACGAGAAGAAAGAAGCAATGCAGCATCATCTTCTAAGCACAAGTAAAAGAAGTTCTTCACAATAATATGTGATAACTATAAATCAAATTCAAGCTATTCTTCCAATGAAGATACAAAAGAAAAACAAGTTTACCTTCAAATAATAGCCATAGCAAATGTTCTATACTTCTCATCAAGATGAAAGGTAAGTGATCTTTCTTATAATGATAAATACTAAATATGTTTATAGAGTGATCTCAAGAAAAACTTAAAAGTCTCTAAGACCAACTTCAAGGAGCTCTAAAAGGAGCTTACTCTATATCTACTAATTCCTTTGCTCCCTCATCAGACCTTAGCTCTACTAGTAACTTTTCTCGAGTTATAAAACTTAAGAATGAAAATCAAGATTTTAAATCCAATGTAAAAAGGCTTCAAACAACCTAGAGAGGTTTACATGTGGCACCAAGAACTTTGATATGATGCTAGGTCGTCTTTTTTACAACAAGACCGACTTAGGATAGACACCTCTCACAAACAATTGCACATATCATCACTTATTGGGAGAAATAAGCCAACCCCAACTACCTTAAATGCCATTCAGAATCATGATTTTAAGAAAATAACTATAGCTGGGTGCCAAACACATTGATTAACTATGGTGGATCCAAATTGTTTTAGGTATCGAAGAGTTTTATTTTTCCTTATAGGTAGGTGGTTCAACGAGCAACATCACCAACAACTTATGAAACTTGGATAAAAGTTGCTTAAAACACATGACCAGCAATGTCTCCATGGTTTCTTTAGTAATGGTAATATAGGTTCCTTATATTTTATTTGCCTTAAATAAATTTCATTCTTCTTCCCTTATAAATTAGAACTCATTACATACATTCATCTACATTACATGTTTTTTGGATATCTACTATATGCTTGAGAAGATTACTAGCACTTGCCCGTTTTGTGTTCTAGTTCATGTTCATAATTTGACTCATATGCAAAAGATTCTAAGAAGCTTTAACAAAATTTTCACACCTTGATGTACACATTTTTTCTGTAAAGAGAAATAGTATTATATCAAGTAACAATTTTCACAAAGAGAGAATTATGTGGTCATGAATTCTTGAATGAAAATTGCTTGATTAAAAGGTGGGAGACAATTAAGTTGAACTTTTTAAGACTCTTACTTTAAACTTTTACTAAGTAGCAGTTCACTAAACTGTGCAATAGAAAAAACCTTTTTGGTTTCTCTCTTGTATGTAGGCATAATATTCATAGTTGTACACTTTAATAAAAACACATGATATATCACTTTATCTTGTTAATCTTCAAATATACTCGCTACTCTTTATTTATCAAAAAAATTTATTATTGTTACTTTCATGAATGTTTATTCTTGCCCATTTTTATCTTTAACATTTTGCCTAAAGGGGGGTTTAATTACATTAAAAGGGAGAACATTTTTAAGGGGATAACATTATTTTTTAAAGCTCATTTTAATAGGGGGGAAAATGTGTTAGCTTAAGTTAGATTGCTTACTTAGAATATCATCTATTAAAAGGACGCACTAATGTTTTCTCATTTTATGTTTATTTCAACATATTACTATTCTAACTTAAACTAGTTGCCAAACATATAAAAATGAGAAGATTTTGGTGCCTATTATTAGTATATGACCCAAAGCAATTGAAAAACATTTCAAAACAATTTCACGAGAGTTTGAAAGTAATAAAGAGCTTCTACTACTTAAGGTTTCAAGTTTATCCTCCGTTCCTCTCAAACTCATCAAGGTCGATCATTTGGAAACAGAGTGACGTTTGTGTATTTCTTATTGTTCTATTTATGTTTTATTCTTTCTATTTTCTTGAGATTCTTTTATTACTTCACTTCGAATGGAGGCCTCTAAGAAAGGTGACTTAGGGGAGGTGTGTAAAAAATTTCGAGTGAAGAAGATTTCCGTTTGAGTGAAAAAAAAGTTCTAGTGAGTGAATCTAGAGTGATAGAACATGTGGCTAAATGTACATTTCTTCAATTGAAGAAAGATTCTAGGTAAGTGAAATCAACAAAAGGAAGAAATATCATGACTCCATGCAAAAGGATTTCTCCATTATCCTAATGGAAAAGATGTTTGTGATTAGTGAAGGCTTTCAAGGATGTAAATGTTGGGTGGATATAACCACAAGAGTTGCTAACTCATGTTATATCTTGTATTACTTTTTCTATGGTTTGTGATTGTTACTTTTGCTTTCACTCGTAATATTCAATTTACTTTCTTGCTATTCCTAATCACTTTTCAAGTTTAGCTTATCATATATAAGAAGGCGTCTATTCACCCTCCCCTAGACGCGATCCATGTTCCTACACTGTGATGGTCCAAGTTACCACATCTTCCTCCATTGTCGAGTGACCCTTTGGACATGACATTATGATGCCATCTATCCCCAATGCTTTGTTGCTGGTAAGAAAGAAAAGCACTAGCCATATTTCTTCTCTAGTAACCAACTTAGTCAATTGATCTGTTGTAGAAGAGAAAGTGGCCTTAGCCTGAATATCAAGCATCTAACTCAATGCATCCTCACCCCACCTTCTAGTAAAAAACTCCATCGTGATTAGAGTACCCCCCCTACAAGAAGTATCAACTACTTTGATCTAGTTCTAAAGTTTCCTCCCCATAACAGCTTCATGGGAAAAAAAAATGTATTCATGTCTTTCCAAGCTAGCCAATGAAACTTGGCCCTTTGCCACTAACAAGTTCCAGATCTGGCAACTATGGTGTTGTAAGAAGCAACAATGGTCAATAGTTGTATATGCTCCTCCTTAGAAAGTCCATGATAGCAGCTTTAGTTTGGAGAAATGATAGATTGCTCTCTCTCTCTCTCTCGCCTTAGTTATGGCTAAAAGTTCTACCACCTCTTGTTTACTCCATTCCTTCAAAAAGCTTTAAGCTTTATGATACATTTTCATTTTTAAAAAAGTTGTAGGCCCTCCTCTAATTGGATGCCTCAAGGTGTCACTGACAATGTTATATGATTCCTCATATGATAGTCATACATACTCAAGCCCTCTTTACAATTTGAATATATGGGAACTATAGTTTAGGAGTAGGGGGCAATAGTTTGAAGAAATGAAAACCAAGTGAGTAGGGGTGTGCAAACTATGGTTTAAACCGAAAAACCGAACCGAACCGTTTAAATTTAACGGTTTGGTTTGGTTTAGAATCTAGCGGTTTGGTGATGGTTTGATATTTTGAATATTTTGGTTAATTGGGTTGGGTTCGGTTTCACATGTTTGGAAACCAAACCGACCGAATTAACCGAATAACCCACGTATTTATATTGGGCCGGTTCAATTGGCAATTTGCCAATTTGGGTTCGCTCATAGATGAGTTCGCGAGAAAGAAAGCTGATTTGACCGACCGAGAAGTTTCAGATTATTTAGGGTTGCGCGACTTGCGCAGCTTGCGCTGTAGATCAAAGGGTTGCAGACCAAAAATATGGTTTTAACCAAACCAAACCAAACCGAATTGATATTTATTTGGTTGGTTTGGTTTGGTTTATAATATAATTTGGTTGGTTTGGTTTCATTAAATTTAAAACTGAATCCAATCTTTTTTTTTGGTTTGGTCACCAAACCAACCACTCAAACCGAATGCACACCCCTACAAGTGAGTAATGAGAGGCGTCTACAACGGAGCAGTAGTGTTGAGTCTCTACCAAGTTTATTGTCGCACCACGTCGACGAGGTCCAGTGAACCCAACATCTTGGAGGTCGACACTCTACATAAAGTATACAAAGCCTCTATCATTTCTGCTTTGTCTTGAATGCCTTCCCACCTTTACCCTCATGCTGGTTAAAAATACAATTAAAATATCCTCCCAGTACCTTAGACAATGTTTGTTCAACAATGGGGAAATGGAGCTCTAAATTTCCCTTCTCACATAAGTGTCCGCCAAAGCATACACCCCTCCTGCACAACACCTACTACTATTAGGAAAGGTTGCCTCCACCAAAATGACTTGCCTATGTTCAAGAAGCCCGTTGATTGTCACCATGCTCTCATCCCATACTCATATATCTAACATACCATGCAAGATGATGGCTACAAAATTCCATAATTGCTCTATAAGCATACAACAACAATAACCAAACCTTAATCCCACTAGGTGCGGTCGGCTACATGAATCCTTTGTTTCCATTGCGCTCTATCAATTAATAAATTCTTATCTAAGTCTAAGTAACTAAGATTACTCCTTATAATTTCTTATCATGTCTTCTTTACTCTCCCTCTTCCTCTTTGCACATGAGCAAGATCCAATAACTCAATTTTTCTAACTGGAGCTTCAATCGGCCTACAATTTATATGCCCAAACCATCTAAGCCGACTTTCTCTAAGTTTATCCTCAATTGGTGTAACACCAACTTTTTTTCAAATATACTCATTTCTCATTCTATCTTTTCTTGTATATCCACACATCCACTTTAGCATTCTCATTTCTACAACATTTATTTTATTTGTATGTTTCCTCTTTACAGGCCAACACAATTGCTCCATAAGCCTATATATAAGAATTCTATTTGCAGCGAAAAATCTGGTTTCAAGAAGGGAAAACAAACTAGGCTTATAATTCCGAATTAAGTTAGCTAAATAGTTGCAAGTGTTGGTTTTCCATACAATTCTAAAAGAAGGCTTAATCCATTCACAAGTTGTGCTTCCCCTTTTATCCGACTGCAAATAAAAGCTCCTATCTAGCTTGCATTATCTTGTATTCTTCAAAGGCCTTGTTGAATGGTCCACAGCATCCAGTATTTGATTGTCCAATGCACTAGCCTTTGATTTTGCAATTGCTATCCATTGATAGCAGTTTAATTTCAGCCCTAATGCTCCCACTCAGGCACAGATGGGCTTCCACATTGGAAACATTGCTGCTCCCCATTGCATTCATTTTATTTCTCATTTGCTGGAGGCTTTGTTTCCTTAAAACCTATGCCACGTAACCCTCTATCACAATTCTTTTGCCTATGTCATTTGGTAAGTTTGTATCATTACTGACCTACTGCCCCATAACAGGTTTTGCTTCCTCCTGATGTTCTCAGACAAAAGGATTGATTCTTGGCCCCCCTGTTTGCTGTTATTGGAATGCTGCACTTCTACCAATTCTCTCCCCTTTAGTTATTGCATTTGAAATTGAGGTATGCTTAAGTTGCTTAGGTTGCTCCATTTAATTCTTGGTCCCCCTGTTTGCTGCTTTTGGAACTGTATGATCGCCCAAAAATCGGGTCTGCGTTTGTGCTGCTCCCTCTGTTAAATTTGACAGCACTTAACTGCTGCTCAATTATGCAAACTGCTCCCAGGACAAGCGGTGAGCTCCCTTCGATCACACCTCTACAGACCACAAGGGTCCAAGGATCAAAACTCTCTTCAATTCTTAATTCTTATGTAGTCATTAAAACGTTATGGAAGTACACTATAGGTCCACTAACAGTGGTTGCATCAATCACAGTTGAGTTTCCAGCCCTGATGCTCCCACTCAGGCATAGATGGGCTTCCACATTGGAAACATTGCTGCTCTCCATTGCATTCATTTTATTCTCATTTGCTGAAGGCTTTATTTCCCTAAAACCTATGCCACGTAACCCTCTATCACAATTCTTTTGCCTATGTCATTTGGTAACATTGTATCATTACTGACCTACTATTCCATAACAGGTTTTGCTCCCTCATGATGTTCTCAGACAAAGGGCTTGTTTGGTTGGAGGATGAATTTGGGTAAAGAAAGAGAAAATAATTTATTTTATAGAGTTGATGGGAAAGAAATTTATTTTAATACTGAGAGGTGTGTAGGATGTAAAATAAAGTTGATTTTAAGGTTGGAATTTGTGTTGGATGTGAAATAAAGTTGATTTTTAAGGTTGGAATTTGTGTTGGATGTGAAATAAAGTTGATTTTTAAGGTTGGAATTTGTGTTGGATGTGAAATAAAGTTATTAAAATTTATAATAAATTTAAAATATTATTAAGATATACTTTTGCCCATTTTTGGGCTCACGCCAAACAAGGCCTAAGGATTGATTCTTGGCCCCCCCGTTTGCTGTTTACTGGAATGCTGAACTTCTACCAATTCTCTTCCCTTTAGTTGTTGCATTTGAAGCTGAGGTATTCTTAAGTTGCTTAGGATGGCCGTTTGATTCTTGGTCCCCCTGTTTGTTGATTTTGGAACTGTATGATCGCCAAAAAATTGGGTCTGCGTTTGTGCTGCTCCCTCTGTTAATTTTGACAGCACTTAACTGCTGCTCAATTATGCAAACTGCTCCCAGGACAGGTGGCGAGCTCCCTTCGATTACACCCCTGCAGACCACAAGGGTCCAAGGACCAAAACTCTCTTCAATTCTTAATTCTTATGTATCCATTAAAGCATTCTGGGAGTACACTATAGGTCCACTAACAGTGGTTGCATCAATCATAGTTGGGTTTCCAGCCGCATTCTTCATCTGAACATTAAACCAGCTTTTGCACCTACATTTCAGTCCTCAGAGGGCATTGGATGTTCCTATGGCCAAGTTAACCACATTTTGCATAAACAAGTAATGCCTTCATACTCCAAATCCTGATAGAATCTCCCTACTGATTCCTATATTCATACTCCAAGCTAAATTGCCTGCCTCAAATAGACTTAGCACATATAATGCACCTCTCCATATTCGCAGCGCACTGATCAAGCAACATTGGAATCCAAGCATTAGCTGTAATCATCACCAATTTGTTATGGCACCAACACTCCAAGGGTAAACCTGGGAGGTGCACCTATAGTAAAATAGAAGATATCGCAACTATGATGGCCTAAAAGAGGCAGTCCAAACATCAAATCCGATAGCTTAGCCTGCAATCATCCACAGGCCCCGAACCAAACTTCATTCCAGTCATCCTCTCTCACAAAATTGATTGAGAAACACGCATGACTAATGTCCAAAATTCAGAATCCTTCCAAACCACTCAACTTCTTTTGGGCCTCAATTTCAATGATGTAACATGGAACGACCAAATAGTTATCCAACAAGGGCAAACTGCCATTCTTCCCTAATTCAGCTAATCCCATCCACATCAAGAATCACTGTGCCACTCTTTTGCTTAAGCATCTTATCCACGACTTACTGAGATATGGTTACCCACCACTTCTCCCAACATTATTCCTATCCTCCTCACGCACTACCTTTGCATAATTCATCCCTTCATTGGTTGAGGGCTATATTGCAACAGTACTACTCCTTCCATCAGTTGAGATAATTCTACGACACTGAAGGAGCATGCAACCTTTTCTTCAAATGAAGAAGGGTCTGGACTTTCTGAATTTCATCCTACACAAAATCCATACCAAAACAATACCAAGATCACACCCTTTTTTTTGAAGCAAAGATCATACCTATTCACATTATCACAATCATTACTCCTACAAGAAGCTCCACTTGAGATAGCTGTGAGATGATTAGCAACCCATACCTATATCTCCACGTGACTAAGGCTGCTTCAATTTCCTGTCTCCTTGATCCTTGCATTTCCCTGCACCATCTCCATAGTCACATTGCCGTTGGTCATCATCAAATGGCCTAGAGCTGACAACAGAGAGTAATCCTTAACATCTTATTCCTCTATAGTCTAACTCAATTAATCTTTGAATCTGGTCATCTTTTCGCAAGCACAACTTTTGCCTCATCAAAGTATCACAAGCCATTCCAATTCCTGGTTCAGGTTCAACAGGCCCAATGCCTACTTCAACTTGCAGCAATGGAACCGTGAACTCTCCATGATGAGTCACCTTCAGATTATCTTCCTCCATGCTACCCAGTTCAGGCCCAGGGCTACCCCCACTCCTCTCCAATTGAAAGCACCACCAACAGTTGGTGCCCCCTCACTGCCAGTCCAAACTGGCAATGAAGAAGGCTACTATCCTTCCCCGAAGATATCATTTGGCTGCTTTCCAAACTCTAATTCAGCTACAAACCGAACCCTGCACCATTTAACCACCATAATAGGTTGGCCAACCACCATCAGTGAGGGGATCAGCACCCCTCAGTTTTTTCTCATCACTGCTTTACCTACCACAAATCAATTAAATCTCATTCATCAATTGACTTATATGTTGTTCAACAACATATCTAAAGCATGAAATTTTTAATCGTTGAATGAAAAACTTTAGCCTGTGACATAATGAGGCTATAAAGCCAAAACAGGAACCACAGTAACTACTCTTCTCATAAATCATAATAACTCCAGAATCAAATTCAGCAATAAAATTAAACTTGTGTAAGAAAATTGAGAAGAATTAACATGGAAGACAGAGATTGAAAACCAAGTAGTACATGAAAATTTTAAAAAACAAAGGAGCATCAAAAAGACATCTAAGCTCAATGTCACATATAGATGATTTAAGAATCATATACAGTAGTTCCATCAAGAATTAAAGTCAAAATTTATGTGACAAACCTGTAAAACAAGGCTAAGACCTCCGTTCTCTTCCTGCTCAAAATAAAGCAACTGCATGAAGTAGAAATACAGTCACAAGATAAACAGCAAAAACAAGCTTCAGACCCATATCCTATCTTATTGAAACCCATGGCACTGCAACATATACTAAGGTTGTTACGTCCACAGAAGTATTGGCATAAAGTGCAAGGAAGAATGTGCAGAAGGAAACCAAACAACACCTTCACTTTTCAAGTAATGTTGACCATGCTTTCAGCTCAACTCAAATATGAATGCCTAAAATAGATTCAAAAATAAATAAGCACTACCGCAATGAAACTACATGATAAATATGGTTGTTTACCTATAACACCAAAAACTTATTCTATAACCTATATCAAACAGATAATGAGTGCAAATAGAGAATACTAACCACAAAATCAATGCTGAGAGGTTAAAATGGATGAGTGCGACAAGAGTTCTATGCAATTGAAATATACTTATCAAATTCATAAAAATATCCATAAGAATAGTCAAAAGGTAAAACATCATAAGAATAGGATAATAGAGAATGTACCATATAAAAAATGATTATATTAGAGAAAAGATAAGCAAGACAAATATGAGCAATATAATGAGGAGAGAAATTTAAGGTGATTTGATAATGTTAATCATCACTAGAGGGTCTTGTACATAAATGTAGGGAATGTACGTCCTGATGGTAAAGAGAATGCGAAAAAATCCAAACATAACATGGAATATAGTTATTATACCCAGCTTTGACTCATGCTTAAAGAGAGCATTGCTTCAATAAAGTTGAATGGAGAAAAGAAATCTACGTAGCTAAAATAGTTTAGTATTAAACTAGTTGTTGATGTTTGACAAGGTTGATAATGCATGCTTTTAATAATGTAAAGGAGTAAAATTTATGACATGTTTATGTACTATTCATGCTTGTTTAAGAAATGAAATGAATTTTTCTGGTTTTTATATTATATAATAATAGTGGGAAGTATATCACCCATAATAACGGATGTATAAACAAGAATGTTATTAATGAAAGCAAGACATGATAGTCGCAATGAAGTGTGGCAGGAGTGTTATTCCCAAAAGCTTATATGGCTCTACTCTATTTGATGTTAACAAATCAACAATAGTGCCATTACCCGTATTTTAAATTTTGTGTTAAAGTAGGAAACTTAAGAAGGCTATTTGGAGTCCAAGAAAGTTCAAGTAAAGTCCACTTGGAGCTCAAATAAAGGTCGTTTGAAGACATGGGTAACAAGATTGGAGATGGTTGAAGATTCAGGATTGGAGAATCCAAGATACAGAACTTTTTTACTTCATCTTCTCACTCAAAACCAAAGGTAATTCATTCCTCATCCTTTGTTTTTCCTGATCCTCACTCCTCATTTTCACTCCTCTACTTCAATCTTCCTTCTCTTCTAGAACAAACCCTAGGTTTCCACCTTACCTCATCCAACCTTCCTAAGTATGCCATCATGAGTCAACCATCTTCCTTGAGAAAAACCAAGGCAATTCCAAACTGCGACCATAATCACAATGAAAGACCACCTAACCCACCATACAACCATAAAGCTTCAAATCGTTTCAATGTGGTATAGACTATGAACACATCTATCAAGCTAAATGCCACATTTTTAGTTTATTTGTGAAGGTTATCCTCTTAATGAAGTAACATCTTTGCTAATTCTTACCTTCATCACCTTGTTTCAACCTATAACAACTTCAATCCTAAAATGGTATACCTATTCTATGCCAGTCTCACCATCGAGAATGATTAAGAATCAATCTCATAAGTTGTTCTAGGGCAAATTGTGAAATTCACCATAATCGATCCAACTGAACATCTAACGATACTTGTTGATGGAGATGACTTAAATGCTAAGGCCAAACCTAAAGTTTTTTATTGGAATGAAATTAACAATGAGATCACTATGGTCACAAGAAGGTAACATTCTCACACCCTTTATCAAAAGTTTCAAATAAAAATATTTTGTTCAGCTTATCCTATAACATAATTTATATCCAAAAGAGAAAATGAACAAAATATCACCTCTTTTCACTCTATCAATGTTGAAAAATTCATTACTCACCAGGTAAAGATTTTATCTCAATTACAAGATCCTATGAAGCACCGATACTTCGTGAAACCTATGTCTGTATCGTATCCGTATCAGATACCAATATTTCCTGATACTCCATCGATACATATTTAATACGTCACATAACGTATCATTTTTTATTTTTATTTTTTAAAAATCTGATACTTTACCGATACTTTACCAATACTTCCCCAATACTTATCCGGTACTTCTCGATGGTTCTAGTTAAAGAAAAAAATGTTGGAACAGTTAGTTTGACCTATACAATAAAAATTTAAAAAAATATTTCATACATAAAACACAACTCATGCATAAACTTAAACGCTAAAATTGAGAGAGATATATTAAGCTACGCAATTGGGATTGTAAAAAGTTTTATGCACATCAGTGTTTTGGTAATAAAAAAAGATCTCACATTCACAACTAGCTGCGCAATCTACTTTAGCTGACCTTTTTTCGCGATCTTACAGATACTAGCGACGTTTTTGTTTTTTTACCTTAACCGATAGTCTTTACTTCTATTTTAAGTCAATCACATTTTTTAACTTAATTAAACTTATAATATGAATAGAATAAAACTTTGATCTTTTTATTTTATCTATTTATTTAATCAGAGACTCAGAAAGAGAACATACATCCACTTTGATCAGGTTGATATATCTAAGTTCATATCACATTATTTATATTATTAATTATATCTCATTTGTATTGAGCTAATTGATTTGGATCAAATTAAAATTAAAATTTAAACTAAATTACTGAAATATATTTAAACTCTCATTTTATTTAGATAATCTAATAGGCTGCAAAGCAACAACAACAACAACAACCAAGCCTTAATCCCACTAGGTGGGGTCGGCTACATGAATCCTTTGTTTCCATTGCGCTCTATCAGTTACCAAATTCTTATCTAAGTTTAAGTAACTAAGATCACTCCTTATAGTTTCTTGCCATGTCTTCTTTGGTCTCCCTCTTCCTCTTTGTACATGGGCAAAATTCAATAACTCAATTTTTCTTACTGAGCTTCAATCGGCCTACGATTTAGGTGTCCAAACCATCGAAGCCGACTTTCTTTAAGTTTATCCTCAATTGGTGCGACACCAACTTTCTTTGGGATATACTCATTACTCATTCTATCCCTTCATGTATTTTCACACATCCACCTTAGCATCCTCATTTCTGCAATATTTATTTTATTTGTATGTTACCTCTTTACAGGCCAGCATTCAGCATCATATATCATTGCTGGTCTTACTACAATTTTATAAAATTCATCCTTGATTCTGGATGGAATTTTACTATCGTACAACACACCAGAAGCATTTCTCCATTTTACCTATCCTGCTTGAATTCTGCTAATAACGTCATTATCTATTTCATCATCATTTTGTATGATTGATCCAAAATATCTAAAGCGCTCACTCTTCTTGACAATTTTATTGTCACATCTCCAATATAAGTATTTTTTCTTGACTAAATGAGTAAATGTGCACTCCATATATTCAGTTTTTGATTTACTGAGATGAAAACATTTAGATTCTAGAGCATTCTTCCAAAGCTCTAGTTTCGCTTTAACTCCCTCTTTAGTTTTCTCAACAAAGACAATATCATTTGCGAGAGCATACACCTCATCTTGGATATGTCCAGTGATGACTTTCATAATCAAAACAAAAAGAAACAGACTTAAAGCCGAGCCTTGGTGTAATCCAACTGTAATAGGAAAATCCTTAGTCAAACCACCTTGTGTCCGTACACAGGTAACAGCTCCTTTATACATGTCTTTAATAACTTAAATATAAGCAGTGCAAATTCTTTTCCTTTCTAAAACTCTCCAAAGTACTTCTCTTGAGATTTTATCATAAGTTTTTTTCAAATCAATAAAACCCAAATGAAGGTTTTCCTTTGTCTCTTTAAACTTCTTCATTAAACTTCTTAATAAATGAATGACTTCTATAGTAGATCTACCTGGCATAAACCAAACTGATTCTCTGATACCTTAGTATTATAGCGTAACCTTTGTTCGATCACCATCTCCCAAAGTTTTAAAGTATGACTCATTAATTTAATTCCCCTATAAAAACTAAAAAGGGAGGGTTGAAGAGACATTTTAAAAAAATTTAGTAATAAAAACTAAAAAGGACTTATTTGTTGTATTATATGTCACTCGAATTACATGTTAAAAATTTAAAGTTAAAGACTCGCAAGATATTATGGGTTAAACTTTGGGACCTAAATGTAATTTACCTAATATAATATTATAAAATTACTTTTAAATTTTATGTGTGTATTTATTACCTCATCTTTTATATAAGTTATTATAATGTATTTATATATATATAAATTCTCTCAATTATACTTTAAAAATTATAAATATGTATGCTTACACATATATCAAGTTGCCTTCGAGTTGAATCAATTTCTTTTTGAGTGAGCTAATTTTGAGCTAGAGGAAAATCAAGTAGATTTGGAGTCGAGTAAATTACGAGAGTATTTCGAGGGAGTTTCAATTTTTACATAAAATGGCCACTCCTATTTTTGGACACGTATAGGACACATATTAATTTATTTTTATTGTGTCAAAAGTTTATTAACTATTACATTTTGCTGTCATTCCACATATTTAGAGACACTTTCGAGACAATTTTAAATTTTTATTATTATCATATTAAAAACGCGCCGTTGCCGGGTCCCAAGTCCCGGATGAGAAATGCGGAGGGTTGCGTTAGTATCGACAGCACACGTTAAAACTTTGTCGAATCAATCATGACATGAATCCCTTTTGTAGAAAATTGTGTTAAAGCATAGGGCGATTCCCTGAAGCGACGCCTGTATGCGCTGCAAAATACAGTGAAAAATGGGTAAAGGCCGCATTGCTCCGGCGCCGGGCGTACGTGAAAAATGCAGCAAGGCCCCAACATCATGACGATGCGATTAAAAAAAGAAGCTAAAAGTACCACAAATATATAGAACTCAAGTCAAAGTAGGAATTAAATTAGAACTTGGAAATATAAGCAAGCCTAACCTGAAACGGGCAAGAAGCATAATACGGACGATGAATGGTGCGATTTATGATTCATAAAGAAAATATAATATCATGTGACCCAATAGCAGGAAACCAAAATGAGGTTAGAGAGAGAACAGGCTAAAAATTGATGCCTAGGTGTTTAGAACATTAGTACTTCTCGTAGAAATAAAAATAAGAATGAGTGAATAACTCTGAAAGTATAACTGATAGATCATGTAAATGAAGTTAAGGAAATTGTGATAGAATTATGGCTAAAAAATTATAAAATCAATGAGAACAATGATTTTAAATATTGTAAGTAGTGTCATGCTCCCCAAGTTGGACTTAGATGCAGCACCATAAGGAAAAATTTGTGAATGAGTAGAGATTTAAAATACAAGATACCTCGAGAGGAATAATTATTTATGGAGGAGATTTAAATGACATGTTGTCGGTATTGCTGAGGAATTTAATTAATAATCCACTGTGATATCGTTATATAAGAGATATGAGGACGAGTAAAACATATGTTAGAATTTCTTCAGCATATGATCTGATAATTGCTTAATATTTTATTCAAGCAAGAGAGCAGGAGCATGTTTATCACTAAAACAAATGGAATCTCCAGAACTCAGATTGACTTATTCTTATAAGGAAACGAGATCGCTTGATTGTAAAAAATTTAAACTCATTCAAGTGAATAGTCTTTGACTAGACCCAACATCGATAATGTTCCTAATTCCGACGATAAAGTATTGAGAAGAAATAATAAAGTCACAAATATCCTAATACCTCGGACTCGATGTGGAATCTAAACAATGGAGAACAAATCTAATTTTAAGAAGAAAATTCTAGAACTGCGGACAATGGAATATTAACGGGAAAAACTGATCTTATTGAGTTGACAGTATGTAACTGTATCAAGTAAATGGTGCCCAAAGGAATGTGCTGGAGAAATCCAAGTAAATATTCCAAAAAATAAAGATAATTGTGGTGGAAAAGATGTGTACAAGAAAAAATTAAGGAGAGAAGATTTGTTATTAGAGAATTGGTTTAAAAAACAAAAATAATGATAAAGTGGAGAGAATATAAAGAGTGCGCTCGACGAGAGATCTAAGAAAGCAGAGCAATAGCAATGCCAAAAAAATATGGCTTTTGAGAATTTAATAGAAGCTAGACACTTTCTTTCCTTATCTATTCTCTCTCTTTACTTTCCCTCTTCCTTCTTCTTTTCTTTTCTCTGTATTTCTCATCCTTTACCCTCTCCTTCTCTGTCTCCTTAACTTCTTCTTTTCACTTTTCCCCCTATACTTTCTTTTCTCTTCTTCTTCATTTCTCTTATTTTCCATTCCTTTTTCTCCTTTCTCTTCTTCCTTAATTTTCTTCTCTACCTCTTTTTTCCCTATACTTTTCCTTTCCCTATATTTCCTTTTCCTCTCCTCTCCTTTTCTTTCCCTTTTTCTTCATTTCTTTTCTTTTTCCTCTCTTTATCTTTTCCTTTTTCTTTTTTCTTTCTTCCTTTTCTTCTCCCCCTTCTTTCTTCTTTTTTCCTTTTCCTTTCTCCTCTTCTCTCTTTTTCTTCCTCTCTTCCTCTCCTTCTTCTTCTTTTTTCTCTTTTACTCTTTCTCCTTCAACTTTCTTTAATTTTTTCTTTTCAACTAATTTTTTTTTTTTTTTTTTTTTTTTTTTTTTTTTTTTTTTTTTTTTTTCTTCTTTATTTTTTTCTCTCTTCTTTTATCTCTTACTCTTCTCTTTCCTTTACTTATTAACCTTTACACTCTTACTTTCTTTTCTTCTCTTCCCTCCTTTCCTCTCTTCTCCCCTCTTTTCTCTTTTTTCCCTCTACTTTTCTTCTCTTTCTCCCTCCTTTTCTTCTTTTCTTTCCTTTTCTTCCTTTCTTCCTCTTCTCTTCCTCTTTTCTCTTCTTTTCTTTCTCTCACTCTTTTTTTTTATTTCTTCCTTCCCTCCTTTCCTCTATCTTTTTTTTCTTCTACTTCTTCTCTTCCAGATCCTCTTCTTTTCCTCTATCTCCCCTTCTTCTCTCCTCTTTTAAAGACCCTCTCTTTTCCTTTTTCTTTTTTTTCTTACTTTCTCTTTTCTCTTCCTATTCCTTTCCTCTTCCTTCTTTTTTCCTCTCCTTTATTTCTCCCCTCTCTTTTCTCTTCCTCTTTTCATACCCTTTTTTCTCTAAATCTCTTTCCTTTCTACCTTTTCTCTTCTTCTTTCCTTCTCTTTTCTTCCTCTCCTTTTCTTTCTTCTATCTTTCTTTCCCTTCTCTTTCTCTCTCTTTTCTTTCCTTTTTACCTTCTTTTCTCTCTTCTCTCTCCTTCTCTTCTCTTTCTCCCCTTTCTTTATCCTTATATTTTCTCCCATTTTTTTTCTTCCCTCCTCCAACCTTGTACCCTTTTCCTCTCTACTCCTACTTCTTCCCCTCTCTTTTTTATCTTCATGCTTCCTTCATTTTTCCTCTTCTCTTATTTTCCTTCTACTTTCTCTTTTTTTCACCTCTTTCTCTATTCTTTTCTGTTTTTCCCTTCTTATTTCCTTTCTCTCTTTCTTTTTTCTTTCTCTCTTTTTTTCTCTTTCCTTCTCTTCCTACTTTTTTTTCCTCTTTCTCTTTTTCTTCTTATCCTCTATTTTCCTCCTTTCCTTTCCTCCTTTTGCTCTCTCTTTCCCTTTCTTTTCTTATTTTTCTTCATCTTCTTTCTTCTCTTTTTTTTCCTTATACTCTCCCTATTCCCCCCTTACATTTTTTTCACTCCTTTTCCTCTTCTCTTATCCTCCTTTTCTCTTCTTTTTCTCCTTTCTCTTTTTCCTTCTTCATCTTTCCCTACTTCTCCCTTTTTTTTTATTTTCTACTTCCCTTTCTTTTTTTCTTCCTCCTCTTCTCTTTCCTTTCCCCTCTCCCTCTTTATTTATCTTTTCCATTCCCTACTATTTTTTTCACTTCTTTTTATCCCCTCCTCTCCTCCTACCTCTTTTCTTTTAATCCTTATCTATTTCCTTCTCTCTTTTCCTTTTTCTTACCTTTTATTTCTCTTTTCTACTCCTATACTTCTTTTTTCTCTTTTCTTCTCCTTTTCTCCTTCTTTCCTCCCCTTTTCTTCCTTTCCCTTTCTCTTCTCTCTTTCTTTTCTTTTTCTTTTTATCTACTCCTTCCTCTCTTTTCTCTTTTCTTTTTCTTCTCTCTTTTCTTTTCTTTTCATTCTTTTAACTTCTCCCTCTTATCTCTTTTTTTTCTCCCTTCTTCTTTCTAAATTCTCTTCCTCCCCCTTAACGTTTATTTTTCTTCTCTTCTCTTTTTTTATCTAATCTCTCTTTTCCCACTCCTCCTCTCCTTTACTTGTTTCTTCTTTTCTCCTCCCCTTCTCCTTATACCCCCCTTTTCTTTTCCTTTTTTTCTTCTTTTCTCTACTTCGTCTTCTTTCTCCTTTTATTCTTTCTCTCCTTTCTTTTCCTCTCTTTCTCTCTCTCCTTCTTCTTCTTTTCTTTTCCCTACTCTTTTCTCCTTTTTCCCTTACTTCCTTCCTCCTTATTTCTTACTTCTCTCTCTTACTTCTTCTTTTTCTATTCCTCTATTTTTCCTTTCTCCTTTCTTTTCTCTTTTCTTTTTCTTTCTTTCTTTTTCCCTTTTTCCTCTTCTTCCTTTCTCTTTTTCCTCTTTTCCTCATTTCTTTCTTTTACTTCTCTTCTTCTGCCTTCTTTCCTTTTTTACTTTTTTTTTCTTTTTGCCTCTTTCCTTTCCCTTCTTCTCTTTTCTTTACTTATTTTTTCTTCTCTCTTCCTCGTTTCTTTTATCTCTTTTTTCTTTTCTCTTTTTTTTTTTTTTCTTCCCTTTTACTTTTTTAATTTACTTTCTCATATTTTTTCGCCTTTTTCTCTTTCCCACCTCTCTTTTCCCTCCTTTTCTTTCTCTTTTCTTCTCTTCCTTTCACTCCCTTTTCTTATTTTTTCAATTTCTCTTTATTCTTTTTTCTTCTATTATTCTTTTCTTTCCTTTTTTCTCCTTCTCCTTCCTTTTTTTCTCTCTTTCTCTTTCCCTCTTATTACTTTCTCTTCCCTTCCTCTTTTCCCTCCTCTCCTTACCTTTTTTCCTTCCTCCTTCCTTTTTTTCTCTCTCCCTATTTTCTCTTCTCTTTCTCTTTTTTTTCTTACTTTTTTATAAAACCTTCTTCCTTCCTTACTCCTTTTTTTCCTCTTACTCCTCTTTCTCTTTCTTCACTCTTTTTTCTTCTCCTCTTCTCCTCTTCTTTTTTCTTTACTCTTTTTCCTCTTTTCCATCTCTTCCTACTACTTTTTTCTTTTCTTTATTACTTTTTTTAACTCTACTACTTTTCTGTCTCTTTCTATATCTCTTTTTCCTTCTTTATCTCTTCACTCCCTTCTTTCTCTATCTTCATTTCCCCCTTTATTTCTCTAACCTTCCTCATTCTTCCTCTATCTTTTTCCTCTTATCTCATTTTTTTTCTTTTTTCCCTATCATTTTCTCTCTTTCCCATTCTTCTCTTCTTATTTTTCTTCTCCTATCTTCCTCTCTTAACTTTATTATTCATCCTTCCCTTCTCTCTCCTTTTCTTCCTTCCTCTACTTATCATCTTTTTCTTTTCTTCAGTCCATTTTATTCCTTCTTTTCACCTCTTATCTTTTCCCTTTCTTCTCCCCCATTTCTTTAGTTCTTCTTTCTTCTCTCCTCTTTTTCTCTCTTCCTTCTTTTCTTTAACTTATTCTTTTCTCTCAACTTCCCTTTCAATCAATATATCTATTCTTACTCCCTTTTCTTTTCTTCTCTTCTATTTCTTCTTTCTCTTTCTCCTTTCCTATTTCCTCTACTTCTCTACCTCTTCTCTCTTACACCATATTTCTTCTCATTTTTTAAACTCTCTACTATTCACCCTTACTTTTGTTTATCCGTTTATTTTCTTCTCTTCTTTTTTTTTTTTAACTTTTCTTAACTCTTTCCTTTTCTTTCTCCTTCCTTTCCTCTAATTCCTTCCATTTATTCTACTATTATTTATACTTTATTATCTTCCATACTATTCTCTAACTAACATTTTTCTTTTCTTCTTTTTTTCTTCCTTCCCTTCCCTTCTTTTATCTACATTTAATCTACTTTCTCCTTTTACTGCCCTTTCATCCTTTCTTACTCTTCCTCATCTTTACTTCCTTTTTCTTTTCTTCTTCTCTCTTTTTCTCTTTTTCTTTTTTTCTCTCTTTTTCTCTTTCATTATCTCCTTTTTCATAATCTTTCATCTCTTTCTTCCTACTCTCAATTTCTTCCACTCTTTTTTTTTCTCTTTTCTTAATCTTTTCCTTTCTTCCTTTTCTTCTATATATTATCTTTTCTTATTTCTCCCATTTCTTTTCTCATTCTAACTTCTTCCTTCGCTCCACCCTTCTTCTCCCTTTCTTTCTTCCCCTTTCCTTCCCTATCTTCTTTCCTCTTTCTCCTCTTATCTTCTCTTTTTTCTCTTTTTTCTACTCTTATTCCTTCTTTATCAAACACTTTTTTCTCTCTTCTTTTCTTTTCTTAACCACTTTCCTTTTTCCTCCATCCCACCTCCCCCTTCTCCTCCCTCTTATTCTCTTCTTTTTTTTTTTCTTATATTTTTTATCTCTCTACTCTTTCTATTCTTTTCTCCTTTCTTTATTTCTTCTTTTCTCTTTTATCTCTTTTTCTTTCTCTATTATCACTTTCTCCTTCTTATTTTTTTACCATTTTTATTACCTCTTTCCCCTTTCTTCCCCTTTTTTCTTTTCTTCTTCTTTCTTCTTTCTTTTTTCCTCTTTCTCTTCTCCTTTTTTTTTCTTTCTTTTTTTTTCACTCCCCCTCTTTCTTTTTTCCCTTTCCCCTCTTTTTTTGTTTTTTTATTCCCTTCATTCTTACCATCAAAACTTATTCTTTTATCTTCTCTTTCTTTCTTTCTTCATTTTCTTCCTCCCCTTTTCCTTTTTTTCTAATTCTTTTTCCCCTCTTTTTATACTATCTTTTTTAACTTAACCTCATCTCTTCATACCCATTCTTCTATTCCTTTTCCCCTCTTATCTTACTTTCCTTTTTATTTCTCTCTTTTCATTTATTTCTTTTCTATAACCTCTCTTCTCCTTCCTTCTCCTTTTTTCTCTTTTTATTTTACTTCTTATTCTACTTACTCTTTTTTCCCTCTCTTCTACTCCTTATTATCATTCATATTTATTCCCTTCTATATTTTTTTAACCTTCTTCTACTTTCTCTCTTTTTCATTTTCTTTATTCATTTTCATTCTACTCTTTTTTCTCCCTTTTTTTTTCCTTTTTCTTTCTTCCTTTATCTTTCTCTTCTTACCATTCTTTTATTATCTTCTCTCTTCTTCTTTCCTCTATCTTTTCCCTCTTCATTAATTTATTCCTACCTTCATTTCCTTCTTTTTTTTCTTCCTTTTATTTTCCTTATTCTTTTCTCTTTTTCTATCTTTCTTTTCTTATTTTTTTCTTTTCCCTTCTTTTTCTCCTCTCTTTAATCACTTAAACCTTCCCTCTTTTCTTTCTTTTACTCTCTTTTTCTTCTTTCTCTTTCCTCTATTCCTTTTCTTTTTCCTTCCTCTTTTACTCTTCTTCTCTGCCTTCCTATACTCTTCTTTTCCTCTTTTTCCTCTTAAAGAGAGAAAAAAAACAATATATTAGGCATTTTTGACCAAGGCAAAGGAAAGAAAAACTAAAGATTTAATTGAAGTAAAATGTATTAAAGATGAAAATCCAAGAGTACTTTTTATGGAAGAAGATATCAAAAATGCATGGATGAGTTACTTTCAACAGCTTTTCAATGATGATTGTGAAAATTCAATGATTTTACAGAATTCAGCACCCTAAAAGAAAGTAAAAATTACTCTTACATCCGACGTATTAGTTAAAGCTGAAGAATAGAAAGCTTTAAAGAAGATGAAACATAAAAAAAAGCAGTAGGACCAGATAACATCTCAATTGATGTTTGGCAATGCTTAGGAGATGAAGGAGTTTCTTGGCTTACTAGATTGTTTAATATTGATTTTGAAGACTAAAGGATGCCAAATGAATGGAGAAAGAGTATATTAGTACCTATTTAAAAACAAAGGCGATGTACAAAATTGTTCCAATTATAGAATAATTAAATTAATGAGAGTACATACTTTAAAACTTTGGAGAGAGGGTGATCGAACAAAGGATTACGCTATAATACTAAGGTATCAGAGGAATATCAGTTTGGTTTTATGCCAGTAGATCTACTATAGAAGCCCATTCATTTATTAAGAAGTTTAATGGAGAAACTTAAGGAGAGAAAGAGAAAACTTACATTTGGTTTTTATTGATTTGAAAAAAACTTATGATAAATCTCAAGAGAAGTACTTTGGAGAGTTTTAGAAAAGAAAGAGATTTGCACTGCTTATATTCAAGTTATTAAAGACATGTATAGAAGGAGCTTACCTCTGTTCGGACAAGGAGGTTTGACTAAGGATTTTTCTATTACAGTTGATTACACCAAGGCTCGCGCTTTAAGTCCGTAATTTCTTTTTGCTTTGATTATGAGAAGTCATACTGGACATATCCAAGATGAAGATGCGCTTGTGTATGCTCTTCGCAGATGATTATTCCTGTATGAGAAAAACTTAAAAAAGGAGCTAAAGCGAAACTAGAGCTTTGGAGGAATGCTCTAGAATCTAAAGAGTTTGCATCTCAGTAGATCAAAAAACTGAAAATATATGGAGTGCACATTTAGTCAAGAAAGAAAAACTTATATTGGAGATGTGACAATTGGTGATCAAATTGTCAAGAAGATGAGCGCCTTTAGATACCTTGGATCAATTATACAAAATGATGTGAGAAATAGATAATGACGTTATTAGCAGGATTCAAGCAGGCTGAGGGTAAAATGGAGAAATGCTTCTGGAGTGTTACTGCAATAGTAAAAATTCCCATCCAAAATTAAGGGTAATTTATATAAAATCGTAGTAAGACCAGCAATGATATATGGATGCTGAATGCTGGCCCTGTAAAGACACGATAACATACAAATAAAAATAAATATTGACAGAAAATGAGGATGCTAAGGTGGATAGTGTGAAAATACAATGAAGGTTAGAATGAGTAATTGAGTATATCCCAAAGAAAGTTGTGTCGCACCAAATTGAGGATACAACTTAAAGCAAAGTCGGCTTCGATGGTTTGGACACCTAAATCGTAAGCCGATGAAGCTCCAGTAAGAAAAAATCGAGTTATTGAATTTTGCCCATATACAAAGAGGAAGAGGGAGACCAAAGAAGACATGGCAAGAAACTATAAGGAGTGATCTTAGTTACTTAAACTTAGATAAGAATTTAGTAACTGATAGAGCGCAATGGAAACAAAGGATTCATGTAGCCGACCCCAACTAGTGGGATTAAGGTTTGGTGGTTGTTGTTGTTGTTGTATTATTATCATATTAAAAATTTAGTAAACATTTTGGTTATTATTTGTTGCCATGGCATGCAATATCTGTGTCTATATTTTGGTGGGCCGACTTGTTATTGTGTCGTGTTGTCATGTATTTGGGCATGTTGGCAATTACCCAAAAATGGACAAAATAATTTTTTAATAATATTTTAAATTTATTATAAATTTTAATAACTTTATTTCACATTCAACACAAATTCCAATCTTAAAATTCAACTTTATTTCACATCTAACACAAATTATAACCTTAAAATCAACTTTATTTCACATCCTACACACCTCCCAATATTAAAATAAATTCCATCAACTCTATAAAATAAAATATTTTCTCGTTCATTACCCAAATTTATCCTCCAATCAAACAAGCCCTTTGTGTTGTATTTGCACTTCATAAGTATTATATGTTTATGTTAAATACTCCTATAAATAGTACATTTTTGTATTTTGAAACATCTAATATTTAAGTGCTTGATGATACCTGTCCTCGTGGTTTATTTAGAAATTAGAGGAACCTAATTGCATATGGACCTAAACTAGAAAAATCTAATTACTTTATGAGCTAGCAATAAATGTTCTTGCTTTTGTGATGTAGCTGGTAGTGTTGTGAGAGAAGGTAAAAAATTAATTGCTTCTTACCATTCTACGTGGAATTTGAATTTTTATCGATATATTACATGTAACAAATGTATCTAAAAGCAGCTCATATGATTCATGAAAGATTGAATAGACATTTAGAGGGGGTGAATAGATGTAGTTTCAAAAATAAGATCTTTACTCAACCCAAATTTAGTTAAAATAATAATAGTAAATATGGCAATATAAAAAGGATTCTTCTAGAAGAATGCACAATGATATATGTGGTTTGACATCTCACCATGCCCGCACCCACGGCTCACTTGTCATCTTAGTAAATTTTACTATGAAGTCTCCTTTTACACAAGGGTATTGGAAAAAATCCCTTTACACGACTACACACTGTTTTCCTCTAAACTTTATTCTTGAGTCACACACCACACTCCTTACTTTTCTCTCACAAAAATAAAAATAGAAATAAGACAAATGGTAGAAATTGAGATGAAAAGTGAATACATCTCACTTCCTAAATCGAGCACACCAATTTAGATCGCATCAAATCACTTTGACTTTAGATGACGTAGAACTCTTGTAAAAGTTATCTTTGTTGTAGCCCTAGAGCCTGTATAATGGCCTTTTGAATTGATCCATAGGCAAGGAAAAATGGCCCTAAATGGAAATCAAAATGGTTTAAGTTCGGGTGCGGAAAATAGTATTTGGTTCAACCAAGAATATGACTTGGTCTGATTAAAATTTTAAAAAGTACCAAAGATAGCATTGTCGCTTGGACAATTTTGGTTAAATCAAAGTTTTGTTATAGTTCAACCAAGGCATGGTTCTACTAAAAGAAATCTAAAGTTCTGTTTTGGTTCAACAACAATTCGATTTTTCTAACTGAAGTTTCAATCGACCTACAATTTATATGTCCAAACCACCTAAACTGACTTTTTTTAGTTTATCTTCAATTAACGCAATACCAATTTTTTTGTGATTATATTTATTTCTCATTTTATCCTTTCATGTATATCCACACTTCCATCTTAACATCTTTATTTCTACAATATTTATTTTATTTGTATATTTTCTCTTTGCAGGCTAGCATTCAGCACCATATATCATCGTTGGTCTTACTATAGTTTTATAAAATTTACCTTTAATTAATGGAATTTGGTCCAACCACAATCACAAAAAAATGTTTTGGTCCAACCAAAATTAACACCTGACCAGTCTTGGCTCAATCAAAGGAGGGATGACAAGCCAAAAAAAGTTTTTACTTTTCAAACTTAAATAAAAAAGACTCGGATGAAACCAACTCACTCTGTCCTTAGTGCTCAAGACCTCATCCATCACCATGGTGAACACAAAGACAGATATTCAAAAGTAAATTGCCATGATCCCTTGAGCTTCTTCAATCTTGGTTTTTGCTCTTTAAGTTTTGCACAATCAATTCTATTGTGGTCCACCATAAAGTGACCACTTATCCTACATTTCTCCTACAATAATTATATGTTATTTTTGCACTTAACTTCGGAAAAGTCCGTAAATTTAATCATTAAAATCTATACATGGAAACCACAATAAGACTGGAAAATAAAGGGATACAAGAATTTTTAGGTGGTTCGACACTAATGCCTACTTCACCTTTAGGGTTCCTCAACTATATGCCCAACTGCTCACTTGTTTGCAAGCACAGATGGAGATGCCTATACAACTTTGCAAAAGCTGGTGGAGAAACTATGCGTAAAACTACTTTGCAAATGCTAGTGGAGACAACTAGACACTTGATCCCTTCTTCTAAAATCGAGATCTGGACTTACACGAGAGCTAGAAGCTGTACTACCCTCAAGACGTCCCAAGACCTTAGTTAAGAAAGAATGAAAATACTAAAAGAGATTGTTTATAAATGGACTACAATGAGGTGTCTAATGAGGAAAAAAAAAAGAGTTTTCTTGGTTCATATTATTTCCTCTCATGTAGACGTTGCTTGCAAGTTCAATTTTAGCAATTCCTTGTTATTTCTCAAGAGATTTTCAAATATTGCATCAATAACTTGTTAATACTTCTTTAAAATAATTTATTTCTAACAAATTTTTAGTAATTAGAATAAATTACTAGTCAGTATTAGATAACTAAAATTTCATTTGTAATATAAGTGTTATAAAGATTGCTAATTAATTTTTATAAAATAAAACTGAATCAAGAAGGCGATGGAGAGAGTTCCATCACGCCTTAACCAATAATGGAAATGTAACGAAGTTCATACCAATAGCAATACAAATTTGTTTCCATTTTCACCTATAATTTGAGTTTCTTATCAAAAATAATAGATAATAATTTATCTCCAAGTCCAAATATCTAATTGTTGCCAAATAGTACGAGCAATGGCGTTCCCAATGTGTGGATCTTTAAATACATGCAATGATAAAATTCTTTTTTGCAATGCCTAACCTTCATTTATCTAACGACAAGTTACAACTAAATAACTACTAACATTTATACAAATTCAAATATCAGAAGTTAAACTAACACGACATTTCAAATTTGTTAAATGCTCAATCAAAGCACCCTGATATTCCAAATATAATATCATACACTCTCATTTTTTTAGTGTTTGACGTATTTTTTCATAGACAAGCAATAGTAGTTACCTACAAAATCTAAATACTCATTTTTTCACAATGTGCTAAGGGTATATCAGTAGAAATCACATAGCTCACCAAACCTCGCCTAGCTTTTTCATTAGAAAATCTAATCGGTGTAAATCCACTTTATGAATTTATTTATGTGTGGGTACCCTCCACTTAGGTTGGTAGTATAGTATTTAGGTTGAATTTATGGGACTTTACTAGATGCTTCTTAAAGGTTCTAGTCCTACCACCAAAACCTCCGATTTTGTAAAAATATACATACTTACAAAAATTGCAAACAACATCCACCGAATATAGTTTATTCAGATCGGCGGTAACAATATCAAAAAATTCTCATGCATTGCTTCTTTTGGTCTGAGCTTCCTAGGATGCTGCACAGGTGGTGGCGGTTGTCGTAGAAGCAGAGGGAATAGATGATGGTGCACCTTATATCGCCATTGAAACAAGATCACCGTCGTTGCTTTCTCTACTAATTTTGAATCTAGAATCTATTCGTCATTCAATTCACGAGCAATGTGAACACCACAAGCAGCATGCTGAGAAGCCGTCAGAGAATGAATTTAGAATTTAGAATTTAGAATTTAGAATTGAGAGAAAGGAGATATTAGAATTAGAAATGGGGAAGAAAATAATTGAGTTGAAGGGAATATTTATAGAGTTTAACCAATTAAAAAAAAGTTACAAAATCTTTTTTAAAAAATTATACAAAACATAGGAGTTGGTGCTATCAGTCCCTCTATTTTTTGCCCATTTTGGCAGCCCCAACAGGTAAAAATTCAGAAAAAAAAAGGGGCGGGGACCAAGGCCAACAGGTATGCAGCACAACCCAAGGTCCGTGAACCCGGTGCAACCGCTCCAACACCTCGCAATTGCGGAGCAGCCCAAGCCTAGCTAGGATCGATTCTCAATAAAATCGAAACCACGTGTTCTATCGGGCTTGGGTGGGCGAAACCATTCCGGTCCACCCACCCTACAAGTTCCACCCGGAACTGTTACCCGGGGAACTGGTTCTAGCTCCAAACCAGTTCCGGTCTGGTTCAGGGTGAATTCAATCGGGTGGCCAGCTAAGCCTACAATAAAGAGAGAAGAGAAAAGAAATAGAGGAGGAAGAAAGGGTAGAAATGGTATTTTAAAACTTTTTAATAATAAAAAATTAAAAATAAACCTATTTGATGTATTATATACCGCTCAAGGACCAAAATGTTAGAACATTTAAAATCATGGATATGCGCTTATGAAGCACGGACACGACACGGGGACACAGGATACGACACGACACGACGACACGGTGATTTTTCAAAATATAGGACACGGACACGGCATGACACGCCAAATACAATAATAAAATTAACAATTCATACTTAAAAAAATATATAAAACATAATACAAACTTAAATTTTTAAGTATAAACAACTTATAAATGGCACTGAAGACTCATAAAATCAAGATGAGAACTTGAGAACAAACGCCGTCGGTATTAAAAAAAATTGAGATAAAAATTTAGGATTTACTTTGAATAAGAGAAAATACAATTTTGCTTATCAAGACAATCATAGTGAGCACGACAATAGGAGAAAGTAAGAGCTATCAGTGTTAAAGATGAAAGAAGGATAAAGGTGAAGCTAGAGTTCTAAATTTTTTACGATTTGTTCATTTTCGTAAGGCTTAAGGGCAACAAAGAAGGAAAAAATCTGATTTAACTTAGAATTTTAACTTATATTGGGTAAAATCTATGAAACACGAGTACGATACGGCGATACGGATACGATACAGTACTGATACAGCAATACGACAAATTTTTAAAAAGTAGGATACAGATAGGTCAGGATACTGCTGTGAAATACTTTCAATTCTAATATTTGTATTTGCGTTTGATATGAAATAAAGTTAATTTTTATAGTTGAAATTTGTGTTGAGCAAAAAAATTGGCTCTAACCAAACAAGGCCCTAGAAGTGTCTCAGAAGTGTCCTAAGGTGCCCCGAAGTGTCCTCACGTGTCAAAAAAATGTCCTTTAATTTTTTTAATATTATTTTATTAGGATACGCCATGTGGCGTGTCCGACACGGTGTCCCCAAGTGTCCTCGCGTGTCCCCGAGTGTCCGTGTGTCCGACACGGACACGGCGTGGTTCTTGAAGTGTCCATGCTTCATAGATATGCGCGATATTATGCCCTAAACTTAGGAACCAAAATATAATTCACCCTATTCTAACACACTTAATATGTAAAATAGATATTTTTAAACAAAAATATGACTTACAATTAAGCACAATTAAACTTTAAAATTGACTCAAAATTAAAAATTTCAATTTCAATTTTAGTCTAGCTCACTCGAACTTAACTCGAAGCCACCTCTACTTAAAAGTATCATGGAAGTATCTCGAAACTATCGCCAAATGTCTTAACCTGGCCTGCAATGTCCTCCCATGTCCAATTAAGTGTTCTTCATTTTTAAAATACTTTTTATTGGAACACCCCTATGGAATGTTCAACACAATGTCCCCCTCGTGTTCCCCCATGCTTGTATCTCAAATAATGTTTCATACTAACATAGTGTGGCGTATTAGTATATAAAGGTATCTGCGTTGCCTTGCATTTCAATAATATATATCTGTCTAGGAAATCACACTAAATGCCATTAAGATGGCCAAAAACTTTGATACAAAGGAAATGCATGCAAATTTACAATTTGGAGTGAGCCTTGCAAACAAAATGCTTATATTTTGCAGAATTACAATCTATAAAGCACGGATACTTCTAATAATCTTGTGCTCGCCTTTCGTTTCCATCTCCAGAATATTCTAAGACATTTCAGGACACTTCTGAGACACTCCGGGACACCTTCAGGACACTCCGGGACACTCCGGGACACACCGGGAATCTAATTTATGTTTTTAAGAAACCAATTCATATTTTAATAAATCAAGACCGATTCAAATTTTAATAAAATTGGTTCAAGCTTGTTCATCACCCTCCAAGGCTTTCTTTCTCTCTCGTGCCCACCTGTACCCTAATCGCCTCTCTCTCATGTCAAGGAGCTACCACTATCGGACTTCTTCTCCTCCTAAATCTAAAGTATCATCTTCTCTTCCTATCTCTCTCAGTCTTCTTCCTCCCTCCTCTTCTTTTATATATTTTCTTCTTCTTTCTTCTTTGTCTTCTTCATTCCTCCCCTTCTTCTCATCGTTTCTTTCTCCCCCCTACGATTTACTCTCTTTCTCCTTCCATCTACAGAGAAAAAACCCATAAGACGAGTGATGAATGTCACATATCTTTGATCAATTTCATCATTTCTTTTATTTTCATTCAAGTTTTAACAAAAGAATAATTATAATTATTTAACATACTCAAAAAGTGTTGTCCTACCTTTCGAAAGCTTATTGTATCCTTGTGTCTATGTCGTGTCCTGTGCATGTCAATGCTTCGTTGACAATAATAAAACAAATTATTTGCCATACAGATGCAAATCACTACATTACATACATGTTGAATTTCGTCCAATGAATAGACCTTGTGCATAGCACTTGACAAAGTGCTAACTCATATTTGCAATTTGGAAAAACGGGCAAACTCAAATTTTGTACAAAATAATTCAGAATTGTATGCTACCTTGAATTTGCTCCTATTAATTGAATGCACTCGACAAACAACACCTGTTTGTACTTCAGATTCTGAGATTTCTACTGAATAGAAATGTGCGCATTGTTTTTCAACCTATATTATAGAAGATACAAAATTGACCAATCAACAGTAAAGAGGAGGGGTAAAAACAAAGAATAGATCCCAACCTTTTTACACAAAGATTTCCCTAATTGAAGTGCATTAACAGTTACAGAGCCATTGAGTGCCTCTTCCAACACGGTTGCCGATACTGTAGTTTTAATTGGCACTCCAAGCTTGCTGTTTAAGTAGGTTAAGTAGGAGAAAATATCAGAAACTAGGTTACAATAAGTATGAGGTAGAAGTTCACAATTTGTAAAATAAACCAAATTACCTAAAAAGGGCAGCAAACATGGTGTTCACTGTACCTAGACTTGAAAGATCCAACTCAAGTTCATGGCTTTCGGTGTTGATAAACTAGACAAGAACAAAACAAACTAGTGCTTGAGGACAATTTCATTAGCCAGACAAAGGTGATCTAGAACTAAGAAGTACAATGATACTGAAACAATCACGATAAAATCTAATAAAACATAAATTTACGGATGTTATAAGCAACAACTAAGAGTAATTCCAGTTCACATGACTAACCTCAAACCCTGATGTATCATATTGACGCCTTTTATCTGGATCTGAAAGGATGTTATATGAGAATGTGACCTCCTTAAACATGTCAGACGATACTGGATCATTCCGGTTCTTGTCTGGATGGAATCTGAAAACATTAACGTAAAATATAAAGTTCTTACAAATAATTGCTAAAAGGTAAGACAAGCTACCGTATCACAAAGTCAAATCTACTAAACAGAGACCAACACAAACATTAGGTTATTAGTTCTACGTTGGTGTGTTTGTTTTGCACATTGAAATTAACTCTGTTACATTTTAAAATATTAACCAGGTTAACTATAACCCAATAGGTCATATCCTACACAAATCTCAAGTCTAGGAATCAACCATATTTTACATCATACAAAAAAATTAAAAATAAAAATTATGTTTATTTCTCATCATACATAATTTTTAAAAAAAACATAAGCAGTTGAGCTTAACTTTAACCTAATTAAAGTTAACCTTAACCTAGTTAAACAAACGCATAGTTGCACAACATTAGATACACGTTTGACCATGTGGCCATAGGTAATAAAAGCATATCATGATGTTTCCCAAATAGCACCAGTTTGCGACTATCAAAACATAGCATCAGTTTGTCTTTTCATCATCTATCAAAACGAAGCCAGTGCGACTATATTTTCAGACAACAAAGTTTCATACATGGTTGCTTTTGTTATGGATTTTCCAAATAATACAAACTTCCTCAAAAGGAAATCCATAACCTGAATTATGAAAAGCCCAAACCCTAAATCTCAATTAAAAGCAAATCTCAGACTTATCAAAAATATATAAGTAGAATCTCAGTTTTATGAATTCAAAAACGTAGGACATATAAAGAATAAATACCCAAAAAAAACTTATCCACTTAGAGAATTCCATGAAAAAACAGTTCATGATATAGACTACACAGAATATGGTAAGGACATGGAGAATTACAAATAAAGAAAGACATCAAAGCACTTAATTTACAATTTTCTATCAGCAAAAGTGGAGGTATGTATGTGCATATATGTATTCATCATCTTGATCTAGTCTTAGGGAAATATCATCAGATTATTCCACTTTGACTTTCATAACCAACATGGAATTAGCTTCCATCTAAAACAAGATGATACTAAAATCCTAAAGTTCTTTCATATAGCTTTCATTGTTTAACTTCCTGAGGGCTAAGCTCATACGAACATCATAAATGAAATTTTACCCTTTTTTCTCCCCTTAATTTTTTTTTCTTTTCTTAAGAAAAGTAGAAGAAATGAAGAGACCACATTTCTTTTCTTAAGAAAAGTAAAAGAAATGAAGAGACCACATCAGAGTTTGATCCTGCAATATCATGCTAAATTTATGCTTAGCCAAGCATGGTAGAGCCAACTTTCAAATACAACCATAGGTGGGATTGCAGCTGCTAAATTAAATAACACTAGTATAGAGTTCTGGAAACGAAACTTGCAAATGTGACAATTTCGATGAGCCCAAGGAGAAAACAATGAATGTGTCTAAGCTAAATAACTCATAATGCCCGGGAAAAAGATAATTAAAGGACCAAAGAAACAATTGAAGAGGCTCCAAACAATTGATCCACTAAAAACTATATATGTATGAATCGCAAAATCATATTCATTCACAATTGATGATTGCTACAATAAATATATTTTTTGTTTTTTGAGCTTAACATGGCAAAAGAATATCTTTGTGGGCATGTATCATGGCATAGACATCATAACAATATTGAAATAAAACAAAATAATTATGATGTGGCATTCAAAGAGCAACAGAATTCTAGGAGGGGCTATCCTGACAAATGCGAGCAAGCATTGCTTTTGTTGTTGAATCTTGGTCCATGGTAGTATCATTGAAATCTTCTCCAGAGATTCATTTCATAACATTAAAGGAACAAATGATAACTGCATACAAAAGTATTTAAACCTTCCCAAACGTACTTCAAAGTTAATTATCCAGCAGCACGAACTACACTAAAGGAATCTAAAACCTTATTATCCTTAAACAGTTCTATATCACTTGTAACCTACCGTCCAAGATCAAGCTTTTAACTAACACGGAATAGCTAAAAATACCAAGAGTACTTGGGCCATGTCAGGTTGTAACCTATTTTTTATCATAAACAAGAAACGTTGATATCGCCTGCGGCTCGTGAGCGAGAAGATGAATAGAATACAAAAATCCAAAAAGAAAATAATAATGCAATGTAACGCAGGGGAAAGAAGGCAATGTGCTGATATAATAGAAACGTGTACTTGAGAGCCATTCTCCGGTAGGCGCTCTTGATCTCCTGATCCGTAGAGTTGCGAGAAACGCCGAGCACCTCATAGGGATCCCTCCTCTGCTGCAACCTCGCCGCAGCCTCCCTCTTCTTCTCGGACTTAGAAGAGAACCTCGGCGACGGCATTCTCTCCCGCAGAGGAAGAAGACTACAGATAGTAGGAACTAGATCTTAGAACCTCGATCCTCAGCACGGAATCCTGCGAAAGGGCACACAGATCTACGGGGAGGGTGCAACCCCGGAACCAGTTTCGAGTTTGAAACGAGGTGATTATGACGAAGGGATAGCCGCCTGAAATCCAGGGAAGAAGAGAGAGGTGGAAGGGCCACCACTGCGGCAGTAGCGAGCTCGAGAAGTCCGGCGGAGAACGAGAAAGAATAGGTGAGAGGGAAGCTGGAGAAGACGGACCGATAACTCGGAGGGGAAAAGGGGGAAGAATTGAAGAAGGGGAGGCATCTCTTCTGTTCCTGAGGAACAGTGGAGCAGTTAACATGTCCCCTTCGGCGCTTCCTTGTGGACGCAACCTGACCCGGATTGGATCCGACCGTGAGGTCGAATGACAGACTGTCCACGTGTCTTCCTCTACAGAGTAGATTTGCTGTTTCCTGTTCTATTTCAGCTGAGAATTCACCGCCTATGCAGTATTTTATACAGGGGTGACAATATATGACTCGACCCGTGAACCTAACTCGAACTCGACCCGCAAATTTCGGATATGGGTCATAAATTTTGACCCATTTATTAAACGGGTCAGGTTCGGGTTGGGCATAATCGGGTTGGGTAGGGTTCGGGTTGGGCATTTATCAAAAAATATTTTATAAACGGGTCGGGTCGACACGCCAACCCGACCCATTTATTAATCGAGTCGGGTTTGGGTCATGGATTTTGACCCATTTAATAAATGGGTCGGGTTCGAGTTCAGGTTGAGGCTATTCGGGTCGGGTCGGATTCGGGTTCGACCCAAAACCGACCCGCCGACCCATTTTGCCACCCCTAATTTTATACAACGCTGTTTAACTACAAAAAATTGTTGTGCCAATCCACACGAACACGTCACCAATTCGCCCACACATCAATGTGTGCCATGCAAATACGGGTCAAAAGACCACACTGCATGTAGAACTATGAAGAGCATTAAGACACTAAATAATTAGATGAACTGTCCATTAGCCTAATTGAACGATTCATTAGACAATCAAACCATCAAATCTACCGCCAAAAAATTAGCATCCAAATAGGTATTTATTTATAATAATAGGTACAGCTTGAGATCAAGTATCATATATACCTACATGAAAGTGTAGCACACAAAGATATGAGAGTGAACTGGTGATGTGTTCATGTGAGCAGATATAATAATTTCTCGTATTTAACAGTGCCTCGTATTAGAATAGCTTGCTTCCAAAAAAGTGAGGTCATTTAAAAAGTGTAGATTGAGAGAGATTTTTTCTACACAACGTGAAGATTATGTGAATACTTACACTCCCTTAATTTTTTAATAATAGGTTTTTCAATAAAAAAAAAACTTTAATATTACTCTCATAGGAGACATCCTGTTTTATTATTTGGAGACGTTAGAAGCGACATACAGCCTGAGATCCTTGATTTTTTGAGTGCTTTTAAGGTACATAAAATTATACATGTATACAGATTTACCAATAACACAGCTGACTTTATTGCTTTCTCTCTTACATAGTTAGTATATGATGAAATGAAGGTACACCTCTTTCTTCTGAAATTTGCACGACTCTCGTTGAAGATTGCGACTATTATACTTAATGTATTTGCTCTATTTTTTATTGTATCTTGGCTTCGGCCAAGTCTAAAAAAAAATAATGATGCTTTCAGGAGATTTGCAATTACGTAGAGCAAATAAAAAGCCAAAACTTCACGAGGTATGCAAGATTTATCTTAGCATCGAAATTAGCAAAATTCATTCACTTATTAGAGCATCAATATGTGTAAAACTGAAATGGACATAGACAAACCTTTTTGATAAGCTCAAAGCCAGTAATCAAAAAGCCAATTAGAATAAAGTTATGAATGATAAAGGATAATAGTGAAAAAAAAGTGAAATGAGTTCAAACCAACATCTAAGCAAGTTGTCATTGACAAGTCTGAAATTGATTAAGAGCAGAAATCACAACAAAAAAAAATTTGAAGATCACCCTAAGAAGAAGATTGCATGCAGACAATCTCAATAAACAAGTGAAGAAGTCATTGAAGTTCGTAATTCAGTGCAACATCGTGATGTGTATGCCCAAAAGAAATCCTTCATGCTCTTACTTACGTTCATTCAACTAGAGTCGACATCACAAATGGGTGCATCCAACCTACAGATGTGCTCCACCCACAATTTCAGCTTAGTACTCGCCATAGATATTTAAGTTGCTCTATTTTCTATAACTTTGTCGCTCTTTAACATAGACAGAAAAGCTCTAGTATTTCTCTCAATCTTACAGTTGCCACTGCAATACCTACAGGAGTTGTCCTATTATCAACCTGCTGAGACACCACTTGAGTCTTGTAGGTATACTTCTTGGCTTTGTTCGCTTCCGAAATCTCCTTCTTTTTAGACCTCTGATTTTTGGCAAGCTTTGAGTTTGGTACTAATGGAGCCATTCTTTTTTCAGAACTCCTACCTAATTTGTTAGATTCAATACCAATATTATCCTTCATTAATGCATCTAATTGGGCAAGTCTATCGAATAACTCATAGTCTACATCTAACACCACATGCTCTTGTAATAACTCCTCACTTCTCATAACCATGTTCACCGATTGTTCAACTCGACACATACGAATAGCTAAAGTATCCTTTGCAGTATCATTTTCATATAACATTTCCATCTTATCAAAAAAAAAAGAATCCCTTGTCTTTGACATGTAGCATCATCCTTATTTTCCTATAATGAAAAGAAATTTTTTATTAGTAGAAAAATATATTTATTTAATAAATCACTGAAATTTGGTTATACCTTGAGAACTTCTTCCCAAAAAAGTGAATCAGCTATAGACATACTCAAAGTGCAACTCCAGCTCCAACTAGACCTATTCTTTAGGTTATGAAATCATCACCACTTCGTCCTTAAGTTATTCTATTGTTCAGCAACTTTTATTTTGGTGTGATTAGTTTAATACCTTGCATTGAGTTCCTTTGCTATATTATTTCAAATGGATGGTGGAATAGATTTGTAACATCCCGTGATCTTATTGTAGAGGTATTGTCCGCTTTAGCTTTAAGAAAACTGCGTGCTTGAGTACTTCTCAGAAGGTCACCCATCTCAATACTATTCTAGCTCAAGTACGCTTAATTATGGAGTTTTCTATCACTAGCCTCACAGTTTTGCTCCAAAAGGCGCTTCTACTATTTGAAATCACGTTATCTACTTATACAACTAAGCTTGAATGAAAATAGGCACACAGCTTACTGTAGATGAGATGACGAGTAACCACTTGAAATTAACCTCAAATTCACGAATAAAAAAGAAGGCATCACAGATAAAGAAGAAGGCATCACAGAGTAAAGAGCGAGAGGATGCAAGGAGATTGCGCGGTACTAGCCAAGATGAACCCAATTAATCATGGAGTAGAGAGACAAAGGTAGATAGGAAGAAGAAGCGAGCGTAAAACGAAAAACAAATTCTGAGTAACACTGTTTCACTCTTTTATTTTAAAACCTATACTGTAAACAAATAGAGCTTTAGTGTCCTGAATTTTAGATTATGATTTGAAAACTGAGAATTTAGAATATAGTAAGATTTTATTCAAAAAAATATAAAATATAAGATTTTTGATAAATAGGGTATGACATACATAATTATCTTTTTTATATTAAAAGTTGTATATGATGTTATAAAATTAATTTAATATTATTTTTTAATTTTTTATATTAATCAATTTAATATTATTTTTTATTTTCATAATAAATGAACTAATTTAGTTTTTGACATAAGCAAAATAGTATAAGGACCAAATAGTCCCCAAGCAATCAATTTATTTCACATTCAATATAATTCTCAATAAATTAATAAATTTTATTTGACATTCAATATAATTTTTAATATAACTAAATTTATGTCATATCATATATATTTTTCCAAAAAATCAGAAAATTTCTTAATCCAACTTTTTCTCATCCAATCAAACTAGGTTATAAGAAGTATGAAAAATATGTTAGAAGTTTGTTCTTTTTTAAACGTACTCGACAAATGTATATATACAAGAAAATATCTTATTAAGTTCAAAATAGCACTTGTGATATTCAACAAAAATTAATCATTATAGCTATTAATTTATATTATATATTAATAGAAGTTTTGAATGATGACCAACTCTAGATCTTAAATATAAAAGGACATTTACATAGTGGACACAAATTAAACTAATTTACAGATTTCACTATAAATCTCAAAACATTACAGATATCACATTTAAAACAGCTATTTTTTTCATTTTTCACATCTTGCAGTAAATTCTATAAGAAAATTTAACCATAATTAAATCTCAACAAAATCTCAGTCATTGATCGCATCGTTTAACCATCGATCTTCATGTTAGGGCATCACGGAGCTGCATTGGTCACACGAGCATCACTCAGAGGGTAATGATGGATATGAAATTACCTCACCTGCAGCTTCAGAATTCTGTCGTCGTCGGCTTCAAAAAGGTCTGATGCCCGCTCGCGATGCCTGTGTAAGAAGAAGATGCAAACAACTGAGTGATGCTCGCGTGAATACATTGTCGCCGGAACCAATGCAGCTCCGCGATGCCCTAACATGAAGGTCGATGGTTAAACGATGCGATCAATAGCTGAGATTTTGTTGAGATTTAACTATGGTTAAATCTTCTGATAGAATTTACTGCAGAATGTGAAAAAACGAAAGAAATAGTTATTTTAGATGTGATATGTGTAATATTTTGAGATTTATGATGAAATCCGTAAATTACCCTAATTTTTATGTCCACCATGTAAATATCCCAAATATAAAATACTCTCACAATAAAAGAAACAAAAAATTATATTTGAACTTCAGAGGTGGATTCTTATGTTTATGTAGATTCATAAATTTGTAAAATTCTCATTGTGATCCTAAAAAAGTAAATGTTCATGCTCATCTTGTCCTGAAAAAAAAAAGTCACATTCATGCCTTTGTTTTATGCTTTTCTGTCAAATATTCTCATTAATGACTATTATTTAATTTTTTTTATGTTCAACAAGTAAATCAAATTGTCTTTTTTTCTTCATCCACTTCCACCCTGCCACCACTCTCTCTAGATCTACAGAGTAGTGCCAGTGTGCAAACTTAAAAGAGATAATTCTACGGACTTGTTTGGTTAGAGGATAAATTTGAGTAAGAAAAGAGAAAATATTTTATTTTATATAGTTGATGGGAAAGAAATTTATTTTAATATTGGGAGGTGTGTAGGATGTGAAATAAAATTGATTTTAAGGTTGAAATTTGTGTTGGATGTGAAATAAAGTTGATTTTTAAGGTTGAAATTTGTGTTGGATGTGAAATAAAATTATTAAAAATTATAATAAATTAAAAATATTATTATTATATTTTTTTGCCCAATTCTAGGCATTCTTACAAGTTTTAAAATCTTTGAGTATTGACTTTATACTCTAAGAAAATAATATATTATATTATCTGCTCAACTATTGAATAAAATCAATATTCAAAAGTCCTAAAACTTTTGAAAGCTACTATCATTTCTTGAGCCAAAAGCCTCACCATAGTGTAGCTCTTAACACCTTTCTCTGTTTAAATTCTTAGCATTTGTTCCATAAGATAACTATATTTAGCAGATTTTATCACGTGGGTTTAAATAGTGTGTTTGATCTAAATAAAATTAATTTATTATAATAGTATTCAAAATGTAAAATATATTAATGGTTGTATCATAGTTTATATAAGGCATAAGAATAAATTAATTTTTTATATTTTTATTTAAATTTAGTATTGAATGTTAAAGTCGGACAAAAAGGTCATGATTTTTACTATCAAAATATTGGGTTTAATTTGGACATATAGATAGTCATGCAGTGAGCACGCTCTACATTGCATATAACATCACAAATGATATTAAGTTATCGAACGATCGAATAGACTATTCGGTTGGTTTATCGGATAGTCTGGTTGGCTAACTGGATGGTCTGGTTAGCTAGTCGGACCCTCTGGTTGGCCAACCGGACCATTCGTTCACTTTGACCGGACTGTTCATTCAACCACCAAACACGTAGGTATTAGATTAGTATTTATCTTAAAAAAATAGATATAACTTAAAATCAGCTAAGTATCAATTAGAGAAAGTGTGGTTACATGTGATACTACTATTCTAATGAATACTATTTTGATCTCAGACTATACCTACTTTTTTTAAATAAATATTTATGTACTTGATTTGATAGCTAAACGGATCATCAAATCGGCTACTAGATTGTCCAATTAGCTAACCGAACAAGTCCATTTGACAACTTGGCAAGTTAACATTGTTTGCGCTATTATGCACAGAATGGGCCCGCTCACCTGCATGACTCTCCAAAATTGGCGAATGTCAAACATCGTTTAAACTATTCTACTGTGGATTTGCCCCTATTATAATTGAATCTAGAAATTGTTAATAGCTTTCTAATTTAAAGCTTGCTTTTCTTTAAAATGTGAGGGATGCAGGCTTCCAAGAAGAGTTTACTTTAACTTGAGCCCCATTATCATATTTTATTTGATTGGTATTCAAGTTTGTCATAATTATTTTTTAAAAAAATAAAATAACTTATATAATTCTCAGTACATCAACTAATTTTATTTAATATTCTCACAATTAAATAATTTTATTTTTTATCATATATATATATCTAAAAAAATTCTATATTTTTTTTATAAAAACCCAAATGAATAACTTTTGATGATGAGGATGATTATAAGAGAGCTAAAGTAGTCCTCAACAGTTTAAAGGAAAAACTAGGCTCGATTGCTTTCCTCGATTGGATTGATAGTTTGGAAGACTATTTTGATTTGTATCGAATAACTGATAGAGATAGTGTAAGGTTTGCTAAAATGAAGTTAACAGGTCCGACTAGAAAGTATTAGCATACAGTAGAAATACGAATAGAACTTCTTTGAGAATAACCAATTACACAATGGGAGATTATGAAATCAAAACTAAAAGAAAAATATCTCCTCATTTATTATGAAGACTAACTGTATGACCAGCTTCTTGCTCTTCAACAAACTTCTATTATTACTCGATATATAGAGAAGTTTGATGAGTTAATGGTATTATCATAATGATCAACTTGAGCACTGACCAAATAGTGAAACTCAACCCACCATCATCCTCCTTACTCCACTAGGATTGAGAGTTCAAATAATCCTAGCCTCAATTCATTTTAAACAATAATGCTATATAGCTCGACAAAATAATTTCAAAAAATGCTATAACATTCATTAGGGGATATTTTGTAGGACTACATATCATCATCTTCCATTCTTTTTATCTTCTTACTTTAAAAAAAAAAATTCATTTCATTTCGTAGCAATTTATAAGTCCGATTTGGGAGTATTCATACAAAAAAAACATGGCTTACAAACAAAGGCATTGCATTTATCTAAAGAGCATTGAGGAGATGACAAGCCACAACTAGGAGGTGGGATGTATTGATAGAACATGGATGTGACATAGAAGAAAAAATAAGAAAAGTTTAATCATTTTTCTTTTTTGATAAAAAAAAACTTTAATGGAAGAACCTAAAGTGAGAGATGTAATAAAATTAAGAGCCACTAAAACACTTTCTAATTTCTACTTTATTTTAAAAAAAAATTATTTTCTATTTTATAAAATTATATGACAGAGAAATTCTTTGTTAAGTTTCTCGATGTAATTTACCAAAAAAAAAATTAAAATAGGACAAACACCTGAAATTAGTTGAAATGAACGTATAGTGAACTCGGAGCTATACAAGACTTGGTTTCGTAGCATCAAATGTGAAATAAAACAAATTTTTTATGCTAAAACAAATTAATTTTAGTATTATCAAACTATGAAAATTATCATAATAACTTTGATTTTCTTCGAAATGAATCCTTAGTACTCAGCCATAAAATCACAGAAGACATTGTGTTGAACTCAGCAGAATAAATCAAAGATTAATACAAACTTGAATCAGTAATAGACAAATTACAAAAAGAAATGAAGAATAAATATCAAAAAAATCATAAAAGGGAATTTTGTAATTTTTCTAAATATTAAAATAATAAACATGCAAATACATTTTCAATTATACTTTAAAAAACCCGACAAGGTTATCAAAAAAAAAAAAAAAAAAAAAAGAAGAACCACATGACACAGCCTTACAGCACAACCAGGGCAAACCCACACCCTTTACAAGCTAATAAAGAAAAAAGTCCGAAGATTCAGAACCCGGCCGAATTCGGACACGAACCGCTGCCGGGATTCCGGTTCACTCGCCGGCTAGACACCACCGTCTCCGATGCGCCGCTCCATTCCTCATCCGCATCCGCACCACCCCACAGAATCCTCGCCGCCAGCCTCTCCATCTCTCTTTCCCCCTCTCCCCTAATCCCTCTCAGCATCACCATCGCCATCTCCCCAACCTCTCCCTCTCCCGCCTCCGCAGCTCTCTGCAGCATCTCCTCTGCCCCCGCCCTCCTCGCAACCCCCCTAAATCTCATCCCCCCCAAACTCATCCCGTACAATATCCTAACCAACATTTCCCCCTCGTCTTCGTCAGCGGTGGCAGGAGGCGCCTCCCTCAGCAGCGCCACTGCCCCCTCCACCGCCCCGCCGTCCAACATCGCTGCCCGACCTTCCTTGCACTCCACCAACCCCGCCATCACCAGCAGCGCCACCCTCCTCAACTCCCTCTCCTCCCCCTTCGCAACCCCCATCAGGCCCTTCACCGCTCCAGCGATCCTCGCCAGCTTCGCCTTGTTGATCTCCGCCAGGCCGAGGTAGTGCAACGCCATGCCGGCCTCAACCCTGGCCCGCATCGCCTCCTCATCGGCGCAGAAAAGCCGCAGCAGCGGCGGCACCGCTCCCAGAACTCCTATCGCCGTCCGGTTCTGCTCTTCCAATGCCAAGCTGAAGACTGCCCCCGCCGCGTGCTCTCTCGCCACCGCCGGCGAGGATAAGTGAAGGGCGTCGATGATGGCAGGGACGGCGCCGGAACGAACGACGCGGATCTTGTTGGCCGGCTCCAGAGAAAGGTTGACGACGACAGCGATGGCGGTAGTTTTGACGGCGGAGTGATTGGAGAGGAGAAAGGGGCGGAGGGCGACGAGGAGGCGGGGACTGCAGAGAGCGAGGCGGCGATCGGAGGACTCCCTGGTGGCTTCCAGGAGCGAGTTAAGCAAGCTCTCCTGATCGTGGACTTTAGCATTTCTCAAATTTGGGAGAATCATCTCTTCCAGCGGATCGGTCTCAGCGGTGGTTCGAACTAGGGTTTCAGGGAATTTGGGAGATTTCGAACATTTGGAGGATTTGGCAACTAGGGTTTCGTTGCAGGCCATGGCGGTGACAGTGATTTCGGACGAGGAGTAAGATGAGGAAGAGTGGTAAGAAGAGGAAGAAGAGCTGGTCCGGGGGCTACCGGCGGCTGGCAATTCCGGCGAACTGGTGGTGGCGGATCTGGAATCGGAGGCGGGGAGAAGGAGCCGAACAAGGCCGCGAGCATCAGATGAAGACAGGGGAAGAGGTCGAGAGACGCCGGCGGCGTCGCACCAGCGGAGAATAGCGGATCGGAGAGCGGAATTATGGATTAGGAGGGCAGAAGAGAGCTCGATCGAGAGGGAGGGAAGGGAAACGGAGAGATCTCTGCAAGCTTCGATGCAAGCTCGCTCGAATGTCTCGCCGGAAGGGAGGATGACGGGATCGGCCATGACGGCTCCGGAGATGGGGCAGCAGAACTCCGGCGGCGGGTCCGGCGGGTCTGAGGACAGCGGCGGTGGGGGAGACGGCGGCGGGAGGGAGGCGGACGACGGGGCTAGAGAGCGGCGGAAGGAGAGCTTCCAGCGGTCGCGGACGATTCCCATCGATTCTCTGCTTCGATCGTTTCTATACTCCGCTAAGCTAGCAAGGAAGATGCGGAAGGAGGAGTAAGGAAGCAGCAGCAGCGGCGGCGGCGGCGGCGGCGGCGGCGGCGGCGGCGGCGATACGTGGAGAACTTGGTGGCATTTAAATTGCTTTGCTGATATTTATTCACAGGGTAAATTACAAACGGATACCTTAGTTTATCATACTCTTCACATAGGAGTTTTTTTAATTGAAAGATTGATAAGGCACGGGATCTTTTTTTGAATCATGACATACTGGTACATGAGGTTGTCCAATCATTTCATACAAGTCATTCTATTAAACTTAGGGGGCATTTTGTTTAGGGGAGTTTGGTTCGATGTTATTTTGATATTATGTCATACTTTTTAAATATCATAATATTTAAATTTTTTTTGAACAATAAATTTATAATTTTTAGAAGAGTGTTTATACATGTCATCAAATTAAATAATTATTATTTTTAGATAATATGACATAATATTATGATAATATTAAAGTAAGTTTTTCTTAATATTTTCTACATGTTAGTACTATTTAGCTATCTACGTTATCTCTACATTATTATTTTAGTTCAAAATATTTAAAAATGTCAATCTACTCTCACTTTCCTTCATTATAATTAGAACATTATTTATGCCTCCAACATCTATATCATCTAGAGTAATATTTTTTGTAATTTTTTGCATTGTATCTGAATATCTCATTAAATTAAATAATTAAATTATCTAAATAATATCACATAACATCACAATACAATAAACTAATTGCTCCATTACTATTAATTTTAATTAAAAGGCCCATACTAGACTTTCACTCTCTTATTTTTAAAACTTATTACTTTCACTCTTTTTTCATCAATTTATTTTCGCACAATCTATCTCTTCAACCCACCTCACCCTTCTCTCTTCTTTCTCTTCGGACCTGGTATTCAATCCCTTTACAATCATTGCTTGTTTAAGGAAGGGGGGAGGGGGAAGAAGACAATATCTATGGTTGAATCAGAGGTCTAATCACTCTATTTGTAGGAGAGTATCATCTCATTTGACTAGAACACGAAAATATTGATGTAAAAATCTGTGATCGTGCAATCACTTTATTTGCTTTTTTTTTAAGGGGGCGTTTGGTACAATGTTATCTTAATGTTATGTTATGTTATCTAGAGAAAACAACTGTTTGGTTTAATGACATCTACAAAAAATCTTCTATTATATTATATAATTATTAAATAAAAGATGACATCTAGATTACATAACATGACACCAAGATAACATCGAACCAAACGCCCCCTAAAAAAATCTATAATAATGTGCCAAGAATTATGTTATTGCGATGAGAGATCACCACCTCATGATAATGAGAGAAAATGAAGGTCCAATGATGTAATCCAAAACGTATTGAGAAAATATATAAGTAAAAGCAACAAGTAAGAAAAAAGATTATTTACATAAAAAACTTTTTGTATAAGAAAAAATCATAGAAGAGAAAGAAAAGACTTCACCATATAATGAGTCCTCAAAAGAATTACAAAATTACAAGTAAATGTATTTTTTATAAATCTTAAAAGTCACCTATAATTTTTTGCCTCTCATAAAAAAAGCAATAAAAGTTCTTTCTTATTGACATTTCTCTAATCTCCTCTTAATCCATCATTTTCTCTTCAAAGGCTATAATTATAATTTATAAATTAAGCTAGGATGGAAAGAATAAGGAGGTTGAAGTAATTGTATCTTGATAATTTTATGATCCTTCTTACTATTCTATGATTCAACTCACTTTCTTCTTCTGTTTAAACAACAAAATGGGTAGATGGGGATAAATTTCTTTTATGACTCAAATATTTTTGATTTTTATGGAGATTTTTTTAACTTCTATCAATTACAGCCTTGATTGCATCAGCTCTTCTCAATTGATTGAGAGTCTCCTCCTGGACGACTGTCATGTGTATCCTAAATTTCACAAGTTACTCTAACACATCCTAAGAATCACGGAGCTGTATTCGAGTTAAAATAATTATGTTTTAGACTTATCAAATCTCATGTTATCTAGTTTATTTGACACATGGATCACAAGTACAATAGTGTGATATAATAATGTACTTTTTCTTTAATAAAAATATTATAATGTACTTAATGTACTGTAACTTCTGGAATATAGTAGATCTACTGCTAGTATCATTGTTTCTTAGTATCTTTTGTATGGTTCTCCATGTAAAAAGTCATGATCCTTTCGCTGAGAGAAGAATTTTCTTTTGAAAATTTCTTTTTTACATAAGAGAAGGAAATGAAAATTTTAACTAAATTAAAAATTAGATAATTATTATTTAATGCTGAATGCTAGGCTGCAAAAAAAAAAAATATAAATAAAATAAATATTATAGAAATGAGGATGCTAAGATGGATGTGTAGATATACACAAGAAGATAAAATTAGAAATGAGTATATCCAAAAGAAAGTTGATGTTACACCAATTGAGAATAAACTTAGTGAAAATCGGTTTAAATAGTTTAGACATATAAATTGTAGGCTGATTGAAGCTTCAGTTAGAAAAATTGAGTTAGTCAATCTTACCTATGTACAAAGAGGAAAAGGGAGACTAAAGAAGACACGACAAGAAACTATAAAAAGTAATTTTAGTTACTTAGACTTAGATAAGAATTTGTTAATTGATAAAGCGCAATAGAAACAAAGAATTCATATAGCTGATCCCACCTAATAAAATTAAAACTTGATTATTATTATTATTATTATTATTATTATTATTATTATTATTATTATTATTATTATTATTATTATTGCTATATAGATATGCACCGGTATACTTTGCACACATTTATACATATACATTTTAAAAGCCTTGTTTGGCGCGAGGACCAAAATAGGACCAAAATAGTACTACTTTAAAAAATAACAATAATAATAATAAATAAATTATTTTAATTATTCTACATAAATTTTAATATAAAAAATAATATTTTACTTCACATACTTAATAATTTTTAATAAAAATATAAACTTTATTTCACATCTTAGATCAAAATACTCGATTTAAATATTTTGGTCTAGAATGTGAAATAAAGTTGATATTTTTATTTTAAATTATTAGTATATAAAGTAAAATAATATTTTTTATATTTTGAATTTGTGTAAAATAATTTAAAATATTTATATATTATTATTATTATTATTGTTTTTTAAATTAGTATCATTTTGGTCCTGTTTTAGTCCTGTTTTGATCCTCGCGCCAAACAGGGAAATTTAATCATTTAAAATGAAGAAAAATGACATCTTTCCCACCCTCATCTTATTGCTTTTAAAGAAAAAAAGGTATCAAGCTTTTTCTACTGAACCAAACCATCCCTTTCAAATCCCTCTAACACTCACACTCCTCATCTATTTCATGACTTCCACTTCCCTTCTAATCAAAGCCTTGAACAAACTGATAAGCTTCCTTTCAACTGTTTACTTTCATGCAATTTTTGTTTGTAGGAAGGCTTCCCTTCTAATAAAATATTTTTTTTTATTTAAAGAACATTTTATTCGTTATTATTTTAGTATTATATAGATAATTTAAAAGATAAATTATACTGAACAGATTTTTGAATTTAAAGCTTTATAATACACAGAGTCTAATTTTTAAAAATTATAATATCAGGGTCCCTGAGTTTTAATAAATTATCAAATGGATTCTTTATTATTTTTTTATTTTTTTTAAATTATAATTATACTCCTCCTCCTCTTTTAAAATCTGCGAGAGAGGGGGAGAGTATAATGGTAATTTAAAAAAAAATTAATAATAAAATTTTTAAAAAAGATCTATTTGATAATTTATTAAAAGGAATAATTACCTACATGCCACACCATTTCGCTTTATTTATGCGTTACCCATCAATTCTTAGTTAATTACGCTATGCACACTCAAAACATTATAAAATCTTACATACACACACTTCACACTTTCACTTAGTTCCATTATAATGAGCAATGTATGTAAGATTTTATAATGTTTTGAGTGTGCATAGCGTAATTAACTAAGAATGGATGTGTAACGTATAAATAAAACGAAATTGTGTGGCATGTAGGGGTGTGCAAACTATGGTTTAAACCGAAAAACCGAACCGAACTGTTTAAATTTAACGGTTTGGTTTGGTTTAGAATCTAGCGGTTTGGTGATGGTTTGATATTTTGAATATTTTGGTTAATTGGTTTGGGTTCGGTTTCACATGTAGACCAAAAATATGGTTTTAACCAAACCAAACCAAACTGAACCGATATTTATTTGATTGGTTTGGTTTGATTTATAATATAATTTGGTTGGTTTGGTTTCATTAAATTTAAAACCGAATCTAATCTTCTTTTTTGGTTTGGTCATCAAACCAACCACTCAAATCGAATGCACACCCCTAGTGGCATGTAGGTAATTATCCCAATAATAAAATGCTCTTTTAAAAGAGTGAGCATTTGGCACCAGCGCATCAAAAGATGTGTATTATTGCCATATGACTCAAATGCACCATACGTGTGAAAATAAATAACTATTAGCTATTTTATACTTAGGTAAACATATAATTATTGACCATATTAAATATCATATAAGTTTTTAAGATTTAAGTCCTGTTTATTTATAAAATTTAATTTTTAATTAAATTAAAATTAAATTTAAATAAAAATATTATTTATTAAAAATTATGAATAATATGAAATAAAATTAATTATTATATTAAAATATGTATGAAATATGATATAAATTAGTTATTATTTTAGTATATGTGTGAGATGTCAAATAAATTAATTATGTGATATGATATGCCTATTTAAAATTAAACTAAATTAATTTTAAATCAGAATATATAATATTATTTTTTTTTCTTCCACACATATAATTTTTGTAAATTATAGAATTAATGGTAATTTTAAAAATATAATAGGATTTTAAAATTTTTTTAATATTTGTTCGTGATAGGATCTGAGTAAAATATTAATTAACTTAAGGGTAGTTTGGTTTAATATTATTTTAACGTTATGTTATATTATTCAGAAAAAATAATTATTTTATTTAATAACATACGTAATTTTTTTTGTAAAATTATAGAATTATTAATTAAAAAATAATATTTAGATATCATAATATTATTATTTATTAATCTAAAAAATTTGAATGATATTTATTCTTAAATAATTATTAAAATAATAAATTCAAGTGAACTTGCCTAAAAGAATAAGCAATTTTTTAAATTTTAAAAATTTTAATTTGATCTCTCCATTATATTTCATTCCAATGTAGCATATAAGTTTATTCAGTAGTTATTTTGCCTCCACGAATAATTTAATATTGGAACCTTAAATGAAATTTTAAATTATAGGAGCTGATTGAGAAAAACTAAATTATGAAACAATATATTAATTACCTTAAATTATAAGGACCTTAATATAATAAAAATACTGGCAGTTTTCCGTAATTTGAAGAATATTTTCAGTTTAACTATATTTTTTTTGAAGTTTTCAATTTGGTCATCACAATTTATTGAATCTATCAATTAGATCCCATACACATCTACATTCCAAGTTTTCTTTAATATTTTCAACTAAAAATTTTACACAGGACTTGACTAATAAATGTTATCAATTCTGCTAAAATAATATTGAACACATAAATTAATTTAAATTATAAATCAAAATAAGGAACCTGTAAGAAATTTCCCTTTAAAAAAATTTAATTATAAGTAAAGTTATCCAGAAAAAGGCCAAAAAGGCGAATTTTCCTTTCGCTTTCAAAAATGCTCATAGTACTTCCTCTGGACTTCAATCGCACTCTCGTTATCAACCACACATTTTATCGGTAGCATGAAAAGTCTCAAACTTTGGTCCAATTTCGTAGTCGAGCTAATTTACTCTCGCTTTGACTAGTTGCCCTGCATCTCCAGACTCCACAGGGATTTGAGACCACCAGCGCAAGTCCGAGCCTTCACACGAGCACGAAATTTGATGCAGTGGTGCTGGCCCTTTTTTCTTTTCTTTTTGAATTAAAAATAATTACTTAATTTAATAATATATATATAATTTTTTTAATTTTATAAAATTATTTAAAAAAAAAATTAAATATCATAATATTCAATTAAAGTGATCTAATATTAAGATAATATTGAATTAAATATTTCTTAAAATAAAATTTTATAATTTTTAAAAACATGAAATCTCAATTATTTTAATTGAAAATATTACATTTATATTTTTCAGTATGTAACTTGTACTTTGCTCAAACCTTTCTTTTTTGTTTGGTGATTTAATAATAATATAATATAATGATAATAATAATACTTTTGCAAATTGCTGGTTCGAAGAGAAATTAAGTTAATTTTAACTGATTATCGTTTTAGCACATTTTATACTTACCGAGTTGAAAATTTTTATTTTTTTGTAAATATATTATTGTTTCTACTTAAAAAATTATAATAATATGAATTAAAATTAAAAGCTCTAGTTCAAGTAAATTTCTTTTTCACTGAGTTAGGAGGAGCTTCACCTTACAAAAATTAACTTAAATATAAAAATCTTGAAAAATTAGAATCAAGACATTTTGAATTTAATCAAAATAAATAAATAAATATATTAATATGTTATTGGCAGAACTTAGACTTAATTTATAAATATCAATAAATACTTATGAGTTAATTCTTAAAACATATATTTGTATTTTTTAAATAATCAATTTTATTTATATATATGGTTTATAATTCTGTGCTTTTATAAGTTAATTATATCAACTTTTTAATTATAATTCTGTGCAAACAATCGCTTATCTTTTCATTTCTTTTTGATAGAATGCAATTCTAATCGTACCAAATGCTCCTACTTCTATAAGATACACTACCAATATAGTTTTTCAGAGATATTCATCATATTTTCATACGATAAAATGCCAAGTTACCTGATTCTCATAAGATGAAATTCAATCATTATTGAATATTTCATATGTCGATATAAATCCATGATATGCTCATACGTGAAATTTCATATACAGCATTGAACTCACTGTGCCAAGGCACTTCATCACGGAGATAAATAATATTATTGTTTATATTATTATATGATGGGGTTCCAACTCGGCTGACTACCTATGTAGGACCTTACGATATTATATCCATCATACATATTATATTTTGCATATATAAATAATTATCTTTGCCAAACTCCTAACTCATGTTAAAAATTGTTAGATGAAATATGGCCCAAATTCTATGCCTGCACATGTTGCATAGCTGTAGTTAAAAATATATATACCTTTATGTTGTTTCTCGATCCATGCAACGCATTTAGAACGTACACGTGGCAAAGATATAGGGTGGCTCAGTGGCAGACGCGTGCAGTAAAGACCAATCATCGGCTATGATGTCTAACCTTCTACACCTTTGGCCACAATATCTGGCCTTCCATATCATTAGCCACGGTATTTTGGTCACATCGCTTTTATGCTATCAATCACGATATTTGGTTAACGTCGGGCTCGAGGTTTAGTCCACAACTTTGGGTACCATCGGCCACGACATGTGATCAACCACAACTTCTGAAAGACATTGACAACAAGGATTAACCATCTACAACTTCTTTCAGTGATATCGGGTCACGATACTTGTTCACCCATAATTGTCGCTCCCTTAACTTAATGAATCTGTCATATCAGCATGGTTAATGTAGATTCCCACCAGTTATGTAAAATCGAGAGCCTGCGTGCCCTCACCATTATCAACAGTCTTCTTGGGGACAACAAATATAAGCTCGATGGTATGGAGCCAACAACTATAATGTTTTAGCTTGAAAACCCATTGTACTCCACTATAGTTCGTCTATAAGTATCTTTGGACAAAGCCCCAGAGGGGAGTTGAACATACGGAATTTATATTATCCTCTTCTTCCATTTTGTATCGGTCTCTTTACCAAACCCCTTCTGAGCACTAGTAAAGCTTTCTCTAACTGCTCTATGGACGTAAGAGAAGTTATTCCTGAATAACTTTAAATTCTTGTGTATATTTCTGAATGTTTCTTAACCTCTTTACTCCAATATTCTGAATTAGAAACATCGTGACAGCTAATCCTCAAGGCTCTTTATTTCTACACATCAACGCAATACCAGAAACTCAGTATCAACACTCTACGTTATTTTATTTTATTTTATTTTTGAAAAGAAGTATCTTTACACTATTTGGGTCCCGTTTATTTGGCCATTTTAATCAAGCATATAACATCACACATAAAATTTAATATTAAAAATTAACTTTATTTCTGACATATTGCTAAAATAATAACTAACTAAAATCACATCCCTCACATATCCCAACATAATGACCAACTTTATTCCACATCATTCATAATTTTTAATAAAAAATATCACTATTTAAATTTAATTTTAATATTATTAAATTTAATCTTACAAATAAACAAATCCTTATGTTATTTACATATTATTCTGCAATTAATAGAATATATATCTTCTTTTTTGAGCGGTTGACCCACATGGCCCAGCAGTTCATAAAATTAATTATAATGCATGCGCTAAGGGAAGTTGGAAAAAAAAGCACGACTTTCAAAGCAGTCAGTTTCTTTTTGGTCAATGCTTGGAATAAAAACAAAAATAAAAATTGGTCAATGCTTGTTTTGGGATGAGAGGTGCTTATAATAGGGATGTAATTTATGTTTTATTTTAATTAAAGAATAAGTACACATAATAATAGATATAAAAATATTTAATTTACATATTTAATACGGCATATTAAGGTCACAAACCCTACAAATAAGTGATGCCCTTGATGCAGAGTAAATTAATATGCTATTTTTTTATATTAAATTGGCTTCAATTAATAGGCTGACCACCATATGGACAATGAAAAATTGGGCCTAGAATTGGCTCAATTGTCCTAAAAAACTAAAAACTTTTTCCTAATCATATAAAGCCCAACAAATAAAAAGCCCAAAGATAACAAAATCTATACATATAGCTTAGGGGTGTTAAAAATATCACAAAACCCACTCAGAACTCATTCGATTTTTGAATCGACTCGAAATTGGTTCGAAAAATTTGAATCGAATCATGAGCTAAGGATTTTGGCTCGAAGGTCATTTCGAGTTGGACCTAACTCGCTCGAAATATAATTTGGTTTGACTCCAAAGGGGGTTAGATTTTATTCCTATGAACCTTATTTAAGTTAAAACATAACTTAAGTATAATTTACTTAAATAAAATATAAGAATTTTTTAAATAGGGTGTGTTAGTTGTAAAATTAAAATAAATAAGTATGTATCATGTAATATTTAACTTTACGGTGTCTAATAAATAAATATTGAAGTTTTTTGTGTCATACGGATAAAAACCCCAAAATATTAATATATAATATGAAGATATATATAAATAAAATATTATTATATATGAGTTACCTAGTGGTTTAGTGGTAGAGTGAATGAGATTTAAGATTTATTTTTCTCAAGATCTAGAGATCAATTTTTCTTGAACATATAATATTAAATATTTTTTTTGTAATTACGAGCTGATTTAAATCATAATTTGAGCTGGCTTGAATCATATCCATTTCAATTTAGGACCAATTTTGAGCCGAGCCAAACTCAAATTTTTTGATTTCAAGTTGACTTCGACTCGCTCGAAACTGGTCCAATAACAGCTCTAATATAACTACATTATAATAATAATATACCCTTCTCGACTTTTTGTCTAAGATCAAGTGTACATTGCAATAATAAAATATGAAAATAAAATAAAAGTATAATAATAATAATAATAACAATATCATCGTCAATGTAAATGTCATGGATGCTTCGCGTTGCTCTTGTTTGGCTTCAGGACTACAGTTGTCCTACCCAAGAGCAAAATAGTACTTAATTTAAATAATAATAATAATAATAATAATAATAATAATAATTTTTTTAATTATATTCTATACAAATATTAATATAAATAAATTATATTTTATTTCATACCTAATAATTTTTAATAAAAATATTAACTTCATTTCACATCCCTAGCAAATGAAATATTTTGATTTAGAATATGAAATAAAATTGATAGTTTTATTAAAAATAATTGAGTATGTGAAATAAAATAATTTTTTTTAAATTATAATACATGTAAGATATAATAAAAATTTATTTATTACTATTATTATTTTTTAATTGAATACTATTTTGGTCATATTGTAGCCTTGAGCATGACCAAAATAATGTTGCCGACAAATAAGCTAAATGTGCAAGCACATTAAATTTTTTTGGCTTTAAATAATATTTTGTTGACTTTTTTAAATAAATTTACATGACAAAAGATAAATTTAATTTAATATATTAAAAATTATGTAGAATAAAAAGTAAATTTAATTGATATATTAAAAATTACATAAAATTTAAAACACGTGTAATATATTTTAAGGGATTTTTACATACTGAACATGAAATTTACACAAAATTACGTATTTCACAATTAATTCATAAATATTACCACTATCACACCATATTCATTTAAATTTTACGCATTTTACATATTTCATATATTTTATATACTTTATAATATTATATATAAATTAAAATGCATAAATTCATTAATATTTAAATTCTAATATATATTTTTATTTTTTACTGTAAATACATCAATTTTCTTACTTCAATTAAAAATTATAGTCATGTGAATTTAAATTCGGCACCCTAATTAGAAATTTTAAATAGGATAAATAAATTAAAATACATAAATTCATAAATATTTAAATTATTATTTATATAAATTAATTTATTTATAGTATTTAATTAATATATTAATAATATAGTTAAGATCAAGTCCAATTTAGAAATGTGAGTTCACCATCAAAGAATATGGTGTGAAATATGTGAAATGCGTAAAAATTTAAATGAATATAGTGTGATAGTGGTAATATTTACGAATTGATAGTGAAATACGTAATTTCGTGTAAATTTTATGTCCTGTATGTAAAAATCTTTATATTTTAATGCTAAAATTAATATAAGATGAGAGTTAATATAAGATGAGAGGCATAACATAATTTTTATATATTATTTTAATAAAAATAAATTTGACAATTTAACATTTTTGGCTTTTGATAAAATGGGCTCTAAGTTTTTTTTTTTTTTTTTGCAATTCATTGATGATATTAGAAAATTATGGTTGAGGAAAAGGATCTACATGAAAGTTTCAAAAATATATGCCTAGATAAAAGGAAAGCTAAACATAAGGAATCAAAATGAAAATTCATATTTATTAATAAAAAAATGAAATGCATATCTTTGGAAATTATAAAGCGTGTGCTTTAAGAAGCACAATACTAATGTGCTAAAAGTCTATCAAACATCTTATTAAAGAAAAAAAAATTCACTTCTTTTAGCCTATTTTCGGAAAAATATATTTTTATTTAAAGTTGAATCAAGACATTTTGAGTGAAGTTAGGGGGCGTTTGGTTCAGTGTTATCTCAATATCAATGTTATTTAGATGTCATATTATCTAAATATCATTGTTATTCATCAATGAATATTTATTTGATTCAATATTATTGTATTAGAAAATATCAATGCTATCCGAATTATTTTTGTTTAATTGAAAGTTATTGACATTATAATGACAAATTGACGGTGTTATCTTCAGATGTCGCTCGATTTGGGGTGACATCTAGATGTCAGCGTGTAATGATGTTTTTGTAATTAATTATAATGTTAGTTAAAGATATCATTAAACCAAACAATTACTTTTTAAAGATAACATAACATAACATTGAGATAACACTAAACCAAGCACCCCAAACCAAGCACCCCCTTATATAACTTGCACTTTATATATGGACTATTTTAATAAGTCAAATTTCATTCAAAATTTAAAATTTAATTTTGTTTTATATTATATATATTTTAACATAAAAAATAAATTTGTTCTATATGTTAATTTTATAAACCCACTTAAATAAATACTAAATATATTTTAGATTATATACATATACATTAAATATGTAGTAAAATGTTATCTTAAAGATACATGGTAGGGACAGCATATACATATACATGAACAAGTACAGATGCAAGTGTTGAGCAAATGCTCCTTTTATTAATTTAATTCATTTTCTCTTTAGAGCTCGTGATTTCATGTACCACGTTTTAGCTACTTTTTATATTTTGGGAGATTGTCACTCTCCATGAATAGCCCTCAGTAAGTATATTCATAAATATCATCGTATCAAATATTATGTAATGTCCTTTATATAGTGACAAACATACTAGATTAGAAGCTATTATTATAACCAGATTTATTAAGTGGAATATGAGATTTCCAACCTCTACTAAAGTCCAGAATATGTAATATGAGAAAATCTTATAATGCTTGTCTGGTCCTCTCTTTCTATCAATCTGAGAGTGAAAATTAAGTTGTGCTGAACTTCAATTCTGTATTTCAAAAACTCTATAGAGCTTCTTTCAAAAATATGATGTGAACTTCATGTCATTATCTCACAATATAGCAATCAAAACCACCTGCATGTAGTCTTACAATCTAGTTTAAATACAATAGTGCGAGCTTATCAACTAAATATGTAGCCTTCATAGGTTAAAAGTGACCTGACTTACTCAATTGCTCCGTTGTCACCCAATTGGCATCGTGCCCCTTTTGTGATTTAGGTGTCTCAGTAATAAAATTCATGACTACTTCTTTTCCCTTCTACATAAAGATAGGCAAGGGTTGAAGTAAATCACTTGGTCATTGGTACTTATTCTTAATTTCTTGACAAGTTAAATACTTGTTAACTACATCTATTATATCTCTCTTTATTTTTGGCTATCAAGCAAAGTGCTTTTGATTTTTAGACATTTTGTTCATGCCTGGATAAATTGTATTTTTTGATTTGTGATCTTCCTGAAAAACTATTTGCTTGAGTCCATCTGTCTGATACGCACAACCTATTTTGGAGCCTCAGTACACTCCACTCATCTAACATATATAAATTTAGTCGATTAATCTTCCCTAATTTTCTTGATTAGCTTCTGTATAGTAGGATCCCTACCTTGCCCTTCATCTACTAATTAAAACTAATTTGGTCTCAACTAATTGAAATAAGTAGGTAGTGCTCCTAATGGATGCACATATCAAGGATAGCTTTGGCATCTCAAACATGTGCCTATTGGTTCCTCCATTGTTGTGATGTTTTGATGTTTAGAAATTAATTTGAATAAGATTATAAATAATGAATTTGTTTAAGTGTTGTTAATTTTAGGAAAGAATGAAAGTTTGGGCACACAATTCATTAAACTATGATTTCACTATCTTCAACCAATCCATTGATTGATCATAGTTATTTAATTGATCAAAGTCAGAGAACGATTATAGCTTGATCGTTCAAAAGTAAACTTCAGATTGTAAAGCTTGTTTGATTGATCAAACTGTACTTTATCAATCGAAGATAGTGTCCCTTTTAGCTTGATTAATCTGAGCCTTATTGTCAACTAGAATTTCTGTAGGTATATATTAATCGATCAACTAATCGATCGATCAGTTGATCAATCACACTTGACAGAAATCTAGTCGTTAAACTCCAATGACTAGTAATTTAATCGATCAAACACTTCCAGCCTCTAGTTGTAATACTCATTGGAGCCTCCACTATTTAAGAGGAGTTGGCTACTAATTGGGTTTTTCCTTGGCATTTTGTGAATAAAAAAGCTCTAAACTAATTCACTCACCTCTTATAACTCCCAAAAAATCAAAGTCCAATTAAAAGGTGATTAAGCAAGGATTCAAGAAAGTTGTGCTTAAGCTCTCTCTCTTCCTTCCTCATATTCAAGTCCAATCTTTGAGGAGAAGAATGAGTTAATTCTTTGTCTTTCACTTATAGGGGAGCAAAGCCCTATGAGTTGGAGTTTGTTACCTTATACGGGATTCTCCGCCTTAGAACAAATAAGTGTTTCATATATAGTTAGATTATTAATTTGGTTGGGGTGGATTAGCTAGTCACGAGATTGAACCAAACTACGTTACATTATGTGCCTTAATTGCATCTATTACTTGTTTTTGTGATCATTAATTACATATTGTGTATGTAATAGATTCTATTTTACTTCTGCTATATTACTTGCTCTATAAAATTATTTTTACACTAATCCTTTATGTAATAAAGTAAATTAAATTTTTATAAAAGTCTATTCACCTTCTTCTAGACCTATACTTAGATCCTACATTACTACTATCAATGAGATAGTTATAAATCCCCAAACAATTGCAACCTTATTAATAATCTTGTACAAGTAGTGAAAGTAAATTAAAGGAAACGGGCATGGTGGTACTATGTTCGTCATCTAACTACAAATATGAGATTATCATCGAACTCTAAATATTATGAATTTTATTAATCATATATATATAGAATAATATTATTATTTAAATCAAGCCATTAGCATCATTATTTGTAATAATTAAATTAATTTGCACAAACTATTATATATAACATGTGTATGCAACTTAATTAGATCCCTCTTATGTGTAGTTCAACTCTAGCTCTTATTCTCTTTAATTTAAATTTTTTATTTTTTTTTTATCTGTCATTCTTGCTCATGCTCTCTCTATAAACATGCTGATCTAAAGTGTAAGTACTTTCATGATCAGACCCAGTACAACAAGATAATGTATTCCACTTTGTGCCTCATATATATATAATATTCAACATTAAAACATCAACATATTTATATAATATTATTATTTGTAATAAAGATGTTGTTTGTCCCTAGTTAATTTGGGATTGAATATGCCATGATATAATGTTAATTACAAGAGTAATTTAGGAATAATTAACAATCATTTTCTCTTCCTCATGATACAAGAAATGCAAAAGCTTTTGCTTGTCTTCATTTATCAAACTTTAATAGAATTTGTAGTGGCATGCATATAAACAAAATCAATACGAATAGAGATCAAATGCATGCACATGAACACGAACAAAATCACACATATATACATACATAATGATTAAAAGAACTATGAGTTATTCTTTAATTTTGCAAAATTGTGAGTAAGAATTCGATATAAATTGTATAAAACTTTTTATGTAATGTTATATGTATATCATATGTTCTTATGTAGAAAATTAATTATATATAATTTTGCTACTAACATTGAAGTTCTTTTTTTGTTGATAACAATATTCTTTGAATATTATGTTTGTGGATAAACACAAACACAAGTAGATTTAAATGAACTTGACTATATTTGTCTGTAATTTATATTATCTAAACATTTAAATGGCAAGTTATTGTGTTTTCTCAAAAAAAATAAGCCTTTTAAAATAGAATATTAATTGTTTATGTTTTATGGCCTTAGCGCATGTAATTTGAAGAACATTGTTAAAGGCCTAAAGTCTTTATATATATACTATATATGCCTATGGTTATCGAGCTTATAATTAATGTGGGAAAATCACAAAAGATCGATGTTGCGTAAGATGAAATTATTGTTGTAAATATTAGATAAACCACATTAAAGCAATGTGATATAAAACTAGTTTGTGTAAAGATAAAAAAAAATTGTTTTAATTTTTAAGAAAACATGCAGATCCATTAGTAGCTAATGAAATGTTGCTTAATTTATAACCATTAAACAGAAAAAAAAAATGTATGAGATATTAATGATGAAGAAAGGCAACGTTTTGTGAATTTTATATTGCACATAATGCCTTCATATATGAAGTAGTACTTTAATAAGAAGCATTAATTCCAATCTGAACACAGTATTTATAATTTAAACATGAACTCAAATATATGTAGATTATAAGCACACCAACAAAAATAAAAATACAAAGAAAAAGAAGTAAGATAGAAGAAAAAATAGGAGAAAACTCACAAGCAAGAACGTTGAATTAATTAGAAGTAGAGGGCTCAGATAGAATACAAACCCTAAATAGAAATCACTTCAACCTTCTTCCATATATCAGATAAGTGGTTAATGGATCGACTCGGACCAGGATGCTTGATTCCCCCAAAGAGTCTCTTTCTCTCTTTCTCTCTCTTTTTTTCTCTCCTTCCCTCATGAGCTTTCGTCTTAAACTCATAAGCAGCTAGCACAGCCTCTTCTTCTCTTTCTCCTCTTTCTCTCTAGTCTTCCCATCATGATCAGCCTCCTCCTTCTGGTCCTCCTCCTAAGCTGCAGGAGGTGATGATGATCATAACTAGGCAGTAATAATGAAGTGCAAGGAGACATGATGATCAAAGTGAGAGGAGAGATCTAATATGATCAGAAGAATGAGGAAAGAAATGGGTAATGAAGATCTATAGCTTCTCTCTCTCTTGATCTTGAAGGCAAGGAAGCAAGTTTTCTCCTAGATCTCACATGGGGCTTATGATGATGGGCATGACTGCAACTTATTCTCCCACTCTAGATCTTTATTCTTATTCTCTGATGAGGGAGGCAGCAGCTATTAAATTAGAGGGGAGTGCGGGGCCATGGGTATTTCTCCCTGCTGCCTTGGGTTCAGTTCAAACAAACAAAATGGCAGGCTAGTCCACTCACTTTTTTGTTCACAGCATAGGTGTTATATAGAAAGACAGAAAGACCAGAGGGGAACGGTGCGGCAGGCGCAGGGGGGGTTTTGCGGGATGACTGTGGCAACCTCCTACTAGCGACTGGCTACAAGCTCTACACTCATGCCACTACTACAGCAGAAGCGATGGGAGCACTCATCGCGATGACAGCCGCCCAAGAGTGGGCGGATACGGCGGACGGGATTTGGATAGAGGGCGACTCTGCCATCACTATTGCGGACCTTCACCGGACAGCCAGAGGACACCCTCCCGACAAGACCATGGCCCAGATTGCTGAGCTTTTTTGTGCCTTCAAGGCATATAGGATATCTCATGTTTATAGAGCCGCTAATAGAGCGGCAGACTTTGTAGCTTCATTTTCTTGTTTCGATGACACAGAGTGGCGTAGGAGCATGTCCCTCCCACTCGATTTTTGTGCGATCCTCAACGAGGATCGAATCTTTTGTACCTGATGTATCTTTTTACTGTTATAGTATTATAGGCTACGACCGAATTTCAAAAAAAAGAAACAGTTAAACTTGCAATTTATCTACAAAGGATAGCCTACATATACATGAGCCATTATAATTTCTAGGGTTAATAGCATTCGAGTTCCATTTATTCGCTCTTATAAGTGCATATGAGTTCGTAGATTGATTCATCAGTTAGAGTTAAAATACTTGTGTTCTTCACTCAACGTTACTATAAATGTAACTAATTTCATATATTTTTCTTACTAGCTATCAAGATAACATTTAATTGTTATAAAAAAAGACTGATTAGCACTTTTATTTAAATTGGTATAGCAGTCTGCTTAATTTGAAAACTAGAAGAACTTATAATATGCATATAATATATAATTCAAATTAAAGCTATATATTTTCCCTAATTTCTATATACAAAAAGTTAGAAACACAAATATATTATTATTGTACCTAGTTATATGTTGGTATGTAAGATAAGATATGTAGGCCAAGGCATAATATATCCAGGAGCTTCCTGGATGAAATGCTCTAATTAAACCAATCATGCTTGAGTGGTCAGCAAAAAGTTCAGATTGAGCGAAGCACAATCCGAACTAATAATGCGAACTCGAACTCTCGTTTAAGAAACAACTAAATACTCATTAATTATTTGAATCAGATGAAAATGGTAATTGGTTCGATTAATTGATTTTTTTTTAATGATGTTTAAGTCGTGCCAATTATCTCTTACATCCACTGTCCTTACACTTAAGTTGACCCCAGTAGAAAACACTTCAGAGCTTAGCACACGCGCTGACCAGCCTTTGCCTGTTGCTTTTGAGCCTTCTCAGCTTTCTCATCTCCTTTTCCATCAAGAACTGGTGAAAGGCTAAGGATTCTGCCCTTTTGGTTTTCTTTTACAGCCTTTCTAGGCCTTTCAACTAGGTCGGTCTACAGACGACGGGTCGATGAGTCGAGTTTGAATTATTTCTGGAGTTTGATCGTCTAACCAACCCGATAAGCTCTAGAGCTGGCAATCAGAGTCTTCAATGATGTATAAAAATTTGATTAGTTTCAACAATCCAAAAACTTCGAGAAAATATCAAGCAATGTTTTCTTCTAAACATGTTGTTGGTAACGAATCTCTAATTTGAAGAATATTTCATGCATGTAGGTGGTAGATGAGTACTGACCTCTTTGGTTAGTTTGGTGGTATCAATCTATAGTTTGAATGCTGCCTTCAGGATTACTGAAACTTTCTCTCAGATTTAGCTTAAGAGAGATTCCTTAGAAAAGTAGTTCATATGGAGCTAGGCCAAACCTTAAGACATATTGTATCCATTTTTGTAGAATTACGCATGTAATTAGGATCACAAATAGTGCTGCTAGCCATCTAGCTGACAATATTAGGCGATTTTGACACATGGAGGGAGGGGGGAGGGGACAAAGCTTTAAAATTTTTTGAATTTGAGTTAAATTAATTGACTCACTTTGACTCCACTCAATGCTAGGAGCTGTTGTAAAGTTCAAACTTGACTTGAAACTAATATTGTGTAATACACTTGAATACGAACAATGAAGGTGATTAACGCTTAACTCTATCTGAGTACATAGTAGATTTTAGGTCAATTATCTTGATGATATATATACTTGACTAATTTCTAGACATATTCACCTTAAAACATGACAAATCAACTACAAGTAGAAAATTGTACCTAACCTAATATATAGTCACCTTAATTAATGAACCAAAACAACGATTGAGTATAGTTTACATTGCATGAGCTTGAGTCTGGTCAACTCTCAGACACACCCAACTTTCAACACTATCCATGGTCGTCTTCACTAACAAATGTGTAAAATCGCTATTGGTCTAGAAGAGAACATTGAATAAACTCCAAATTAAATTTTTATAGTATTAGTGCATTAATATTAATAATAGAGCAATGAAATATATAAAGGCAAAGCAATGAACAATAATAAAGAATTAAAAGGAACACTAGATCTAATATGGTTCAACTCATCTTTGAGCCTACTCCAGTACCCCAACCAAAGCAATTTGTCAATGTGATTAAATACTTCTTTAGTCAAAAACTGAGAAGCCCATACACCTCTTCTATTACCTAGCTAAAGGCCCTCTTCATAAGCAAGTGAAAGCACACACTTTTCACTCCAAGCCTATCTTAGAAAAACTTTCGCTCTTTACAAAAATAGTGAATGAAAGCAAAGAGAAATAGAATCTCAAAAATTACGACAAAAAGTGAAAGATGAGCTCACTTTCTCCTTCAGAAATGAAACTTGTATGCAAAGAGATGGGAGGATGAGCACTTGAAGACTTATTAGATCTTTAACCAATTGCTTAATCTCCGCTAAATTGAACTTTTTTTTTACCACTTGAGAGCTTGAAGGAGTTATGAGGGTGGTTAAGAGCAATTAAGAGTCCAAAAAGTTAAGAAAAAAACTCGCAAAATATAATGAATAGTAAAATTACTATAAAGTAGCCTTTGATTAATCAATTGTTTAATCAAAGGACTAGCCTATATATTCAAACAGCTATAATCTAGGCAGCTTTGATCGATCAAAGTCCCTCGATTGATTAAATGATCGAATAATTAGACCTATAGCAATACAAAACTGTGTCATCCTTAGATCAACCAAGTGATCGATTAAACCAAATCCTCTTCTATCTTTGATTGATAAAGAGAGCATTGATCGATCAATTAATCGACCAAACTTGCTTCAACTCTTGAAAAACAAGCCCTTCACTTGATCAATGAAATATGCCTATTCACCAATTTTGATCAATCAAACTATCATGGTTGGTCAAATGATTGATCAGAGCCTACACGATGAACCTAAAAATGCTCGAGTGCTCAACCATCAGCTCATCCTACTAGAGCATAACCATCAGCTCATGAGAGGATGAAAATTCAATTCATAACGAAAGAAAACAAAAAGGGTCTTCAAGATTCACACGTCTCAATCCATATCAATTTTATCGAAGCTTGATTCCTATTTAAATTAATAGGCCATTCTAACTTGTTCGCAAAAAATAACAACTTAAGACTCTCTGTGATTCACATACTAAGTCAACTTGTTAGCGATTAGTTAAATTAATTACTAAACATCAAAACGTCATAACTATGTTTTAGAATCTAACTGAGTTGAATTTTACACTAACTAAAATTTACTCAAAATTTTATAAGATTTGAAATTAACTAGTTCTAAATATAGATGTTGAGCAATATCTTCTTCTCTATATTAGATCAGATAGACATATTATATAGTCAAAATGTGACCACACATATATAGGAGACACGAAACTCGGATTCAAGAACAAGAAAGACATATCCGACTACTCGGTAGGCGATCGACCCATCCAGAATCAAACACAAAAAATGAGGATACACTTAATACAAATTACAAAGTTGAATTTTATACCGATAGTTTGACCTACACATGATCCTAAACACATTCAGTGAACATATGGCTTGTTCTCATAGCTTAATCCAACATTCCCACTGTAGAGGCTTTGGCCTCGTTTAGTTCGAGATATTTTTTTGATTCAATACAAATTTTAACTGTTAAAATTAGTTTTATTGCACATTTAACATAAATACGAACATTAGGGTCAATTTTATTTCACATCTTATACACTTTCTAATATTAAAATAAAGTTCTATGATATTAAACTTAAAAAATAAAGTATTTTTTTTGTGTGCAAAAAAAGTTCAAATCAAATGAAACTTTTGGCTGTTCAATTATGGGGTGACAACTCAACCTAAGCTATAGTATTTGCCAAAAATGAGACTAGACTTTAATCTTTCATTCTTTCTATTAAAAGTCAATAGAGTAAATAGTTTGTTCTCAAAATTTCATAATTATTGCATTTTTTTTCATTATTTTTTCAACATTTGATATTTTGATTTGCTTCATGAGATTTCTATGGTCTGACCTATAGATCCTTTAGTCTTGTTGTCATATTGCCTCCTTTATGCATTATTCAAAAGTACAATGTAAGAATATTAAAATAATATAAATAAATATTTAAAAATATTTAAACTATAAGTAGGGCTATTGTCCCAAGGATAAAGACCTTATATGACTATTATATACAGGTTATGGACGGCACTTTTCCTCTCTCAAGTGTATTTGACTTTTATTTAGAAATTATAGGAGTTCACATATATATCGCGTTGCAAATAAGGTAGTCGATTATATTGTTTCTATTTCCTATGACAGTGATGTCCAATAAGAAGGGGAAATGCCCTTTCTATACGATCTTCATGCCATCATAAATTAGGATCGTCAGTTTTGTATTTGATGTATTGCTCTATTTTTGAGTAATTTAGGCCTAGACTGACTTCCAAAAAAAATAAAAGGCCAATAACTATTACAAGTTAATTAGTGACTAGCCACCATTGTCAATGCAATTGGGGCTTATCAACATTGTCGTTTGATGATGATCGAAGTATCGTAAGTTACTGACGGATCGAACAATCATTGAGGCACTTGGACAATTGTAAATGAATAGGATGTTTTCATGAACTCTTAACTATCCTAAGTATTTGCAACTCTAGGCAGAATTTCAAAGAGACACTCAATAAGTACCCGCACACCTACAATTATCCTTATAACATACTCTCTCAAAATAGTGCATAGATATCTGCGAAGGCAAGTGCTAAATCCAGCGCTCGCGAGTGATGAGTCTGACTAGGTGGTTGTGAGTTGCGGCGAGGTGGTCGCGAACTCTGGGATGCAGGTAACTCTGATACCAATTTGTAAATGAATGAGTTGTTTTCAACCTTAACTTTTTAGGTATTTATAGCCTGCAACAGAATTACAAAGAAATAATAAATACCCTCACACATACAAGTACCCTAACAACATGGACACTATCAATGGGGGATACAAGGGGTTCCAATGATTGATCATATACCTCTCACTTGAACGAGAGTGTCACACGATAGGAGTTGATGAGTCCTATCAGTGGACGAGTTGCCGCTAAGTTCGTCAAGTGACCATGTACTCGACCGTTATTAAGGATTGATAAATGGCAGGCCAGTGACAAAGCCATAGTCCACATTATTTGGCCAATCAAAGAATAATTTTGGAATAATTTTTACATTTTAAATTAATAAAAGGGGGCATTTGGTTGAATGTTATATCGATATTATGTCATATTATTTAGGTATTCAATTTTTGATATCTAAATGTTATTTTTAAGTGACATTTTAACTATTTTTTACGTCGTTATCTAAATAAGTTATCCAAACAAACAATAAAAATGTATAGATAATAAAACATGATACCAAGATAATAATATTGAACTAAACCCCACTAAAATAACGTTAACCCAAAATTAATGATAAAAATAAAGAAAATGGATCTATTTAATATAATAGTGGTAACTCAAGAGACTTAATACAAAGTTTAAAAACATTAAGAATGAACCTGAGGGGCCGATAATAATTTATACTTATGAAATTCAAATATGTTCTACCTATATAAAGACTAAATTTCAAATATAATTCATTTTATGATAGATTATATTTAAGTTTTTTTTAGTTTAAAGTATATTATCATATATGTCTATAATTCTAAACTTTTTATATCTAAATATTTTTAACATTTTTTTAATAATTACTAAAATTTAATTTCTCTCCTTTGCTCGCAAGCCAGGGAGAGAGTGGTTGACAAAGATGAAAAAAGAAGAGGGTGGGAGGCCTCCCAACCCCCTCCACTGACGGGGTGTCCCACGCCCCCCTCCGCACATTGGCGTCCCCCAACGATTGACGATTATATATCAATTCGAAATAAAAAATTTTGAGCTCAGCTTGGCTCGACATCCGTTCGAAATCAAAATAGGTTATGATTCGAGCCAGCTCGAATCATGATTCGAACTGGCTCGTAATTATAAAAAAAATATAGAAATTTTATATGTTCAAGAGGATTTAATTCCTAGACCTTCAAGAAAATAAGCCTTAAATTTCATCCACTCTACCACATAAAATGACATTTTATTTATGCTATACATATAATTTTGAATCAAAATCGAATCATGTTTCGAGCGAGCTAGGGCCAACTCGAAATTAGCTCGAAATGAACTTCATGCCAAAGTCCTTAGCTCATGATTCGATTCAAAATTTTCGAACTGATTTCAAGTCAATTCAAAAATCAAACGAGTTTCGAGTGAGTTTCTTTCAGATATTTTTAACACGGCGATAGTGTGGTAGCCCTAAGTGGAATTGTGAGTGCTTCTAGCTTTTGGCTCTCCCATTTCCCTCTGTTTTTTAGGGCATTTTAAAATTCTAGTTCTACGGGAGCGGGTCTCCTTTTGATAAAGAGGCCGCATAATTGAAAGGCCAGAGAGGTGATGGCCACATGCAACTGGAATGTAAAACTAGGGGCGGCAATATATGATTCGATTTATGAATTTAACTCGAATTTAACTCATTTGAATGCAGATCATAAATTTTGACTCATTTATTATTGAGTTTTGGTTCGTGTTGGGCAATAATCGAGTTGGGTAAAATTTGAGTTGAGCATTTATCAAAAAAATACTCTATAAATGGGTCGAGTCAACCCACTAACTCGACTCATTTATTAATCGGGTCAAGTTTGATTCGAATTGAGGCTATTCGGGTCGGATTAGATAAAACAGAAGATCCACCCATTTATGAGCTTTATTACATCGTGATCAGCATAATCTAGGCAAAAAATATGACAATATTATATTTGAATCAAACTATAATTGAAAAAAAAAATATTTTTTTTTCATTAAGGTTTGAATATCAATCTTTTGCTATTTTGATAGATTTTGTTCACAAAAAGTATGTAATTGTTTGAAACTTATGTAGTCGAGTTCTAGTTTGAATTATTTTTTAATTAGTGACTCGTTGAATCTGACCCCAAGTAAGCCTGACAACCGCACCAGAACTGGAACCAGTTCCGAGTCCACCTGAAATTGCTAGGGTAGGTGGAGTATCGGGACTAGCTCCACCCGCCCAAGCCCAGTAGAACCAGTGGTTCTGATTCTACAGAAAATCGATTCGGGACCGGTTCGATTCTTGGCCTCCCATTAAGCACTTGAAACTGGTAGGGTAGGTGGATCGGACCGGTTCAATTCTTTTGCGGCCCGTTGGCCCTGACTCCTTAATTTTATTTTATTTTATTGCTTTTGGTTGCTACCCATTTGGATTGTCGATCGTTGCCATCCCCAACGGGCATAAAACAAACGCGGTGACAGTTTTGTAAATATTTTTTTAAAAATTTATGTGATTTATTTTAAAAATTTCTTAAATTCTGAAAATACCTCTTCTAAATTAGGAATCCATTTTGAATGTCATAATGTTTGAAGCTTGAAATTTGCATAACACTTGGCATGAATTTTGTTTAATATGAATTTTAATTTATCTACTTAATATGAGATTTTAACCTATAAATTGGATTATAATTAAAATTAAATTTTACAAAAAATAAGCTCTTCTTTTGTTGAGAAGATGGGGAAGATGATAGGTAGGGTTTTGCAGATAAAACCTTTTAAGAAAGTTTTTTTTGATTGAAATTGTGAAAGAAATAAAATTATTTTAATATTATACTGTGAAATAAAATTATTTTAATGTTATACTATAAAATAATATAAATTTAATTATTACTAATCTGCAAAATTTTGTAGATGATCTGATGTGTTTTTAGTTTCAGTTGTTTTTGTGAAATATCACATTTTAAAAAAGGATAAATAGCATCTGGGTCTCTTTAGTTTACTTGTATAGGCAAATAGATTCTTCAAATATTTAAATGTGGCAAACTAATCTGCAAATTTGATGAAATATGTACGTAAGTCCTTAGGTCATAACAAATGCTAGAAATCACCTCTCTCTTCTCCCGATCGCCGCGCACGGGTGACGCCGCCAACTCCCGGCGGCTACCGCCAGAGCCGCCGCCGGTAGGTCGCACATGCCGCGCAGCCGCCGCGGGCCGGCGGCATCGCCCGTGCGCGGCGATCGGGAGAAAAGAGAGGTAATTTCTAACGTTTGTTATGACCCAAGGATCTACGTGCATTTTCATCAAACTGGAGGACCAGTTTGCTATATTTAAATATTTGAGGGACCTATTTGCCCATACAAATAAACTAGAGGAACCCAAATGCTATTTACCCTTTAAAAAAAGATAATTTCATACATGTCATTATTATTATTTGTTATTAAATGCTTAATGTTCAAATTTTTATATCAGATTCTGATAAAGAGAGACAAGTGGATGGTATGATATGCATTTTTTTTTGGGCCTAATATGTATAAATATTTAAAAATTGATAAAATAAATTGATATATATAGGTTCTGATTTAGATAACATAATTTAACTGAATTGCAGGAGTCCAATTATTTGTGCTTTGAAAACTAAGATATTAACTTTGTTGCAGTGAAGGAATGTATTAGTGGCATGGTTTGAAAAATATGCACACATTTTCCTCAATTTTACTTTCTAAAATTTTTATTCCTTAATATAATATTAGTATAATTTCTTTCAAATTTACTAGATAAATAATTTTAAAAATATCTTTTTTTTTTGTATGTATGCTTATGTGAGATAAAATGTATGCAATATGAACATAAATTTAGTAGTAGTTAAAATGCCTACAGCCTCTATGGCAATTTCTTTCTTTACGCATTATTTGAACTTACAGATTACTATTTAAAAACTTAAAAATGAAGTTTATTTGCAACATTTAGTGATCCAAATGTAGAGGTATTGTCTGCTTTGGCTTTAGAAAAAACTGCGTGACCTGAGTACTTTCTAAGAAGTTATCCATCCCAGTGCTACTCCAGTCAAAACAAGCTTAACTATAGAGTTTTCCATCATTAGCCTCATGGTTTTGTGTCAAAAGACGTATTTACTTATACAACGCAGAATCTCCCTCCCTTTTTGATGTGGGATAACTCATTTCTGTGCCCCTCTCACCACTCATTATTCGGCTTAGAAGTCTGTCATGAATCGCACTTTACCTCAGTGATTTATTTCTATTAAAACATCACCCGTCGATCACTCCTCGTTTTCTTCGGCCACGAGTGTCACACTATCGTTCAGATCTTTCAGGAGTTATACAACCCCATCACTCTTCGAATCCCATTTTATTAAAAAAATGCACAACACAGAAGTATTTGAAATAAAAAAGAATATACTGATCACTGACCAGAGACACATTGCATACAAACATAGGACTTATTTATTACTGATAATCAACTTCGAGATCAATAAATTATGCAATTTAGTAATTCTTAATAAAAAAGTTCATTCTTTTTCTCTAATCCAATTATGTGAATTATGAATATGAATCCTTTCCCTTTTTTCTCAAGAGCAAATGATTCACAGCAGGTGTCAGTTCAAATCGACAATTCTTGTTGATTCAGTTTAAGCTGCTCATCGTAATAGCGTGCTTCTGCTAATTTCCCCATCTGATAAAATATGAGTTATATTTTGTCTGCTTAACTTGACATCGGTGGAATGCTACCTCTAATTCTTGTATGTTCACTCGAGCCAAAATTCCCCTCACTTAATAACCATGAAGTTGTGGAGTAAAAAAAATAAAAAATAATTATGTCAAATCAATAAAGCCCACTAAGAAACGTTGGGCCAAACCCAATTATGCTGCCATGGTTTATTTAAAAAATGTATTTTTTAATTCAGAAATTAATTAAATTGGTTGTTAAGTTTGGTTAAACTCAATAATGAACAAATTTTATGGGCTTTTACATCTGTCATCCTAAAAAGGAAATTTATTTTAATTAACTATTTACATTTTTGCATCACATTAATTAGTATTGTTCAATTAAAAATTTTAATGGATTCAAAATTAATCAAAATTTTTAGGTATTAATTATCGTAATATGTTATAACAATAGCTAGAGGTAATTTGTAATTTGGTATTTTATTAGAATAAATATATTAATAATTAATGGAGTTGATCAAAAAAATTAAATTAAATTATCAAATTAAAATATAATTCAGCTAATATTTTGTCAGACATAATAAAAAAATTAGATCAATTTACTCTCTGATTTACACTCACCAAAAGAAATTGCAGGTTATATTAATATTGACGTGAGATGTAGGGTATTCCAAAAAATACATAAAGAGAATTCCGAGTGACGACGATACGCAGTGAGTTAAGCTTGTTGATTGAGATTTAGGTGAGAATAAAATGCATCTAAAGCAACACACAGAGAGGTTTAAGGTGGTTCAAGGAAGAAATTCTCTACGTCCACCGAGCAGCCGGATGATTGATTTTGCTAGAGAAAGGAAAATTGTGGTCGAAAGGACCAGTACAATGAGTTAATAGAAGAAAGAGAGCAAAAGAGAGAGAGAGAGAGCGCTTTCTCCTATCTCAAGCTCTCGTTTGCAAAGGTGATAGAAGAAGAATTCAGCTCTCCGGAAAAAAAGGTTTGTCCCTTCTTGAATCTTGTTCAAGGGCTTTTATAGGTAACGGGTGGCACAGCTTCATCTTATTTTTCTTGAAGGGAAAGGAATAAACAAACGCTGAGCCCATGCCGCTGTCGGTTTTTGAGGGAACCAGTACCAGCAAAAGGAGAGCTAGGCTTTTTGATCTTAATACTGCTTCTAGGGATCTGTGAGGATTGGAGCACGCGAGTTATTGATTTACGTGTCTAATACGGAAAAAGGCGCAGTCGGGCCACGCCGACTGCGACAGGTGCAGCTGAGGAACATCGTCATCGATGTTTGCTAGAGGTGGTCCTGGATCGTCGTGAACAATGTTTGGCCAAACCCGCGTGGTCGAAGTTTGACCGTGTTTTGAGATCTGCGAGAAATAAAAGCAAAATAAGAAGTTAATGTCACCTAGGAGCCACGTTTATGGCTGGGATGCAGCGTTGGAACCACATGTTAATAATTAAAAAATATTTTTTTTAAGTTTGTAATTTATTATTTTAAAATAATATAATTTTATAAATTTTTTGAATAGCATTTGACATCAAAGCGGTCAATTTTTTTATTATGTTCAATATATATTAGTTGAAAAATATTTTAGTTTGATGGTTTAATTTAAATATTAATCAGACTCAATAAATTATTTGATGAAATTATTAAATATTCAATTTATTTTAAAATAAAATTATTTTTAGTTATTATTGAATTATATTATAATTATTATTTCTCAAAGTTTTGGATAATTTCGAATTCGTTTTGTGGTTAAATTTTTTTTAAAACTTATAATATATTTAATTATATAATTTCTTTTTAAAAATTCGCCGCTTCCAGCTACCTAATACAATTTCGCGAGGCCCGTCGTCTTCCTCGTTGCTTGCCGTCATCAACGTCCACCGTACGACTCATGGTGCTTCAACAAGAGACCTCAACGCTCGAAGAGGACGACGTGGATCTGGATGAAGGTGTGGGTTCCACTTTTCCTATCCATTCTTGGTATTTATCGGCGGCTCCGTTGGGTTTTTGCAATCATTCATTGAGCCCTAGATGGAGACCAGCGCCACGGCATCGCCCTCTTCTTCTCCAGCGTCCCTCTTCCGATTTGGCCGCCTTTTCTTGTTCGTCTTCTCTCCGATCATTCTTCTATCGCCGGCCGCCGCGGACGCCCGCGTTATCCGTATCCCACCCAAGCCTGAGCCAACGGAGGCCGCTGCAACTGCGCGCTGGCTAACGGCGCAGAACTCCTGGGGCGTCCTCAGGTCCTCTTCTCTTCTATCTTTCTTATTTATCTGGTCGAACTATGGCATGTTAACAGATTGAGTTGCTTTTTTCCGATCTATTTCTTGATCTGAAGATAGTTTTCTTGTGAAAGAATTTTCTTTCTGCACAATTTGTTGAAAGATAACATTATGTTAGATTTTAAATGATTATGGCTGATTGACCTTTTTGGTTTGGACTTTGTTGTGGCAGTACAATCTCCAGTCATCTTGGAGGAGCTCCGTTTGGGTATTCTCTGGGAAAAAAGGAGCTCTTATTCTGAAAGCATTTAGTATTTGGTGTTGATTAGTACTGTTTTCCTTTGGTGTAGCAATGTCGTTTCTTTCAGTGATGGATTACCTGGTAGCGGGTGTGGGATTCCATACTTCTATCTGACAGAGTTGGATCCTTCTGCAAGGGACATATTGAATGATTCAAGATCTTCTTTTACTGTGAATGAGTATCCGCTTGGAACTTGTGGCAATAAGGATCCCCAAAACCCAACATGTGCCAAGCTTACCCTCACAGGAAAGGTATGCTACATAATATTTATGTTTAGCTGACTTTTAATTTTTGTTTATCACTGGCCTAAAATAAGGCTACGCCTCATAGAAGGCTCAAATTTGATTTTTTACTGAGGCTTATATCTGATAATTTGAATCATTTTTTATCAATTGTGGTATTGTTCTTTCTTAATGTTACTTATAGGAAAGATCAATTTTAAAGAAATTGCAAATGCTTTTTAAATTGTTTTGGCAAGGCCCTTATCCTGTTAATTTCTTAACCATCATTTTCGTCGTTTTGATGAATATTCAAGCCCTTTAGCTATGTTTTAGCAATATCATTGCTTATGGTTTGTAAGTTGAGTGTTTAGATGCTTATATGATGCAAGTGTAGAGTGGGTACTCAAAATTATTCAACACCACCGGCAACAACCACCCTGTGTAGGTCCAATGATCACCATAAACGTCCCTCCACATCTTACTCTCTATGGGCAGCACATCGTTGATGTAATCATTTCTTTGCGTTGTTATGTTTGCCTTGTTTTCCTACTTCAAACAAAGTTCGGAGATTGCTATTCGATCTCTTAATTTTGAAGTTTTATGTGCTTGTATTGTATTCTTTTTCCATTCATGTTTGGACAGTTTGTTCGCTTTCATATGCTGCAGCTGAAGAAAGTTGTATTAAGGTACAATGTCAATTTCTAGGTTTAGTATGCGTGACTATTGAACTGACCAAATCCCTGATTAGGAGTTTCTGTTCGTCCAATCCGTCCCGTCGTGAATTGCTTTTATTAAAGTTTAAGTGGTTACTTTATATCTCGTGTCTGTGAACTTTTGATGGCAATGCTGATAATCATCCTTACAGTATTATTATTTTTGTTTGTTTTTCCTGCTTTATTGCAAACCTTTGAAATCATCTGCTCTATTTAGATGCATGCTTTTTATTTGGAAGACAATCTGCATCTCTCTCTTATATGTTTATCCAAGATTATGCAAGGATTTTCTGATGTTGTAATGTGTGATGATATGCTACAACAACCAGATCCTGAACTAGTTGAGGTTGGCTAATAGTGTGACTTGATGGCATATTTCTGCTGTTTTTAGCTTTTAAATTTTCATTAAAGGTCTTTCGGCTGGGAATCTTAGGCATCAGCCGTTCACGTATCCTTCAAATTGTGATATGCGCTCAGAAAACTTTCACAAAGCGTCAACATGTTGCTTGTTCTAAATATGTAGAAATTTTTTCTCAGATTCTAAAATAAAAATGTCATTAGTTTATTCTTTGTTTCAATTCTGCGTTGCACAACCAACAACAACAACAACAACAAAAAATCATTATTGTCAAACCAGTTGGTTCATATTCATGGATCTTTCTTTATTAGTGCTAATACCAACAGTACCCTATAATGTGGCTAGAAAACTTTTTACCTTTTCCAATTCACAGAATACTTTTAATATAGTTGCTATTGCTTACTCTGTGTATTGAGTTGTGGTGTGCAATTAAGGTCTAGTTAGATATAACTGGGGTACTATGATATAAAATCTGATGCTACAAGTTGCTTGAGTTGATTGAAATCGATTTATTCTTTTATAATGCAGCTGAAACTAGTTAATAACCAATCCTCTGAAGCTGAATTTGCTCGAAAAGCTCTGTTCACAAAACATCCAGAGATGGAGGGTAATAGCAGAACCCATCCCGGCAAACAAAAAGGGGACATTTTTCCTTTATCATCTGAAGTTTTAAACTGATATCGGGTACTCCTAATCTACTTCTTTTTCATTTATTTCTTTGCTAATTGGCTGCAGGCTGGCCAAATGGCCACAAATTTGAGTTTTTCCGATTAGACATTGAGAATATATTTCTCATTGACTGGTATGGTGGCGCCAAACCTTTGACTCCAACAGAATATCTCAAAGGCCAAAAGTGAGTAAGAATTCTCAGTATAAATTATATCTGAACTATATTCTGTAAGCTTATACTTTCGATCGAAAATCATGTGTTTAACCCCCAGATTCCCAAAATTATTTATAGAAGGATAAACATAGTCCTGCATCATTTGAATACCCGTGGCAAAACTAAAGGGGATGTGAAAACATGAACTCATATCCGTCCTATAGTGTCTAAGCAATAAAGTTTTAGTTCAATTGGCTATCAGTGAATAAACCGTTTTCAAAGAAATAGGACCATAGCATACATCTTAAACTTCTTTTCAGATGTATATTTTTTTTTTCTGTCAGAGCTGATGCAGCCCTTTTATTGATTTATATTCTTGTAGGAATGAGAAGTACTTTTTTGGAATGAAAGTAACGCCCATAGCCAATATTCTTAGCGTTCACTGGACCTAAAATGACCTCGGCACCTTCCTTACCCCCCTACGAAACATTTACCCCGGGAGGAACAACCCTTACAGTTAAGAATGCAAGCGCCATAAGACTATAGTGGTATGTTATATATTCTCTTCTGTTCCATCTGTGCAAATGTAAGCAACCTGAGTTCAATAAGTGAGCTCAGGTGACATTTGTGTATTAATAATGCACATATATTTATTGAAAGGAACATTATTCTTCATGTGATCATGTCTCAAAAATTTGAGTTTGACATCTGTCCTTGTTGATGAGGGATAGCAGTAAGTATAGTTTGGGAAAGTCTGCCTCAAAGTTTTCCATTTCAAGTTGAACTTAGTTTTTGAACGAAATATGTATTATGCATATTTTAAATATTAATGTGTTGTAAAGTAAATTCATATTTTACTATCTATGCTTTAAATTCTTTCACTTAGTAGATCAAAAATTAAATATATGAAGTATAAATTTAGTTAAGTTAGAAGCATTTGTAATAGGGAAATGATAATTGATGATCAAATTATCAAAAAGAGCGAGTAGTTTAGATATTTTGGATCAATCATACAAAATAACAGTGAAATAAATGATATTATTAGCAGAATTCAATCAGAATTGATAAAGTAGAGAAATGCATCAAACGTATTGTGTAATAGAAAAATTTTACTCAAACTTAAAAGTAAATTTTATATAACAGTTGTAAAGCTAGTGATGTTCTATAGTGTTGAATATTGGCCTATAAAACAGAACCGCATAAATAAGGCAAATGTCATAAAAGTAAAGATATTAAGGCGAATGAACGAAAATACATTAAAAAAAAGATGAAAAATGAATATATCTGCGAGAAAGTTTGAGTAGTTTCAATTGAGGATAAACTTAGAGTGAGTCGACTTAGATGCTTTGGACATATAAATCATAGGCATCTATAGAAACTTCAGTAAGGAAAATTGGATTATTGGATCTTGCTCATATAAAAGGAGGAAAAGAAAGATGAAAAAAATATGACAAAAAATTATAAAAAATGATATATATTTAAAGCTAAATGAGGATTTATTATTTGATAAAGTGTAATGAAAATAAATGATTCATATAGCCTAGGTGGGGCTAAAAATTTGACTTCTTGTTGTTGTTTTAAATTCTCACACTTCTTAAACTTATGCTTATGGATTTTGATTTGAATTGATTTTTTTTTTTTGTAACTTTAAGTTAAAAGAATTTGAGTCAATCTTAGGTTTGATTAAAATTTGAGCTATTTTTAAATGGGAAAAATAGTAAATCACAGCTGAAGTGTATGTGAATAAATTTATTTTCCATAAGGGAAAGAGATAAAGAGATGAGATCATGAGACCAAAGTCATCATTTATGATATAGATAACCAATCTATATAAAAAAAAAGGGTTGGAAGTCACGTGATATGAATTGAAATTTAAAAGACTTGTGATCTACGGTTATCAAATAGAGGCACGATTGGAGTTTATGTGCACAATGAAATTATGTTGTCTTAAATATAAAAAATTTAGTAATATTGTATTCATGTGATAATTTGAAATTTGAATCTGCTTATTAATTACGTCATCAATACAGATCAACTAATAATGGTTATTTAATTCCTAGAACATCCCCTTTCTTTGTTTTTTTTTTTTTTTTTTTGTGAGCATGTAGCCAAAGTCAATTAGATGAAAAAGTACAAATGGTATATCACGTAATATCTCTTAAAAGAAGGTTACAAGTATGATTAGGGAAGAATATTTTTCTTTTTCACGTATAATCTTCGATAGTAGCAGTATGTACCAAATAATCAGTTACAAATTTCTTTAAGCTAGATATTTATTTTTGTAGCTTTTCCTTGAGTTAGTTAGTTAGTTATTAGATGTTATGATGAGATCTGGCATTTGGATCGAAAAGTGTTTACTGATGCAATCTTAAAAGCAGAATTGATCACGGCTTGGGAAGGAATTTAGGCAGCCTTAGCATGGAAGGCACAAATTCAATGCACATGATTGGAGAGTCTATATGCCTTGAATAGATTTCACGGGCAAAACTCATCTTATTACCGAAAGCGAGATTCTTAAGTAGCAACACACATCTATACTATTTGTGTACAGATATATTTCAGTCCTACGAGTGAACTAAGTTGCAAAGTAACATGCCTAATATTATAGGAACTCATTGAGGCACATAGTAGGATTTGGATTATATTTGAAACATACGAATCACAAATAAACGAGGAACGTACACTTGAATCTTAAATAAGAAAGTAAATAAGATAAATAAGTGGATGATTTATGAAGCTTAAATAAACAAGGTACGGAGCAAACAATAAACTAACTCGAAGTTAAAAGACCTACAAGCAAAAAAAAAAAAAAATGTGTAACTTGATAATATTTGACCTAATCCACCATGAGAAAATGTCATAGAGAAAGTAGTAGACTACGCATGACTGAAATAGGGTTGAATAGTCCTCAATTAAGACTGGGAGGAAAAGTTAAAATGCAGAGACACAGAAAGTTTGCCTACGTTGAGAATTTCGCGCAATGTTTATAATCTGGCCACGGGTTTCAACGACAACAAATTTTACGTGAAATTAGAACAATGCACTAGAGAACCCGGTGTTAGAATCTCTCGCAATGTTTATAATCTGGCCGCGGGTTTCGACGACAACAATTTTTATGTGAAAGTAAGGCAATGCACTGGAGAACCTGGTATTAGAATCTCTTATGAATATCTGATCAATGCAGGAGAGAACAAGGAAAAAGTAAAGCTCACTGCTAGAATCCCTTATGCCAACAGCAAAGAATCTGGACCTCAAGCAGGAGAAGGAAAGGAAGCAAGAGTCTCTAAAGAGAGAAGGAAATAAAGGAAGGATAAAGATCGTAGCACGACTCAAGGTAGGTCTAAGACACAAGAATAAGATGACTTATAAATATCATTTCGATATCACAAGTCATATGACGATATGGCTCGTAGGAAAGTAATTTTTGTACGCAATTTGTATGTACCACACAATTTATGATTAAATAAGTAGTATGACTTGAACGATTTACTATTAGGTAAGTTTTGTGTGCTTCACGACTCACGCCTTCAACTTTTAGAAGATAAGTTGTGTGATGCACGTTCACGACTTACCCATTTTAAGTTTTTTGAAAAATGAAATTTTGTTGATATGAACGTATTGAAACAAGGGGTGTGCAAGTAATTGTTTAAAGCAAAAAATTGAATCAAACTATTTTAATTTAGCTGTTTGGTTTAGTTTATAATCCAACGATTTGGTAGTAGTTTGATATTTTGAGCATTTTAGTTAACCAATTTGATTTTGATTTCTCATATTTGGAAACCAAACTAACTGAATTAACTGATTATTAAATAATCTTACGTATAATCGGTTTGGGTTTGGTTTTATGTGCTTAGATAATTTCTTTAGACTTCTATTAAGAGCCAAGGTAAATTTTTCATTCATCTAAATTACTTTTTATGCTAAATTACTTCTATTATCTAGATATTTGTATAACATTATTTAATATCATTATAAGAGGTTTAAAAAATTTTTGAGGAAAAAAATTAAATAAAAAAATTGATTTTAATCGAGCTAAATCAAATTAATATTTATTTGATCAGTTTAATTTGTTAATTTAAAATTAAACACGATGTTTATTTTTTCACCAAATGTACTGGTCTAATAGAAACATAAATAAAATAATTTACAATTTTGGCTATGAAAATCTATATATAGAACTCATTGATTAGATAATTTTATAAATTCGACTTCTTTGCTGTCCCACACGGAAACATATATGTATATGTATATATTATATATATACATATGTATGTATATTATTTGTAATATAATGGGTAGGTTCTATCCTCTGAAAAGGTCGTCATTGTTGCCTAAAAACAACGTGAAGACTGTCGAGCACAGCTAGCCACGTGCACGATGGGCTCCTCTCTATGCATGCATGACAGACTGTGATTGAGTAGTCGAACGTAATGATCGCTTCAAGTTTACCCCTCTGTGAATTCCCAAAGCAAATTGCATATAGATGTCTAATTTGTAAAAATACTTCTTGTTAGTATACAAATATTTTGATTAAGCGATGTGATCTTTTAAACTTCCAACTAGGAGACTGACTTTCATTTGATTTCGTACATTCTAACGTATGAATTGAAAAGTTCTTATTTTCCTTGTTGAATTCTTCAACAATTCTTTATTGAGATGGTAAAATAGCTCCTTTAATTAGGATCATTTCACTTTGATCTTTGAAATTATTATTTTATTTTATGATGGTGCTCCTTCTATCTTATTGGCTATTAGGTTTATGTGTAACATACATTTTCTATGCTCAACATTTTTATTTAAGAATTACTTAAAAGCAAGACCCATGGGTGTTATTTTTCTTTTTAAAAAAAAGTTAATATCTTGTCAAATTTTTTACAAATCTTAACAACAACAACAACAACAACAACAATAACAACCAAGCCTTAATCCCACTAGGTGGGGTCGGCTACATGAATCTTTTGTTTTCATTGCGTTCTATCAGTTACTAAATTCTTATCTAAGTTTAAGTAACTAAGATCACTCCTTATAGTTTTTTAATCGGCCTACTATTTAGATGTCCAAACCATCTAAGCCGACTTTCTCTAAGTTTATCTTCAATTGGTGCAACACCAACTTTCTTTCGGATATACTCATTTTTTATTCTATCCTTTCGTGTATATCTACACATTCACCTTAACATTCTCATTTTTATAACATTTATTTTATTTGTATATTTTCTTTTTGCAGATCAGCATTCAGCACCATATATCATCGCTGGTCTTATTACAGTTTTATAAAATTTATCTTTGATTCTGAATGGAATTTTTCAAATCTTAAAAGAAAAAAAATGAAGTGATATATTTCAAAATATATAGATTACGAGATTAAAAAGAGTTTGGAACCAGTGATTTTTGAAATTTTTGAGTACAATTTAGCGCCAAATTGAAGCCAACTGAATTTGAATATAATTTTTATCAAACATCAACTCAATTTATGTAATAAATTATATCTGCCAATGGTGGCGGTGGAGTGGTGGTGGAGTGGGCAGATGGGAGGCCCACCCCTTTTCCTTTCTTTAGATCTCCTGCATACAATAGCCGTGAAATCTAGAGAGAGAGAGAGAGAGGCGGAGGGAGAGGAGTCTAGGCCTATCAATGGATCGGATCATGACCCGATTCGATCAGAGTTTCGATCCGATTAAATCCCCAAATGAATTTTTTTTATCCGTCAATCTGCCTCGTTTACTGACCCGATCCATTTACAAATAAATGGATCGGATATGAATCACCATTGACCCGACCCGTTTAAAATCCGATCCGTTTATGTAATCTAATTTGTAGTTCATACAGGGTTATATTGTAGCTAATAATCTTTTTGTTGGAAGGCTCAAGTAAAGGGCGTCACTATAATTAATTAATAAAAGATTTTTACATATTATATTAGTAGATTATAGTTTATAATGCTTAGTTTATATTTCACAATATATATGTATATATATTACAAATACTGATTTTTATATTAAAATATTTAATTAATTCATAAAAATATAATATTTTTTTCTTATTTTATTTCTAATAAATTTAATATTATTTTAAATTTGATTATGAAAATTACTTAAAAATAACTACCTTTATTGTAAATGGATTAAATCCAAAAACCCGAGTTCCGAACTGATCCAATTCCGACCCGAAAGGATATGGATCGACCATGCCCGATCCGATGTATAACTTGATCCCCCCCCACTTTTAGTGATTAGAATCGCTGATGATCGTCGTCTCCACTAATGGGAGAGAGAAGGAGAGGGAGAGAGAGAGAGAAATTTAGGGACTTACATTTAAAAAAATTTTAATATAAAAATTAAAATAAGAAATCATAATATTAAAATTTCAAAATTATAAATTTACGTGATATTATACTTTAAATTTAAAAAAATGAATGTAATTTACTTAATATATAATTATTAAATATTTATTATCTATTTTAAGACAATCAACTCATCTTAGTTTGAAATGAATCTCAAACATAATTTGTTACATAAAATATAATTCAATCCAAGCTCAAATCAAAGCTAAACTTAATCTACTTTTTAGTTCCTGGAACTATTTCAGGATGCTACCCAAGTTATCTTTAAACAAGCAATAATATATATACTACTGATGAATAGGATTAATGTGTGACGTTCGTGGTCAAAGAAAATGGGGAGCGGTTACTGGGTGATGTTCTAAAACAAAAAAAAATCACAAAAATTTCTAAACTGATAAATAATAGTGAGAGAAGCACAGGAATAAGTCGTTCCACATTGAAAAGAAAATAGATCTTGAACTATATAAGTAGATAATGTGATCTTAAATAATAGATATATATTTTAAGGCAAAATAATAAAACAAATGATGAGAAACTTCATAATTAAACGTGTTTGAGTTAAAACAGTATTAGGATGGATAACCTCCTGGGAAGCATTAAGTTACACAATTTTTTAAAGTCAAAACGGATAATATCTTTATATTAGAATTACAAGATGTTACAAATGATATTTTTGTGTAAGATTGAATTTAAAGTATAATAAATGATTATAATTGAATAATCTAATTCGTGCTATGGTTAAAGTTAATAAACTACTAATGACAGAAAACGACTTTCTTATTAAAAAAACTTTAATAGGATTAATGGCACTTCATTAAATAAGCATTAATAATTATTACACCTAATTTCTCTAAAATTTGTTGAATTGATGATGTAAAATTTAAAATGTTAAATATATTTTTTATTTTATAATCTATATAAATTTAAATATAAAAATTTAAATCTTATCACATAAAATTTAATATAAAAATAATTTTTAATATAATTATTAATTTTATTTTGAAACTTGAGTAACTTTCTTTATTTTTTTTTTTTGAATCAAATGACTTTCTTCATTTAGATAACTAAAAAATCACATTTTTTTTAAACTTTCTCAATAGCAAAAGTTCTCACATGCATAATTTAGGACATTTTATATCTTAATTTTATAATTTTTAGAGTCCAAATGACTTATTTTATTTTATTTCCTCAAAGTGCAAAAATTACAACCACCAAAATTATTATTCTGTTATCATCAAAAGCGAATTATTTAAATATCTTAGATCAAATACATAAAATAACAGTAAAATATAGTATAATGTTATTAAATGGAGAAATATATCTAATATATTGTATAATAGAAATATTTCACTTAAATTTAAAAATAAATTTTATAAAAAAATATAAAATTAGTAAAATTATATGATGCTAAATATTGGCTATAAAGTATTTACAAATAAAATAATTCTAGTGGCATCAATTGAAAATATGCTTAGAGAGAGTCGACTTAAATAATTAAAGATATGCTCATAGTCAACTTAAATGATAAAAATAAATATAATAAATATTTATTTTCTAATAAAATATAATAAAAATAAAATATTTATATAGCTAATCCCGCGTAGTAAGATAAAGACTTGATTTATTGTTGTTTGTTTTCACAACATTAATGAAATAATTTTTTTGAGTTAAGAAATTAATCTACAAATTTAGGAAATTTGCAATCTCAATTACAAATCAAAATAAGAATCAAACATTTCAAACGATTCACTTTCGAAATTAAATCATAGCAATTTCAGATGTAATATATACATCATCAGCACATCACCGGCCTAAAACGCTAAGGAGAAATCAAATTAAAATAAAAAGAAAACCAAGTGAAAAAGAAGAAGAAGAAGAAGAAGTTAGAAGATCTTCCCACCCTTGATGACCATCATCTTCTTGAACTCGTCGAAGTTGACCATCCCGTCCCCATCCAAATCGACCATCTGGATCATATCCCTGCAGGCCTCGGAGCTCTTCATCAGCCCTAGCGACTTCAGCACCAGACCCAGCTCCTCCACCGTTATCACGCCGTCTCCGTTACCGTCGAACACGGCGAACGCTTCCCGCAGATCCCGATCCTCCTGGTCCCCATCTTCACCATCCCCTGAGCCGGCCGATCCCCACGACTCGTAGATCTGGCGGAACTCGTCGAGGTCGATCAGGCCGTCGCCGTTGGCATCCGCCTTCTCCATTACGGCCCGGATCTCGCCGCCCCCCGCGTGGAGCCCGAGCCGGCGGAGCGAATCGGCGAGTTCGCCGGCAGAGATGAAGCCGTCGCCGTCGGAATCGAAGGTTGAGAAGACGGATCTGAGGTCAGCGGAATCATCCGGCGCGTCCGCCGGAAGCGGCGCCGCCTTAGGCCTTTTGTCGTTGATGAGAGGGGCAGGGGAGAGGGCCGAGAGGAAGAGGGAGCGGAGCCGCGGGAGGAGCTTGGAAGGGGGGAAGAGGAGGGAGTTGAGGAGGGCGCAGAGAAAGAGGAGAGCGAAGAGGACGAGGGCGGCCGTCGCTTCCATGGGGGCCGCAAGGAAGCTTTGAGTGCTGGAGAGGTACTGTGGAGATCGTGGGCATAAAAGAGGAGTGGGCGGAGGAAATGAATCGGGAATGCGCGTGAGTGACTGAGTCGGGTGACCGTTGATCTGTGGGTCCCACGAAACCGCGTGAAAACAATTCGTTTTTTTTTTTGAATTAATTTATTCCGGTTTTCTTGGAGTCATTGGGCCGGAAAGCAGTTAACTGAACCGGCTGTGTACGGTTCAGTCCTTCAAGGGTACGGTGCAGGTCGGGCCGGCGAATGGGCCGAAAATTTTAAATTAAATGCATTTAATTAGTGAATAATTAATTCAATAATAGGTTTGATGAGGGCTGATTTATATTCGATTCGATAAAAACTCATTTAGATTTAATTTTCCAATATTAGTAAATAAATAAAAATAAAATTTTAAAAAACATTAGTATTTGTGTTCAGTTCACTAATGCTCGTAACATTTCATACAATGTTCATGATCGAACGTGCTTAAAGTTTAATGTAAAGCTCTTTTATGCTCCATTAATGACTTATTTAGAGGTTTTAAATATTTCTTATTTATTAGTAAAATAAATTAATGAATCGTGAATTAACATAATAATAAACCTATTCATAAACACATTAATGCCCTTGATAAAAGTTTATTTATAATTTTCGCATCAATAAACTGAAATATATATGAGTGTGTTTGCAAATGCATCAGTGAGGTCGTTCATAAATCATATGAACTGAGATCAAGTATATCTTTATGTTCGTGAATTACATTTTGAATAAGCTTGAAACGAGCTCGAGCTCGAGCTCAGTTTTAATAAATAAATATGAACTTGAACGAACCAATACTGGGTTCAGTTCAATTCATTTTACTCGTTCATTAAAAGGTTTCAATTTTGAGTATAGTATACATGTTATCGCATATGATTTCAACAGCTTGTATCCCCATGCTCTTGCATCGTCTTCTCTAACTTCTCTCATAAATGTTGAACATAATAGGCATGCATGTTTTAAACATTATTATTTGTATAATCAAAAAACATTGTTATTTTTATATAACTATTTTATAATCTTTTTAACGTGAAAAACATTAATTCGATAATCATAGACTTACGAATATGAGTTTTTAAACTAGTAAATTTCATGAATTTTTGTGAATTGCATAATTCAGTATATATTCAAACTCATAATTAAAGAGGTCATTTTAAAGTAGGGATAATTACCTACATGCCACGCTATTTAGTTTTATTTATGTCTTACCCGTCCATTCTTAGTTAATTACGTTATACACACTCAAAACATTACAAAATCGTACATACACACACTTGAGTTAAAACTTAATCAAAATTTATTTGAAAAAAAAAATCTGTTAATAAATCATTAAAATTATATTTTTATCCTTAATATTACATATTTTTCTTTTCCTTAATACCAAACTAAAGCCCTGATTTGTCCTAAAATTAATTCACGTCATCGCGGATGTCTCCTTCTTTTGCCGCCACCTAAACATTAAGGTTTTAGGATTTTTACTCAAATATATTTAAATATACTTAAAATAATATGATGAACGGCTCAAATTTTTTGTAATCTAACTATAGTTAGGTTATTGAAAAATTATGATTATTCATTATAATAGAAATAAGCTAAAATGTGTGTATGTAAGATTTTATAATGTTTTGAGTCTGTATAGCGTAATTAACTAAGAATGAATGGGTAAGACATAAATAAAACCAAATTGTGTGGCATGTAGGTAATTATTCCTATAAAGTAAAGCTTTTAGGAAGTTTAGAGATTAGAATATTGTTTATAGAGAAACTAAATAATTTCAGTATGTCTATTAAATATTCTATCGAATAAACGTCATTCCTTCTTAATAGATGTGCTATTGTTATAAACGTATCCAATATATTTTGAAGTCATTTGAATTAAATTGATTAATTTGGGAAAATAAGTGTCATATAATATAATATTGGGGTAATTCCATATAGGTTCCTAAGGTTTGCTTAATTGGCCATAAAAGTCCACAAATTTCAAAATATGTCATTCAGGTTTACAATAATTACTATATAGTTCACTAAAGTCCTAGTTATTTTTAAAAAGCTTCTAATTAGGTCCAACATAATATTTTCTCCTCAAAATACTGTTAATTTATCAAAAAAATTAAATTAAATTAAACTAAATTAAATATTTTTTCAATTACGATTTTACCCCTCGTGCGCAGGGCATTTGCCCACGGGTCGCCTGCATGCGGTTTTTATTGTTTTCGTAGCAAGATTGTTAGAACATTCGCTAACACATCTAGTCGAACAGCTTTCCTTTAACGGTTTTTATAAAGTAGTTAAATTATGACGAACTGATAAGTCTATAGAGAGTACTCTCTTCTCTAACACTCCTAGTTGAACAACTCTCCTCTATCAATTTTTACGGAGCAGTTCAATCATGACGAGCTGATGAACTTACAGGAAGTAATTTCTTCTGTAATACCCTATAGTTGAACAGTTCTCCATTAACAGCTCTTAAAGGAGATATCACCGAATCATACCATCTGTACTACTATGTCAACTCAACATCCAAAAGAGTATGGAGGGCCACTGCTTAATAGTTTTTGATAGGAATAGGTGTTATACCACTAATGTAATAAATATGACAGACTGTACTCATTATCTCTCATTCTCTCCAAGCTATAAATGGGAGTAGAAGATAAACTAAGGCCATCTATGAAGGTACACTCCCTTTCTCTCTCCCGCCCCAATCTCTCTCTTCCTCTCTTTTTTGTACTTATTTCTTTATTTGGTTTCTACTTAGAGACCCTCAAGTTTTGTAAAAGGTCGGATTCGATTAGTGGATTTAAACTGTCTAGACAGTATTATATTTTTCTCCCAAATATTTGAGTTTTCACGTAAAAGTTATTGGCTTATTTCATTCTATTTAGGCCTAATTTTTACCTCAATAAGGATATATACGAATTTCGTAGTAATGCATATTATTAGCTATAAATATTTAACGAGAATTGAGATAAATTATTAGTTGATTCTCTCGATCTTATTACAAAGAAGAATCAACTAATAATATATATATATATATATATAACAAAATTATATAAAATTTACAATTCATGCTACAATTTTATAATATATATATAACAAAAAGTTATAATTTTTATATGAATTTTATGTTTAATATTTAATATTATATATTTAAGTGTTAAATATATAAAATAATTAAATTTTAATGATATATATGTAATTGTCCCTTTAAATGAATTTTGGAGTTATATTTTCTGATTTTGTGGAGCTATTTTACATCAACATAAATGAATGGCGCTACCAATTCAAAGATTTTGTGCATGTTTTTTTTTTTTTTTCACAAAAACTAATTAATTGCCAGGTCAATTCAAACAAGCACATTAAATTGAAGAACTAGAAGATGTTTGACTGCAAACACTCAAATAGCTAGAGATTGAAAATATTTGATTTTTGTTTTTTTGCTCTAATATGTATGATGTATTCCGAATAGTTGTAACTTACACATAAAAATCTTAAAACTTTATTAGAAAAATCTAAATATATATTAAAATATAAGTATATAATCGATTATGAATTGAATTGATTTTATTTTAAATTAATTTATTTCAAGTTGAGTAAAAATTAAGTCAAGCATATATATATATATATATATATATATAAGTAAAATTGTGACTGTTTTTTTTTTTTTTTTGAAAATGAGTGAGTTTTGAACATAAGTAACTGATTAATTGACAAATTTTATGCCAGAGGGACTTATTACCTATCCAGTCATCCTCTAATTGGGCTGTGGGCCGGCCCAATTTATTTAGTAGACTGGATAAGCCATATAGAGCCGTACTATTACTGACACGTGGACCAGTAACAATTGACCCAGGATTTTTAGCATTTATAATTTTGTGGTTTTTGTATTTTATATTTGGATTTTTTTTTAAAAAAAATCCCTGAAGTTTAAATAAATTGCACATTTAGCAAAAACGATTTTTAAATTAAATACCCACCGTTAAATTCTTGAATATTCATAAGAACCGGAAAATTTGTATTTAAATATTGGCACAAAAAGGTTATTTGTGTAATTTGCTAAAATTTAAGGATATTAATGTAATAATCTTTTTTATTTTTTTTTAAAAAGTAACCTATGTCATCTTAAAATAGTTTTTTTTATTCGTTAACTCCCTTGTCAGGGAGTTACCTTGAAGAAGCTTAGATGATTTTTTAAAATTAACTATTTTTAATTAACTAATTAATAATTTAAGCATGATTAAACAAAATTAATAAAATGGACATGTTTCAGATGGCATCGTTATGTCAGGAACTGAAGTCGCCCGGCAGAAACATGCTTCTTTGTTAATTTTTCCTTAATAATGCTTAAATTATTAATTAACTAATTAAAAATACTTAATTTTAAAAAATCATCCTCAAGTCTAATATATTATTGATAATTAACTATTAACCCAAAAGCCAGGGCAATTGGTGAGAATCAAGAATTATATATTAATATTATAACTTGTGTTGAATATTTAATGTGAAATAATTCTTACTGTGTATTCTAACAATTCCCTTCCTCAAATGAGAATTCATTCATATTAGACGTTTTTGCTATCTAACAGGTCATTTAGTGTATGTTTCGTAAGAGTCCACTCAACCACCTAGAGCTATTGTGGGAAACACTTGCTCTTGTAATTTTTTAACTGTGGTAGAGAAGGCAAGACCCGTGGGACAGCACAATCCGTATAAAACACTTGATCCACAGAAGACCCAGCAGATCTATCAACTCTGATACCACTTTGTTAGAACAAAATCTCTAATTTAATATGAAAAAGAGAATCCTTCTAGAATTTAATCAAAGAGAAAAATCAAACGCACCACACAATAATAATAATAATTGAGAAAGAAAGTAAGATGACACTAAAATTTACGTGATTTGACTGTAAAATAACCTATTTTTATAGGGAGAGGAGAAACCAAATATCCATTATGAAGATAGAGTACAAATAAGGCCCTGTTTAGCGCGAGGACCAAAATAGTACTAGTTTAAAAAATAGCAATAATAATAATAAATAAATTATTTTAATTATTCTATACAAATTTTAATAGAAAAAATAATAATTTACTTCACATACTCAATAATTTTTAATAAAAATATAAACTTTATTTCACTCTTAGATCAAAATACTCGACTTGAATATTTTGGTCTAGAATGTGAAATAAAATTGATATTTTTATTTTAAATTGTTGAGTATATAAAGTAAAATAATATTTTTTATATTTAAATTTGTGTAAAATAATTGAAAATATTTATTTATTTATTTATTATTATTATTATTATTATTGTTTTTAAAATTAGTATCATTTTGGTCTTATTTTGATCCTGTTTTGATACTCGTGCCAAACAGAGCCTAGTAAATAAACAAAAATCAAAGCTATTTTACAATCTAAAAAAAAAAAGATAGATCTCACCAAAAATGAAAATTTTAATTAAAAAATAGAAAAGATGAGATACTAATTGAAAACCACCAAATAATCGCCAAGCTAGGATTTCTTCGTGTGAATCAAATTCACGTTATTTGTTTTCATTTTTTTTATTTTATTTTATGTAATATATATTAAATTAAATATTTAATTTAATTTAATAAATATCCAAAATATAAGTGGAAACCATTCCAATAAACTCTCCATCTTTTTCTCTAGAAATATCTCAATCTCGAATTTTAAATTAAATTCAAAAAATAATATTAACATCCCAAAAATTAGATGTTGCACAAAAATCCATGCCACAAGATTTGGAGCATACACGTGGCACGACTAATTGTTTCAAGGGAATTCCGCACCAAAATTGAAGTTCCCACAACAAATTGATAATGTCAATGGACTCAAGTCAAATGGCCGAGAAGTTACCATACTTAACATAAATATACCGTAACACATGCGTCTCACTCTGCTCGAGCTTGGGGCCGTCGCTAGACCGTGCCTTTCTTACCGTCTTATCAACTCAGTATTCAATTATGACATTAAAAATTGTCTTCGAGCGGTCCTTGAAGGCCTACATGTTGTGCTTCTGAAAGCTTCGACGGGATATATCTGGTGATACCCTCCCCAGTTATAAAACCCTAGCAACTTACGAGAATAGGGAATTTTATTTTGGTCATTTAATATTCACCTAGATAATAAAAAAAATCATTACAAAGTAAAATAAAATTATTTTAATATTAAAATTGACATTAAATTTAAAATAAAATTAATTTTTTATTAAATTTACATACAATGTGAAATAGTATTAATTATTATTATTAAAATTTGTGTTTATTGTGAAATAATTTTTTTTTTTTTACGTTTCACTTTTTTCGAAAATTTTAATGTTAAACTTTTCGAATTTCAATTTAAATTTACTTGCTCGAACTCAATTCCAACTTTCTATTCACGAAAAAATAACTTCAAACTGGTCCTTCCCACCCAACCACCCAACCACCATCCCAATTAAACAAAAGCTCACTCATGTGTCTTATCAACTTCCCTCACTTCACAAGCCACTCCCTCTATTCCATTGTATGTGGTTCACAATGGTTCGACGGATAAGATTCGAGTCAAGCCATTTTTAACTCAATAAATGAGCAAGTCGAAGATATATAAACTCATATCCGATCTAATTAATCGAGGTACATTCATAATTCGACTCAAGATTTTTATGCTAATTGTGTAACAAAAGCTCATTTGAGCACAAACAACACTAATTTTTATTTATATTTCGAGAATAAAAATTCGCTAATCGATTAATTTAGAATTACAGAAAGAAGAGAGCAGATCACAATTATTCAAATTTAAAAAAAATCACGCTATAAATAAATGAACATGTGATACATACGATTGTTATGCGTTAGGTATGCTAAAAATTTAACTTGCAAGATAAAATTTTTTGTATATTATTCTAAATATATACACACAATGTGAAATTCAATTATTAGTGATATTTTATCACAAAAAAAAATTATTAATGAATATGCATGCATGGCAAGAATGTGTTATAATGTATTAAAATTTTGCGGATGTATTTTAACTCGATCTAACTCGACTCAAAAATCGGATCGAAATTGTGTAGATCTACCACAATTATAATTTAATTACCTCAATATTGTTAGTTCCTCCTTAAGCAAGATAGCATGGCGTAAATTAAGAGCTCTTGAATGCATGAGCAAGCCTCTTCATGCCTTCCCACAGCTTTCCTGAACCGTCACCCTCGCCGGAGAAGCCCGCCGGCCGTCGCCGGCAGCGACGCAGTTCAAGAAAGCTGTGGAAGGGAATGAAGGGGCTCCGTGGAGGAAGGAGGAGAGGAAAGAGAAAGGAGGAAGAAAGGAAGGAAGGAAGGAAGGAAGGAAGGAGATAGATGATGAGGGATGAGGTAGAAGGGAGGTGACCGGACTCGATCTGCCCATTCCTTCTGCTGGTAGGCTACAGCTTTATGGTACTGGAGAAAGAGGTAGGCTTCATTATTGCCCCCGTGTGGGGATACCTGCGGTGAAAGTAAGTGGACCCTACTCTGCTGCTTCTGCTTCCTGCGCACGACATCGGCCGTTCGATTTTCACCTCTTCTCCTGCGCAGAGAAAGTAGAGACAATAAACAGTTTCATTGACAGCTATTTTTGGATTATAAATAAATTTAATTTTTTAATTAAAATATATATACAGACTGTAAAATTTATATACTTTAAAAAATAAAATTATTATTTTTTGAAATTAAAATAAAATTTGTTTTTGATATCAAAAAAAAAAAATTAATTTATCTTAGAGTATTTTGAGCTTCTTGTAAATAAACGCTAAACTTAATTAATTAGTATTGAAGGATATTAGCATTTAGGTCCCTCTACTTTAGGAAAAATTATTGGGTGCGTTGCGCGCACCGTTCGGACGCCCAATCAGAGGGCGCCACGTGTGCCTGGACACAGCTGTATGGCACATGTGGCGCCCTCTGATTGGGTTCCGGACGGTGCGCCGTCCGAACCCAATAACTTCTCCTACTTTAGGCCTATGTATAATAAAATTTCTCTATAAAAAAAACTCAATAAAGAAATTTTTTTTTCTAACTAATAGAAAGTATATTCCAATTGAGGATAAACTTAGAGAAAGTCGGCTTAGATGGTTTGGACATCTAAATCGTAGGCCGATTAAAGCTCCAGTTAGAAAAATTAAGTTATTGAATTTTGCCCATATACAAAGAGGAAGAGGGAGACCAAAGAAGACATGACAAAAAACTATAAGGAGTGATCTTAGTTACTTAAACTTAGATAAGAATTTAGTTACTGATAGAGCGGAATGGAAACAAAGGATTCATGTAGCCGACCCCACCTAGTGGGATTAAGGCTTGATTGTTGTTGTTGTTGTTGTAACTAATAAAAAGTATAGAAGAATTTATTTGCATATTAACTTAAATTGTAAGACTAATTTAATTAATTTAGAAATTATATTAACATAGTTATATGTATACTTAAATTAGATGAACCTAACTATTAGTCTTAACTTAAAATTTGTGCGTGCACATGACAAACTTTAAGTCCACGAGCTGGTCTATCATGTCTCACGAAATTAAATGATATCATTCTAATTGAAGCAATTCGAATCTTGCCTATAAATTGAGCCTCGTCTTTTAACATAAAAGTTGTAGAGGTGAATGCTACTTTGTACTCAATGCTTACTACTGCTGCAAAGTCTTTGATACTTGACGTTATACTATTCATTTATTCTACGATCTTTTTGTAGGATCAAGTATGACATCTAGAGGGGGGTGAATAGACATAATTAAAATTTAATTTAATTTACTAAATATAACAGTTAGTGCAAAATTCAAGCGGAAGCAAATATAAGTGTAGACAAGAAAAAAAATATCACATCCACAAAGAACACACGATATAACATGGTTCGGCTCAAATTAGAGCCTAATCCACCCAACCTCGATCGGAAAGATATCACTATAACACACTCTTTGATTTAGGCGGAGAAGCCAATACAAATCCTCCACTATCCACTCACTAGAGGCTCTCCTCACTTTTAAGTGAGGGCTTACTCACTCACCTCCTCCAACCCTTATTTGGAGGCCTTCTTCACACACAAAGTAAAGGCAGAAAAGAAAAACTAAAATATTATAATAAAAAGAAAATCACTCACTCTTTCTTCTTATGATTCAATCTTGAGAGCTAGAAGAAGAGTGGATGAAGAGTTTGAGCACTTGAGTCAAAGTTCACCTAGATCGCCTTGAAGTTTGATTAAAACTCAACTTGAATATTTTTACCAACTCTTAGGATGATGGAGAATGAAGATGAATATTGGGAGCAATTACAGAATTTTATGAGCCAAGAGAAATACACCAACAATCTCTATCTCCTATATAACAAGAGCTCCAACGGCTAGAAAAAGGAGCTGGAAAAGACCTGGAGGTCGACCACAGGTCGACTTCCAGCTAGCCGTTGGAGAATGAAAATGGGCCAACGGTCACTTCCAAGGTCGACCTCACCACTGAGGTCGCCTTTAGGTCGACTTGGAAAAATCCTCTAAGATGACTAAAATTTTTGTTGAGGGTCGCTGCTGAAAGTCGATCTCAGGTCGACCTCACTACTAAAGGTCACACTTCAGCTATCGTAAGGCTGCCCTGAAGCTATCACAAAAAAAAAAAAAAAATAGAACAATCTCACCACTACTAGGCCACATAATTAGGAGAATTTAAAATTTAAGATTATCTAATTAACTCGCAGAGATTCTAAGTGCTTAAACTCGTATCCAGGCTATTCTAACAATCAAGATCAACCTCACAATAATTCTACTCTTAAATAAAATAAAAAGGACAATAATACAATTTGCTTCACTTAATCTTCAATGCTCAAATCTTTCTCTCCAACTTAATTAGATCTCAATTTTAGTATACAATTGAGATGCAACTTTAATAAATCTGAGATTACGAACACTAAACAATTGTGTTAGTACAAATTAACTTAAACATATTATTAAATATCAAAATCACAATATTACCACAAAGGAGGAACCAACACTTTTTACATAAAAATCCATGTTCCCTATTTTTACTCTATTTAATTTATTATATTTTTTTATTATAATCTTACAATATAATTATGATCAATAGAGAAGACATAGATCAAGAGAGAGAGAGAAAAGACTTAAGTAATTATCTAACGGAAATCAAACAATTAATTTATCATAATAAAAATAAGGGCAAATTACACCCAAATTTTTGAGTTTAATGCTTAATAACGTAGGATTTATATTTTAAAAATTATAATATCGGGTCCCTAAATTTTAATAAATTATCAATTGGATCTTTTTTTTATTCAATTTTTTTTAAAATTACCGTTTTACCCCTACAATTCACTCTCTCCTCCCGATCTGGCACACGCGCGCGGGCCGCACAATCACCGGCGGTCCGGCTGCCGCGCGGCCGCAGGCAGGTTGCGCTGGCGTCGAGCGCGTGCACCGGATCGGGAGGAGAGAGAGTTAATGACAGGGGTAAAACAGTAATTTTAAAAAAATTTAATTATAAAAATTTAAGAAAAATACTCATTTGATAATTTATTAAAACTCAGAGATCCCGATGTTATAATTTAAAAAACGTGAACTTGGACCCGAACTTAATTTGCTCTAAAAATAAATAAATAAATAAATAAAAAGTCACACATCCATCTCCCTTCGTGAAATTAAAATATATTTTAAATATTAAAAAGGCTCATCTTTCTGTCAGGATCGTTTATATAATTAGCTTTTCTTTTGGAAATACCATTATTTAGCCTCATTTATTTCAAAATTTTTTTTAACTAAATATAAATTTTAACTATAAAAATTAATTTTAGTACACATTTAGCACAAATACAAATCTTAGAATCAATTTTATTTCACATCTTATGCACTTTTTAATATTAAAATAAATTTCTTTAATATTAAATTTAAAAAATAAATTAATTTTTTTTTATCTAAAAAAATATTAGAACCAAACGAGGCCTTATATACCATGTAAAATAAATTTTTTTATTAAAGTATGTTGAAATTTCAAAATAAAATTAATTTTTAATAAAAATTATTTAAAATTTGAGATATAATTGCCTTCGGATAATGCATTTTGGTTAAAAATGAAATAAATTATGAAAAAAATGAAATTTATATAATTAACATAGAAATTTTGTTAATATAACACATATCGCTTTAATTCTACAAAAATTATATGTTTCATATAATTCTAAAATTGCAAAAAGATGTATAAATTTATGTAAATTTAAGTAAAATATGTAATATTACAAAAAAAATGAGTGTGATATATATATATATACATAATTTTTTAATAAAATATCATATCCTATGTATAAATTAATTCAAAAAAATATGACTTGATTTTTCAAACTCTAACAAAACAAGGCATTTTCGGTTGATTCATCGATACAGGAAGCATTTGGTTTTTATATTATCTTAATGTTATGTCATGTTACATGATATTTAGATGTAATTTTTTGTGTCACAATTTCATAATTTTTTAAAAAATTATCTAAAAATATCATCATATATAATAAATTTTTTTTTAAATAATATGACATAACATAAAGATAATAATATTAATTTTTATGCCATTCGAAATGGAGATGAAAGAAGTGAATCAAAGTTGATTCAAATCGTACATAAAAGGACAGTGCTACAAAGAATTTTACTATTTTAAAAATTAAAATAGGAGAGAGAGAGGTGGCAATGTCGTATGCTGAACTCATCTACAGTTTAAAGCTGTAAAAAATATGATGTTATTTTTAAAGTTTAATAGTAAAAAATTTATTTTAGGGGTAATTAGGCTCAGATTTCTGAGTTTAACGCTTAATAACGCACAGCTCTATGTTTTTAAAATTATAACATCGGGATCTCTGAGTTTTAATAAATTATCAAATGTATCCTTTTTGTTAATTTTTTATTATTAAAAAATATTTTAAAATTACCATTATACTCTAGCCCCCTCTCTCTCTCTTTCTCTCTCTCTCTCTCTCCTAGTGATCCCGAAGCACGTGCGACCCACCGGCAGCTCCACGACGATTGCGCAGCCACCAGGGATCAGGAGGAGAGAGAGAGAGGCGCCCCCTCTCTCTCCTTGCGATCTCGGCACACCGGCGACGCCGCGCTGCTGCCAGACCCGCTGGGGGTCGCGCGGCATCCCCCGTGCGCCGTGATCGCGAGGAGAGAGATTGAGGCTGAGGGTACAATGGTAATTTTAAAATATTTTTAATAATAAAAAAAATAAAAAAAACCTATTTGATAATTTATTAAAACACAGGGATTCCGATGTTATAAGTTTAAAAATATGAACATTTGCGTTATTAAGCATTAAACTCAGGGACCTGGGCGTAAATTCCTTTATTTTACTATTAGAAAGCATATAAAATATGAAATAATTTCAATTCTAATATTCAAATTTGTATTAGATCTAAAATAAAGTTGATTTTTATAATTAAAATTTGTATTAGGTAAAAAAATTCTCTCAAACCAAAAGATCATATAACAAAAGCAATCTAAAACTGCCCATTCCACAATTTTACCGTAACAGGTTTTATAATTGATGATTTGTTAAAAATAATTATATTTAATTAACTAATTAATAATTTAAATATCATTAAAAAAAATTAACAAAAAGAATATGTTAGATGTAAAATTATTTATTTATTATTATTATTGTTGTTTTTTAAATTAGTATCATTTTGGTTCTGATTTGGTCCTAATTTAATCCTCGCGCCAAACAGGTTGGTGTTTATATTTTTCTAATAGTAGGACGAAGGATTTGATTTGAATTTAAACTATTATAAATTTATCTTTTAATATCTAATCTAATTTATCGTAATCGATTAGTGAACATGTTAGTTAACTGTATTCTGAAACACAAAAGAAATTATAGACTTATCAAATTATTGATCGAGCTGCGAAAAAGATTCAACAAAAAATAGAAATTTTGTTACATTAACAAATCATGGTAGAAAAAAAAGAGGATGGTTTTAATAATTCTGAAAATTTTAAATTAAGTATTTTTCACAGATTATTCTGACTTATTTTTACGAATTGAAACATATAATAAGTTTGTGCATAAGAAATGCCAAGTTAATTAGGCCTAAACTTTATCCATTCGACCAGAATCTTCCATCTATGAAGAAGAGTTTTCTATCGACTTCATGAAAGATTCAAAGTTTAGCGAAAATAAAAATGAAAAGAGACCCTCAGTAGCCAAAAACTTAAAATAATTAACTAATATTGTTATGGTTAAGAAAACTAACGTGAAATGGCGCAGGCTCAAAACTAAGGCCCTGTTTGGCAATGAGCTAAAAAATATGGCTAAAATTAGCCATAACTAAAATCTTAAATTTATTTTAAAAAAACTTTAAAAATTATTTTATATCTCATCTCACATAAATCCAACATTAAACAACCACTTTATTTCACATCCAACACAATTCTCAATAAATCAATCAATTTTATTTTACATCCTACACAATTTTTAATATAACTAACTTACTTTATTTCACATCATACACATTTTTTAAAAATGACTAAAAATTCCAACCAAATCTTTCTTTTTTTCTTATTACCAAACAGAGCCAGCTTGCTCCAAAGATTTGTAGCCTCCCATGTGGACAGAGCGGCCAGCCGCCCATGATGGGGCAAAGAGGAGGGCTTGGGATAAGAGTATGCTACACATCTCCTATAAATAATTTTAAATATTAAAATTAACTAAAATTTTTTATATAATGCCATTGTTATATAAATAAAAATTAATTTTTTATTTATTTAAAAAAATTAGTTGAATTTAATATTTAGGTTATTTATGAAAGCAACAAAGCATTTATCATGGGCTAATTGATATAGGAAAAAGCTATGAAAGTTTCTTCTAAGTCCTAATAATTAATTATTATTATTATAGATACAATTATTATTTTTATTTAAGTTAAATATATTTTTATTTTATTGAGTTAGAATTTTTATATTAGTGGTAATGCCCACTTTAGCATTCTATAAATATATTTAGGTTGGTTAAATTTAAATTGGATAAAGTTGAGTTCATTTTGGATCAAATTGGATTCAAATTAAATTAGAATAGGATCCATTTATGAAGTAGCAAAAATAGATGGACCAGGATGCAGTTAATCCAATAAAATGGATTTAAAGCCTTTCATTCTGATGTGCGCGACTATCTTTTCGCCGCCCAGCTCGGCCAATCCGCGAAGTTTCCAACCCACGCCGCCGGTTCCGCTGCCTTGCCGGCCCTCGCCGACCGACGATGGCCACCGAGGCCACGATCCGTCGTCTTTCCGTAACTGATGCAGAGATTGGTTTTCCTCGCAGCCCTGGCTCTTCTGCTTCAATGGGATTTTAGAGTTCGAGAAGAGATTTTCCCGAGTGATCCCGACGCAGGTGGCGTCGAATCGTAGCCGGAGCAGCAGGGGGCTGCTACCGGCCTCCTTCCTGATTGTTGATTCCGGGCGGTGGCCACGGGTTTGACGTAGAGGCTGAAGAGGAGCTACCTTTCCTGAGTTGTTAGCTTGAGGTTCAGTTGATGTTAGAGCTTCTATTCTTCGGTGTTTTTTTCACTTTCATAATGCTTACTACTGTTTAAATTTCTGGACTTGGTCTATGTTTCCACTTTGTTGAACTAGTGCTTTTCCCTTGATCTTCATGTGGATATTTCTTCTGGCATCGTCTGTTTCTTTGTATTAACCAAGTTAATGCTAATTTGAAATAAATCTTTCCTCTGTTGGTCTTAAATCCTGCAATTAGTGTTCTGATTGGGATTTGAAGCTTAGCATTTAATATTCTTTCTTAATTTCATGAAGTCCTCTCCCGAGTAAGCTATGTGTTAACATTCCGTAATCCAAATGTAGAGGTATTGTTTGTTTTGGTTTTAGAAAATTGTGTGATGTAAGTACTTCCCAAAGATTATCCATCCCAGTACTATTTCATTTCAAGCACACATAACTATGGAATTTTCTATTATTAGCTTTACTGTTTTTTCTCAAAAGACACATCTATCATTTGAGATCACATTATATTCTTATACAGCTCAAGATCTTCTTTCCCTTTCTGATGTAGGACGATTCATTCTTGTGTACTTCTCACCACTATTTATCGGCCTAGAAGTCTACTAGGAGCCGCACTTTACTCCAGTGATTCCCCTTTCTTGGGACATCACCTGGCAATCAGTTCCTACTTTTTTCGGCCAAGGGCGTCACATTATGAGTGTTCACTATTATGTCTAGAAGGGTTTCTTGTTACTGCTGATATTTAGGTATATTATGGGATCAATACTTTGACTTAAGGTGATTCTCAATTTCATGATTGAAAACCTATTAGCATTGCTTTTCATGTTCAAATGTTTCTGTTATGAGAACTTGATAAATTCCTTAGTTTAATTGTGTATATTCACTGGATTTCCATAAAGCATCACTAAATTTCTAAGGATCTTTATGAAATTTTATGTAATTTTGAAAACTTACAAATTTAAAGTTAATTTAAATCTCCTCCGTATTGCATGTCGTGGCATGTTTTATAGAGTTAGCATGTTTTTATTATTATTATTTTTTTATAATGAAAGACATTACATTGTAATCAGAAATCTGCTTGCATGGTTCTGCAGTTAGAAATTTAGAATTCAGAGCAGCAAAAAGGAAAGGGGGTGGTTCCAACATCCAGAGTTCTGGCTGCTCCATAGTAATTCCCTGTTTAGTGTCGAATTTCCATCTCTTCTGGTATGCAAAACTGAGTAGTTGTGACATAGTCATAGTTTCTTTATGTTTTCAATGACAAACCTATAAGGGATAAATCCAGCCCTGCTTGCTCTAAAATTTTCCTTACTAATGCAGAATCTTCCTCGATAATGATGTTGTGCAATCGCTTCCTCCTAGCAAGAGCTACGATCATGTGGCATGCGAAGCATTCGATGAAAAATGGTTCCACTGCTCCTTTCTTTCTAGTTGCCATCAATCCCAACAGGTGTCCATCATGCTTTCTAGCCACCACACCAATCCCAATATAACCATGTATTGTACCAATTGCTACTTCTTTGTTGATTTTAATTATATGGGACCGAGGAGGTTGCCACCTTTGTTTTCCACCTGTAGTGGGTTGCATTATTCTTTTGTTGGCCGTATTGTATTCAGTCTATGTCATTATGCACAAAGGCGGGAGAGTTTCCGTCTTGATTTTCCAGCAAGAGTTGCATTCCTAGCATTCCAAATGGACCATAGTATAGTGAAAAATAATTCAGAGGAGATGCCAGATTTAATTCTTCTGATTTCTGCAATCCAATCCAATGCACATCCTGATGTTTAGTTTGCACCATGTGACATTGGCTTTTGCATCAGCTAAATCCAGATCTCATTGGCGTACTGGCATTCTCTAAAGATATGGGTTGCTGTTTCTGGTTCCCGGTAGCATAGCGGCAAGGAGGAGGGTGTACAACAATTTTGCATTCCTGGAGGTTCTGATAGATTGGCAAATAGTTTTGGCAAAGCTTCCAAACAAAGAGGCGAACCTTATTTGGCACTTGCAGATGCCAAATGGATTGTCAATCTATCAAGTTCCTAGAGTTAGAGGATGAGCCCACTCCAAATCCTACTGTTTCTCCCACTCTCAAGTCCGATATTATCAATTAGCGTTTGCACAAATTTATGGCCGCTCTGCACAGAATAGTTGCCTAAAATGTCATAAGCCTAAGTTCTTGTTATTGGGTGCACTAAAAATTTCCAAGGGAATTTTTAGTATTTCCTGAGTATCTGCTTCATCAAATGTTTGGTGACAAAAATCCTCGTTTCAAGAATGAGTATTCGTGTCAATCAGGGAATTTAGAGTGGCATCTTCCTCAAGAGTTTTGATGGGGGAGAAAATTTTGTAACTCCATAGTTGTGAAATCTGTATGTCCTTCCAAATTTTAATCAAAAGCCCATTTCTCACTCTCCAAAGAAAGCCTTGTTCTATGATATTTTTTGCCTTCATAAACTTTTTCATATAAAAGAAGGCTTGTGTCCCAGACTTGCTCCCATGAGATTGTCTTTTGGGAAGTATTTAAATTGTAGTACTCTGGAGCTTAGGGAGTTGGTGTTCAGAATCAACCTCCAGCGTTGTTTGCCACATATTCATGTTAAAAGAACCTAGACATTTGAAGCTTAGCGCTCCCTATGTTTTGAGTTTGCAAAGTTCGGGCCATCACGCCCAATGCACACCATTGTTTTTCGCTTAAGCCTTCCTCCAAAGTTTGGCTATTATTTGTTCTAATTCATTGGATAGAGTAGCTCGAATCCTAAAGAGACTCATAGCATAAGTGGGCAATGCTCGGGCTACAAATTTTGTAAGCATTTTCTTCCTACCAATGGATAGAAGCTTCTCTTTCCAACCTTCTATTCGTTGAATTAGTCATTCTTTGGTAGTGACAAAAACTCTTCTTTTTGCTTTCCCTACCATGGGAGGAAGGCCGAGGTACCTTTCAAAATTACCTTCTATTTTGATTGCCATCATCTCCATGATCATATTCTTGCTTTGAAGAATAGCCTGAATAATTTATTTGTTGATTTTAGGCATATTCATAAGTGTTAATAAGTTGTATTCTTTCACCTTCCTTTTATCTTTCTCGAAAAGAGAGTAGGCTATCATCGACATAGAATAGGTGGTGATGGTGGGTCCTCCCGTATTTACCCCAAGCCCATGGATCCATTTATGGTGTTTTGCATATTACAATAGTGTTGCAAGTCCTTTTGGGCAAATGAGGAACATATAGAGTGATAATAGGTCACCTTGTCCAAGACCTCACTTTTGACATATATTTCTGCACCAAGAGCCGTTGATGTTGATTGAATATGGATAGCATTGATGCATGCTATGATGAGCTTAATAAATTGGTCTGGAAAATCAAAAGTTATCAACATTTGTTTGATGAATCCCCATTGACTCTTCTCATGTCAACCTTTAGAGTACAAAATTCTGTTTCCCCCTTTGTGCACCACTTCATTGAGTGCGTAACAACTCGTTTGCCACTATGACATTGCCGATGATCATCTGGTTTGAAATGAAAGCACTTTGGTTATCAGATATAATTTCATATAGCACATGTTTGAGATGATATGAAAGGGTCTTAGCAATGATTTTATAGAGAACATTATATAGACTGATAGGCTGAAATTTAGTCGTGTCATCTACTCTGTTTTTTGGGATGAGGGTAAAACATGTCATCCTAGATCATTGTTTCCATTGCAATTCTTCACACTAGCATTTCATTTATTTGGGCTGTGCGAGCTTTCCTTTTACTGATACAATCAGCATCCATTGGCATTCTCTGAGCAGTCTCCAATTGTTTTTGAAGCTGTTTCAGTTCTCTCTACATGCTCAAATGAATTTCTATTCCATGTTTTCGAACTCTTTCCCTCTGCTTGCTGTTTTTCAAGTAGTGAGGGTCTTCTGTGAATTATTGTTTCAACTCACATTGCCTTGATGACGTGTCGGCATCCATCTGCTAGATTCCACATCGGCTCTAAATGAAAAGGTTTGTTTTTCTTAGATCTTTTGTTCGGTTCCAATCTCTCCATAGTTATGAGTAGTGCACAGTGATCTGAAAATCCTGCTGCCAGGTGACGTACCTGTGTTGCGGGAATTGGTTTTGCCACAGAGAATTGCCCACCACTCTATCTAGCCTTTCTATGATGAGATTATCCTCAGTTCTATTGTTCCACAGGTGAAGGTCCTCCAACAAAGCCTAGGTCATGCAAATTACAGCTTTCCAAAGCTTCTTGAAAAGCTTTCATGCATTCATCTTCTTTGATTAGTCCCCCTAGCTTTTTTGAGTTATATAACACTTTGTTAAAATCTCTTGCACAATGCCATGGCATAGGTGTCATCTTCCCCAATTGCCTTAACATTTGCCAAGGGAGATGGGAATAGCCTTCCTGTAGTTGACCATAAAAGTCTATAAAACATCGGGAAGAATTGGAGATCATATCATTCACCATCACATATCCGTGAGAAGCTCCGCATTAACTGATATGTTGTCTCACCACATAAGAGCTAGGCCTCCGCTTCTACCAATGCTACTGATTGCCACAGTCGATTCAAAATTGCTTTTGACTTTAATTCTCCCACTTCACTGTTGTAAAATTTCGTTTCGGAGAGGAACTACAGTTAAGGATTGTGAAACCTCATTTAGTTTCAGGCCCTCCCAATCCTTGGTCATTCAGGGCAAACAGTATCATTTGTTTCAATGGCCATGGTCATTGCCAGAGGTTGCTTCTATGATTTTTTCTATTAGAATGAGATCATTGATCTTACCTTGCGTCCAGGGAGATAAAAGTCTTCAATATTTTCTAATTCTATCGTTTCAACCTCCCTCAACCGTTTCTTGATGTTGCATAGTCGACTTATTGGATTTATTTGGAGGGCAAAGAGTTGGCTTGAGTTTCTCAATGTCAGCTAACAAATGGAGCTAGAATCTCTCCTCTCAGTGGAATCTCATGGTAAATGTTTTACTATCAGATTGGTTGATTAGGGCAAAGCAAGACTCCCGGGAATAATTGGGCTTCGAATATTGCAAGAATAAGGTTCATCAAAGCCCTAAACTCCCGTACAAGTGGGGACTCTAAACTCTCACACGGAGACTCCTATTTATAATTTTTACTATTGCATGTAACGTTAAGTTTTTTCTTCACATTTATATCATTTGTAGTTGATTCTGTATCTCATATGTTTTATAGTTTCGTATTCATTAGGATAATTTTACTTACATGTTAGATCATTAATACGTAGGTTCATAGGTCTATGCACATAGGCTTGGGCATGCAACGAAAATTTACACTTATCGACTCTCATGCTCCACAATTTCGTATCAAAATTGATCAAGTCTATAACATATAGATTCATATTCTTCCTTTGTAGTATCAAGTCACCACCTCAATGTTACATAGGATTTCAAACACATTCAAGCCTCAATCAAGTAATGATTCAAAGCACAATTACAAGAAAATCTATAAAGCCCGAAGATTCCCAAGATGTGAGCATGAATTGATGCGGAATTTCATGAAATTGGACACAAGTTAACTAGCATTAATCTATCAATGAATTATCATTCCAATAACCATCCAAAATGAAAAGAAACAAAGTTAAACAAGAATTAGCATGAAATTGAAAATATGGAATAAGTAAATTGAAGGGGTGAAGAAATCACAGTATTTGAGAAAAAACGATTCATAAAAGGATCAAAACGATAAATCAATAAGGTAGTAAACTAGAGATACCATAAGGACAAGATAATCTGATAAGCTATCGAGAATCGGTGGCTATCTCACAGAAGAAAGAATAGGTGTCGCACCAATCTCCATGTTCGATATTTTATAAATGAAAACTCCACACAATGAAGAGGGAGAGGAGGGGGGCGGAGATGGCTGGTTCCTGAGCCCCTCCTTGGTTCCTTCTAGGCACAACGACAGGCTCGCAGTTGCGGCAGCAATAATCTGTGTAGCAACAACGGCGAGGCTGGAGGTGGTAGGTGCAGAGTAGCTCCATTGTGTATTCTATTAAGTACGTTTTGACATCATACTAAGGATGATATTGCCAACATTTAACATAGTGCATTTTATATTCTCTAATGTACAGCTCATGTTGTATATTTTTAATCAAAATTTAGCCCATACTTACTACTGTTTTGCTCATATTTAGTATAATTTTGTTATACATAGCATGTACTTAGCACTTCATGCTCAAATGTAACAACATATTGTTTATATTTAGCACTTATAATCTCATACATAGCACCATACAACCTGTATTTAGGACTTTTATCATCATATATAGTGTACTTAGTACTTTTATACTTATTAGTTATTACTAGTACCATATATTTTATAATTAATATTTTTATAATCATATATATTATCATAATTAATATCATATTTACACAATAGGCTATCGGAAAGGTGACCTAGTGTGTTAGCTTGAACCTAACAATTTCTCACTTTCTAGGGATGATTGACTTTAGCTAACCATTCCAAAATATGAAAGTTTGGACTAATTAACCAAACTTAATAAGATTAAAACCAAAACTATCCTTAACCTCGAAAACATGATGAATACGAATAGAAATTGATATTGAAAGCACCATTCTGTTAACTGAATTCTTCGGTTTAGTTTGTCGGGTGAAATTCATCTTAGCTTAACTTCAAGATAAATGTTACTATCTATAATATAGTCCTCTCGAAATCAAATAAATTATTAACCAAGTTGAATTAAACTCGACTATCTACAGACAGCATATCACAATGACATCACAATATGCAATGGAATTAAACTCGACTATAATCCATAGTTCATCAAGAAATTTCTTTGATACCTTCACCTTTTGCAGTAAGCTTCATGCTCCAGCAAGATCAGAAGAAACTTTATAACTTCTGGATGATTCAGACTTGGACCTGTACAGGAAAAGAAGATGCTATGGTTAAATGACTCGGCTCAAGATTCGGCTCTACGTTGAGAACCCGACCGACTGCTGAGGTAAACATTTCGGGTTTCGATCGGTTCCTGATTAGAGTTCATGGCCAGTTTGTTTTAATAAGTTTCAGCTCTAAATCTGATCCATTTCTAACAGGAAGTTATGCTGTAATTCGTCTGCTCGAGTTCTAGTCAACGACCCAATGATTGATCGGGTTAGTTTTGCATCACAACAACTCGTATTGCCACAGTAATCTCGTCTATCCGTATGTTAACCATCCAGCCGAAGTTTAGATCGCAAAAGCCACATAGTCGAAGCTTCCAAATAATACGTTTGACAAGCTTCCATCATCCCCCTCGACAATAATGTCACAATAGTTAAGTTGCTCCTTGATGATGATCCAACTGAGGATAGAAAGAATTATTGGTGTACTTATTTTAAATACGAAAAAGCAAAAGAACTAATTTTTATTTTGTATTTTAGTTTAGATAATGATAATTTTATAAATATTTAATATTCAAATAAAATTTTTAAATTTCTATTAGTTTGAATAATTAATAAGAATTTATTTTCATTATTATTAGCTTAAAATTTCTCTGGCTATAAATAAGACTCCTATAATTCTAATTAGAGACTTTTTGGATAATTTAATAAATTCTCTCAATTTTTTTATTTCATTTTTTTATTTTTTTAATCATTTTTTTTAATTTTTGCATATACATTCTACAGCACTCCTAAAACTGAGTTATATGCATCAATGTATCAAATGGAACATGAAAAATAAATTATTTCTTTTAGTGATAATTACATATGTCAGCCTCAAAGTTTCTCTTATTAGTACTGAAAGATAAATATTTACATCTATCTCCTCTTATTTAAATGAATAATTATAATTTATCATTAATTGTAATTAAGTCTGTTTGTTTGTAAGATTAAATTTAACAAGATTATAATTAAATTTGAATAGAGATTTTTTTTATTAAAAGTTGTAGATGATGTGAAGTAAAGTTAGTTATTATATTGGGGTGTGTGCGGATTGTGATATAAAATTAGTTATTATGTTGAGATATATGAGGGATGTGATATAAATTAATTATTATTTTAATAATAGGTGTAAGATGTGAAATAAAATTAATTTTTAATATTAAATTTTATGTGTGATGTGATATGTCTGGTTAAAATTAAATGGTCAAACAAATAGGGCTTAAAATTTATACCTATACCTTGACAGATGTATTAATTACATATATACCATTAATTGAAAAGAGGTAACGGATTGTAGTTAACTATAAGATGGGACATTTACCTGCGTGCCACACAAGACTTCTAATATTACATCACGCACACTCTTCACAAACTTTACATTATGAAGTAATTAATTTTTGTAAAGAATGTGTGCGTAATAATACGTGAAGATTTGCGTAACATATATGTAAAAATTTCTTATAAAATTTGTTGGGGAACGATGACATGTAAATCCCCATAATGAACATACAGTCAGCACTCAACGAACACGTCGGAATCATATATATTTTGAGTATACGTACAATTATATTCTGTGGGCTACAATTGAAATGATTAAAGCTTCTTAACATCAAGAAAGTACTACATGAACAAAATAACTCAAAGAAGTAAAACTATTACCTCTAATCTCTACATTCCCATGAGAAGAATTATATCTAAGCATCTTGCACAAGCTTGATTCCAGTATCATAGGCTGCATTCTCATGCATTTTTGAACTCGCTCTCGAGTTAGGATTGATTTCGGCCAAGGGGTTCATGAATCCTCCACGAGCTCCAAACTTCGGTTTATAATCCGCAGGAATATTTCTGTGGCCAAAATCATGCGTATGAGCTAGAAATCTGATATCAAATCTGTTTCCCTCTGTTCTCCTCCAGAATTTTGAGCTCAGGAACTCGGTGCCGGGTAAGTGGCAGCAGGTTTTCGCGGATGGATCGCTGCCCGGCATCCTCCCCGACGAGGCGGCTAAGTCGCGGGAAATCTCATCCAGAGCAATCTCCAGGCTATGCACTCTTGTTTCCAGAGAGTGTATTCCATTCTGTGAGCTACCAATGAACCTCTGAAATATAAGAAACTATTTCAATGTTCTATGATTTTTTTTCAAACCAGATGAGAATTTCAATAGTTAACCAAAAAAATAAAAAATAATTTTGTTTTAAATTATGCACAAATAATTGACTTTATTTTATATTCAATAATCTAATTATCAGGCTTCATTTCACATCTCTCACAAATTTTCATATAACAAATTAATTTTATTTCCCAATGTTTTAAGATTAACTAAAAAATATTTTTTTTTTCAATTTTTTCTTCAATCAAACACAACCTTGAAATTGAAGAAAGCATTTATGGTCATATCTTGAGCACTTGCTTTTTGGTAGCTCACTTTTTTGATTCACCATTTTTGTCACTATAATTATGAATAAATATTGCATTCATGTGAAGATTTTTATGAGCATGTCTATCCAACTAGACTTCATCACCACTCAAAAACAAATTTACATCCTAAGTATTATTAGAATGTCGATCAAACTTTTACACGAAAAATTATTAGGTCATGGTGGGTTGTTTGACGCCTAATAGCAGGTCCGAAACGGGGGCGGGCAAGCCCACCCCACTCGCACAGTAAGAAATAACGCTAATAACACTTTGTTTAAGCTTTGTATGCCTTACAAAGCATCTCTTTTCTGTTTCATATCGCCTACTTGAAGCATAAAAATATTTTAATAAAAATATATAGTACATAAATAATATTTTTTTAAATTATTTTTTATGCTTCGTATAGGTAATACAAAGTAGAAATGGAATGCTTCACATCATTTCTCTCCGCATTAGCAAGCCGGCCCTACCCACCCCGTGTTGCCCCGCTATTAGTTCCTTTTTTTGACACACCACCAAATCACCATCTCGGCTACTCTTCCACTAACACCATTTCATTTTCTTTGACTTGCAGTTTTTTTGACTTCGTGTTTGTTTACTATGTTCAATTTCTTGAACTTGTAGTTTTCAAACTTCTTTTTTTATGTTAAACTCAATATTACATAACCATTGAAAAAATCTGTATTGTCGGCAAGTTCAAAACGTCAGAGTTAAAAACAAATGTGCCTAAGTCGAAGAAATTGTCAAATAAATTAACAAAAAAGAAGTCAAAAATTACAATCAATATAATTAGACGGAGTTAACAAGAGAGTAACAAAAAATGGCCCCTTGTGTCATGTTTAATAGTTGGCATATAAGTAATATTTAGCTTAATAGCAACTAAGTCCTTCTAGTTTAGGTATATGCGCATTCAAGTCTATCTAATTTCTAATTTAATCAAGCAGATTTTTTGAAATAATGTGCAAATAAATTCTTTGATATTAAAAAATAAAATTAGGAATTTTTACACATATGCTACACAAATCTTCATATATTACATCACACACTTTCTTCAAACTCTATAGTGTAAAATTTATGAATTTTATGTGGCATGCATGTAAATGTCCCATAAAATTAATGGAGAATAATTTTTAACTAATGAACTAATTTGTTTAATTTAAAGTTAAATCAATATTTTAGATGAAAATAAAATCCAAATTGACTAATTAATTACAGAAAATATTTTCTATTAAGTACTTTAATTGATACCAAAAGACCTATTTACATTTTACTTCAAATTAAAAAATCTACATTTTTTAATTTGAGAGACGTAATTGCTATTACAATGTAGGTAAACTCCTTTACATTCTTTTGCAAGGAGGTTTATTTTTTGGGACGAGAATTTTTTTTTTAAATTTTTTACATTAAGAAGGAAAAAATATTTTTAATATTGAAAAACGTGTAAAATGTGAAACAAAATTGGTTCTAGTATTTGTATTTTTGTTGAATATAAAATAAAGTTAATTTTTACGGTTTAAATTTGAATTGGGCCAAAAAAATAACTCGAACCAAACAAGATAAAGTCGAGGTGAATTGAAAAAAATAAGTAAATAACCTCAGGTCTAATATAACTTCTCCCTGTTTGGCGCGAGGACCAAAACAGGACCAAAATAGTATTAGTTTAAAAAATAACAATAATAATAATAATAATAATAATAAATTATTTTAATTATTCTACACAAATTTTAACATGAAAAATAATATTTTACTTCACATACTCAATAATTTTTTAATAAAAATATAAACTTTATTTCACATCTTAGATCAAAATACTCGTTGATCTAGAATGTGAAATAAAGTTGATATTTTTATTTTAAATTGTTGAGTATGTAAAATAAAATAATATTTTTTATATTTGAATTTATGTAGAATAATTTAAAAAATTTATTTATTATTATTATTGTTGTTTTTTAAAATAATCTTCTATCTTTCCTTATAAAAATCATTCAAAAAAGTCTTGAATAATCTATTTAAAGAGGTTATGGTACCTGAAGAAGATCAAGTAGAGTTGATTGCTGGCTCTCAATCTGAGCCAATTTCATTCGAATCAAAGACAAATCGCCATTCTCCTTCTGCAATCCAAGGAGCACATCACCGGCGCCTCCGGTTACGGCAGCGACTTCCGAGCTCCCACTCTCCTGAAATGGCACCACCCTAGATCCAGATTTCATCCCACTCATCTTCTCCTCGCAGATCTTGTCAAAGATCCCCCTTTTAGCTTCTAACCTGGATCTAATACCATTCCCCTCAGCTTCTTCCTGCTCCCAACTCTTCTTCCTCGCTCTCTCTTTACTTCCTGCAGCACCAGGAACAGCAATCTCAATCCCCCAATCGTGGTTCTTGCTCTGATTAGTCTTGTTCGATGAAGCCAAAACCATTACTGACGGTGATACAGCAGGAGGAGGGGATCTGCTGATGGATAATCTACTCTTTCGGGTAATAGAAGGGGAGGAAGATTGAACAGATGAACAAATTCTAATGGAAGCAGAGGGGAATCTTCCTTCAGTAGCCGTCTCTGTCTCACTCAAAATTAACACGGGACCAACAGATGTGTGAGCAATCTAGAGAAAAAGAAAACCCAAATTGGTATCAAGGGGAAAAACGAAGGATTTAACTGCAACCATTCAGAGAAGAACTGGGTTTGGATTGAGATGGGGGCGGCGACGCATCCAGATCTCTGTCAGGGATCTCCTTCCACGCCTCCAGCATTCGATTCATCGATTCTCTCACGATCTTCACCTGCAGTGCCGGACACTAATGGATTAGAGATTGAGAGAGAGAGAGAGAGAGAGAGAGAGAGAGAGAGAGAGAGAGAGTGCCTTATCGTAGCGACGGGTCTCAAAAGAAGATAGGCAAGAAGGTTTGAACTCGCTGAGGCGGTCTCTTTCAATGGCGGCGAGGCGGGTGAGCGACTCCGCCGCGGCCTTCCGGGCTGCCCAGTCCTCGCTGCCAGTGAACTCCACGAGGCAGTGCACCAGCGTTGTCAGGACGCCGTGACCGCCGGTTCCGCCTGCGGAGGCCGCGCTGCCGAGCAGCGTCAGGATCGCCGGTTTGGCCTTGAACGCCGGGCTCCGGGCCAGCTTCACGAGCCGCGGGACAAGGCGATGGAGGTAGCCAGGGAGGTCGCTGGCGGTAGCGGCGTTGGGTTCCTCGAGGGCAGCGGAGAGGGCGAATGCGGCGGCAGATTGGGGGTGAAGGTCCTGCTCGTGAAACAGAGCTTCGGACAGGGGGCGGAGGAGTGCGGATGCGATGGCATTGGGAGGGGCTGCAGCGGCGAGGGAGCGGACGGCGTCGATTAGGGCAGACCGGACGGAGGAATCCGGATCGCGGAGACGGCGGAGGGCGGCGGAGAGGATGCGGTGGAGGTGTGGGGCCAGGGTTCCGGCCGGAAGGGAGCGTGCGAGGACGGAGAAGAGGCGGAGGGAGTTCCGGCGGAGAGGGGTTTTGTCGGAGGTGCGAGTGTCGCCCACGGCGGAGACAAATGACGGCACGGCGTCGGCGGTGAGGCCACGGGCGATGGATTCAAGCTCAGCGATGGCTATGGCCTCGGTGTCCCGGTCTGAGAGCTTGCTCATGAAGAGATTCACGCGCTGCCGCATCTCCTCCGGCGGATGCTGCTGCTTGCCCATGACGGCAGTGGCGTTGGTGAGGAACCCAAGCAAAGAAATGCCCTTTTTTTTTTGAGGATCGATCCAAGGTAGAAGAAGACGAAGAAGAAGAAGAAGAAGAAGAAACGCGGGGTATTAAGTTCAAGTCAGAGATGGGTCATATTTAACTTGGTGGTTGGCGGTGAGTACAAGCTAGAGGAGAGTAGAGAGAGGAAGGGGGTGCCCATGCCCTTAAAGACAGGAAGGGGATGGAAGCTGGAAGAGGAGAAATGGGCATTTGCTGAGATTCATGTGAGCGTTCTTGATTTGGGTTGGGCTGTGGCTGCCTTCATCTCTGGGGGAGGGAAGGAGAAGACGAATGAGATCTGGATCTGCATGTGACTTAAATTTTCTTCTTTTGTTTCTCAAGGAAAGGAAAATTTTTATTTTTTAATTTTTAATTTTCTCAAGATCTTATAAGATGCATGTATTAGTGACAAATATGTTGATAAAATCTTGATATGGTGAAATACAATTTACATCTTTGATAATTTTATTATATTTTAACATTTTATACTTGTAAAAATAAAAAAATTTATTCATGTAAAAACCTTTATTTTTGGCATATTTCATCCTTAAAACTACAAAAAGTTTATTGCATTTAGGCAACGCAAAATATTATTTTTTAGGATCAATAATATATTATTCCTCAATATACTAGTTATTTAAACTCACAAATAAAGCAAATGATAATAAAATTACTTAAAATACTGAGGAATAGTATTATGTATAGTGTTGCATATAGGCGAAATAATATTATATATAAATAATATAGTGTTGCGTGCATATTAACAATAAAGTTATATATAAGATATGCGTTCTTGAAAATGATATAGTGCATATATATATAATAATATGTTATATATAGTGTTGAATATAAATACAATAATGTTATTAGAGCTATTAATAAGTAAAACAACTTACGGTGGCATTATTATGTTTTTACTTATCAACAGTATACTTATGTAGAACTATATACGTAGCATTAACACTGTTATTCTTCTGTACTTCACTTGTGATTCTCATGTAGTAATACGTTGCACATTTACTTGTGCATGATAAAAGTCTGTGTTACATTTTTCAAATAAAATTATTTCACAGTCTTTGTATATGATATATCAAAATTAATGATAAAATGAGCGTAAAACATGGATTTTTATTTCAAAAGATGCAAAATATCAAAAAGAAAAGATTTTGAAAAATGTAAACTACAATCTGCTCGATCTTGTTGGAAGATCATTTGAATGTTAATCTGTATAAAATCAATATAATTTATCATTCGGTCTTAACCACAATAGTCATTTTAGCTCAATTTTTTCTTAATTTATAGGTTTTTTTTAATTTAATAATATATTTATATATTTTTATTCAATATTTTTTCTTGTTTTACTAAGAAAATGATTACATATCCAAGTTTAAAGCTGCTAATAACTCAATTTGAATCAATTTTAAAGTTGGAAGAAGATCAAATAAATTTTAATGATAAGTCGATAAAATTTATACCGAGTTGGAACGCAAGATATAATACCGAGTTGGATTGAACCCTTAATTATTACTCGAGTTGAGGCAATTTCAAGCTCGTAATGGCTCATTTCAAACTAATTCGATATCAATATATATATATAGAAAGTGTAAAAAGAGAATTAGGAAGCTCTCAATAGTGGGTACTATTTGGGTGTAAACAAAATCTGTGCCTTCTCTTTCCATATATATGTTTTATATATAGAAAGAAAATATATATATTACGTGGAGTAATGAAAAGCAACATTTTTTATTACATTACAAGGAACCATATTGACATTCCAATTATTCGCATAAAATTTATAGTAGAAAATTATTATTCAATCAATGATTCTGCAAATACATAAAATAACAAAAAAATCTAAGGGGGCGTTTGATTCGATATTATCTTAATGTTATATTATGTAATTTAGATGTCATGATATTTATATGTCTTTTTTTGATTAATAATTTTATAATCTAATAGAAGATTTTTTATTCACTTAAAAAATATTGTTGTCTTACGTATGACCTAACAACTAAGCTATAATACCTTTTTGTATAGCCTACATGACAAAAGATAAAAGAAGTAGATACTAATCTGGCTATAAATTAGCTTTAGTTCTAATGACGTTATATACTATTAAAAAAAGGAAATAATAACGATAATAAAGCAATCAAAAATATCAAAAATATCAAAAATAAAAAGCTGAAAGTTGCATTTCCTCATACTTATAGTAGAAAGTAATAAATTATCTAATATCCACAGCTCATGTGATTGATGATTAATTGGGATATAAATTAATGGCTATAATAGCATGTTTCTACTTTCTATTACTTATTGTAGTTCTTATTTTTAGATGTCTATATTTTTTTTTGAAATATTAAAAATGTAATGCATTATCTCATTGTAAAAGTACTTTATATATACCTTCACAAAAATTTAACTAGAAAAAATTTCGAAGGAAGAACTAAAATTAGTAACCGAGTATTGTAAGTAACTTTTTTGATAAGTGCTATAAGCAATTTAAATTACCACCATCACAAGAGCCTAAAATTTTCATATTTAAGTCTGCGTCATACCTTATTTGAATTACTGCATAATGAATTTCTAAACACTTCATGCAAGAGCGACAAAAACTATAGAAAGCAGTTTTCATGTGTCATAAGAGGGACCAAAGACGCATAAAAAAATGTTGTAAAATATTTATGAAGAAATATATATGAGGAAGGATATAATCGAGAAAAATGACAAATAAGTTAATGATCCAACAAGAAAGCTATTAGAAAGAGAAAGAAAGATGTAACCTTAAACCCCTATGTGAGAATTGACTAGAAGTAGAAGAAATATAATAAAGTATATATATATATATATATATATATCATTTTCTCCATTTATCTCTTTTATTAGTGCATTCCCTTCTTCTCGTCAAGGTTATCATTTATCATCACTGTTTGATATGATAGAGAGACATAACAATTAAAATAGTATCAGAATATTTATCTTATAAAGGCGGTAAAGACAAACATAATCAGAAAAATATTTGAGGGAATATGATTACAAAATAAATGAATTACAAAAAAATTTTGAAAAATAGGGAAAGATAGATTAATTTTTTTTTTTCAAAAACTCTCCCCAAAAAAATAAGAAAGATATTCCTAAGACCTCCCTAAGGAATAGGATAAAGTAGATTCCCTTTTGGTAAACATTGATGAGTATAATTATTGTATTACATATTGGTAAACATTCAAAATTTGGTTCCCTAAGGTCATTTTTTGGTAAATTACCCTCAAAGCAGCTCATTTGGGGGTCATTTGGTATGTTATTATGTTATCTAAATATCTCCATACCTATATACTATTTTTAATTAAGAATTTAAAAAAAATTTAAAAAATTATCTATATATATATTCAAATTAAATAATAATAATTTTATGTAACATAATAAAATAGTAAAATAATATTAAGTCAAATGCTTTTAGTACTCATTTACAATTTAATCTTCATTAAAATTTTAAACTTATTTTTGCTAATTATATATATTTCACTCAAATTTAATTTTGTTATTGCATATCGTAGCTCCAAACTTTTGAGTTCGACCAGGCTTAACTAAACTAGAGTTTGATTTTCAAACCAGCTCGAATCACCACCAAATTGAGAACCTTTATGAGTCAATCACACCCACTCATTTACCCAATATATCCTCTAAGAACTAATATCATATTTTTTTTATAAAAATAATACACAAATTATATAAATAAATTATATTATTTTTATTTAAAAAATAAATTTAAGCAAAGTCCAATCTGATTTGACCATATCTCAAATTCATCTCCATAAAATTATGACTATAAATACGGCCTCTGTGTCTCAGTTCAATAAACTTAACTAAGTTTGATTAAAATTAAAAATTAATTTGAATATTCAATAATATTATTTTAAAAAATAATATTTTTAATAAAATGTAACCAAAGACTGAAGTTCCACACTAATATTAAATTTATGCAATGCCATTTAATCGCTCGATTAAATGACCGGTTCAAATAGTTAGATAATGAGCCAGACAGAAGGTCGGTTCTTAATCTAAAGGCAATGTTTAATAAAATTGCTTATTTTAATTATTGCAATAGTTTAAATCATTACTTATTTTAATTATTGTACCAATGATTTAAACTGCTGCAATATTTAAGATTGGTAGCAACATAAATTATTGCAACGGTAAAATAACAGTGGTTTCAATTAACTATATATTACATGATTGCTAGCATTGTAGAACCAGACCTAGTTGAATACACCAAGCTGAGCCTATTGAGTCAGCTGAACTTATCGAGTTAAGTTCAAATTTTTCGATTAATTTTTTAAATAATTTGGTTGCAGTGCTAGCCTTAAGCAAGGAAATACTCTGGCTCAGTGATCGAATTTATGAGATTAGTCATGAGCTATGATCAGATTGGATTGATACAGATAAACCTTGAGTTGGTTTCTATTTTTTAAATATAAATGGTATGATTTTGATTGTTTGTGCACAAATATCGGTGACCTAAATTCAAATCCTAGTTAATACAATTTTTTTAAAAAAATTCTTAATTCTTCAGAGAGCTTAAGTTGGTTTGATTGCAACTCGAGCTAGCTCAAAGTCCAGTGCTTATTGAGCGAGCTAGCTCGAACTCGAAGAGTTTGAGCCATTAGCTGAGCTTGAGCGGCCATATGTAGTCTGTTTTCTCACAACACAATGCAGTACTTAGAGGACAAACCTAATAGAAAAAGGCGTGGAGTAATTAGGAGGTTCGACGAAGCCAAAATGACGGTGGCTTTAAGATGCATTAAAGCATAGAGTACAAGAAAAGGAAGAAGAATTAGAATTAGGAGATTCGGAATACATAAGTTTAGCAAAAGTTTAGCAAAGTTTGAATATTTTTGATGAAGACGATAAGATAACAATAAAAGACTCGAATTGAAGATCTAACTCAAAATTTAGATTGAGGACCTTGCCCAAATGATCTTTGACAATTAGGAATGGCAATGGGGCGGGTTTGGGTCGGGTTTATAAATACTCATACCCGTCCCGCTATATATCATTCATTACTCATACCCGTCCCATACCCGTTTTCGCCCCGCCCCGCCCCGCTTCTAATTTTCATAACCCCGTCCCCGCCCCGCCCCGCCCCGTTTCCTCACTCAGTTAATGAAAATCGAATTATTTTATTCTATTTGAAACAACAAAAATCGTAACCACATGTTAGTGACATTCTATAGAAACCATTCCTTGTATGTAAATATATGTAACAAAGATCAAGAATAATAAATAACTTTCATATAAATTCTTCAAATTTGCCAACTTTCTTAGCATGAATTTCTAATATAAAGCAACATGTGACAATTAAAGAGAAAATCAAATATGAGGTATTATAAGACCCTTTGCAGCAACATGTATCAATTGATTTAAGAGCCAACTGAAAATATCAACTATCACAAGTAAGAAAAACTTTACAGTAAAGAGTACATGCATTCTCTTTCCAAAGTACTATTTTTATTTAGGTATTAAAATTTAAAATTTTTAAAATTATTAAATCGGGTACGGGGCGGGGCGGGTGTTCCGGGTAAAATTTGAGTACCCATACCCGTCCCATTAGGGGCGGGTAGGGGCGGGTTTATCGGGTACGAGTACAAATTGCCACCCCTATAATGACAATGACTCGATTAATTATATCAATAAAATGTATTAATTAGAAAAAGGATGATGATATATATGATGGTAGGTAAACCTCTGGGTCTAATGGAGCCTTTCAGTCAGTTTTCACCAGGGACTTGGCAACAAAAAGGCTGAAATCCTCTCTCCAAAGATGAAGATTCAGAAATTATAGAGCAAAATGGACCCCCAACATGATAGAGATTTCTTGTTAATTTCCTACTAATTATGAGTTCTAATAATTATTGCTTTGTTTTCAAGAAAAACAAAATAAAATAAAATAAGAATAATTACACATAGCATATCAAAATCTTACAATATTATAAATTTTACACTTATTTTAAAAATTTATAAAATATATTACAGATGCATTTTTATTTTTATGGACTGTACTCTGTATTGTCTGCATATTCATAATAGAATTTTTTATTTTACTAAATTAAATTTAAAGTAAATTATATATATAGCTAATTCATAAAAATTAATATGTTAGGACTTAAGAATTTATGCATGACGGTTTTTAGAGTTTATTGTTTAATTAGTTTTCAGTATATTTTGAATTTTAAGTTATCGTTTTAATCTAAAAATTTTAGTTTATTCTAGAAAATGGGGGTGAAGGATGTAATTATCCTAATTGGTATCTATGTATAAATATTTTTCTTGCCCAAATGGTTTTATGATTAAGCTTAAAATTTAAATAAATATGCATCAATCATGTTATTATCGAAAATTAATTTTTAAGTATGCTTTTTTTGTTCATGAATCTGAATAAATAAAATATTTTTAGGTGCTGATTTTTTTATTTTTACTTTTAGGTGTTGATTCGACCACTCTATTATATGATTTGGAAGCACGCAACTGAAATATATTTTGGCAAAATAAAAATGCAAATAATTTTGAAATTTTTAAATTTGAAAGAAATAAAAGATTTATAAAAATAAATCACAGGACAGAGACATATATAATAAAAAAAAACATTTTTTAGGCTGCGCTTTCATAATTTGGTTTGTGCATGTATGGTTTACATCTTAAATAATTGATGAATTAATTATTATAATGTGAAATAAAAGCAATTTATTATATTGAATATTATGATAATGAAATTAAATGATTCAATATTTGAGAAGCATTTAATTAAAAAAAATACATAAATCAAAGAATAGAATAGTTTGATATTGCAGTGAATATAAGAAATTTAATGGCCTCAGAAATTTAATGCCTTTTAATTAATTACCAGAAACTGCAGAAGATTTAAATGGTAACATTTAATGTGCATGTAACAATAAAAAAAATTTACACAAAAGATACCTAAATTATGCAAATTTACATATTTTATCATCAAAGATGAAATATTACGTATATCATATCAAAATCTTACAAAATTACATATTTCACACGAATTTAAAAAAAAATTAAATTGAATTACTGGTGCATTTTAATGTATCTTATTCTGTATAGTTCACAAACTCATAATAGAGACTTTCATCTCATTAAATTAAGTTTATAATAAATTTTATATATAATTAATTTATGAAATAAGTAAGATTTAAAGTATAGTATTAATGTTTAAGGTTTAGGCCTCACGATTTAGTTTTAAATGTTAAAGTAATTTAGGGCATAAGATTTAATGTTTTAGATTATGAGTTATAGTTTTCGAACTCAAGATTTAATGTATAACATAATTTTATATAAAAATAATGTAAAATGTATTTTATAAATTTTTTATGTTATATAAGTGATATTTTATTTTAGTAAAATATGTAATTTTTCATGATTCAAGTATCTCCATTTAAATGCTTAAAAAAACATTTTAATGTGCATGCATGCTTTTTACTTCTACTATTTGTATCTATTAAAATAATCATATGATCATATAAAAGAAAAGATTTGGATGAGAAAATTGCCTTTTTAATACAATATGTAATTATATATTGTATTAAAAATAATTTGTTACTTTTCAAAAAAATAATTAAAAAAAACTACTCTACTACTTCTTTCTTCTTATTTTATTTATTATTTTCTTTACTTCATTTATTTTATTGCATGTTTTCATTGATCCATTCATTTTGTAGCTTGAAAGAATCAAATTAAGAGGAACTGAGATTAAATTCTTGATACAATATTGAATTTTTTTAATTTGTGTAAAAAAAAAGACTATATTTGAGCCACAAAATATGAAGATATTTAACTAATAGTGGTTGTTTTTTTATAATTGGTCTAGTTCTTTAAATTATATAAAATCACTACAAAATATACATTAATTTAATTATATTTCTGTTAAAAATGTTAATAAAATCTATAAGAAAAAACCATTTTTTAATAAAAGATTTTTATTGTAGCAAAATGAGCTAATTAATTAGCATCATTATTTATTTTTTGTTTTATGTACGAGAATTTACATGAATAAAATGTGACAAAAAATTTTATAATTTATATATTTCAACAATAGGCTTACAATAATGCTTTGAATACGAATATATTAATATTTGTTTTTGATAAATACAAATATATATATATATTAATATTCTGACTACACTAATTCTTCTTAGTATGAGTTATGCATCTGCAGTAGAGAAGTTAAATAGAGTTGGAATTTATGTTAAATATTTTTGATAAATTTAAAATATTAATTAAATAATTTTTTATTAAAAAATTTACATACAAAACATTGAATTCATCACAAATTACGCAGTTCACCATCATTTAATAAATATTACGCATATCATACTCTGCTTATGGGTTTTACATTTTTATTGTAATAATAGCAATATAAGCAGAGTGTGATATGCGTAATATTTACTAAATGATGGTGAAATATGTAATTTGTGATGAATTTAATGTTCTGTATGTAATTTTTTTTTTTATTTTAAGATAAGTTTGAATAAAATAATATATATATATATATATATATATATGTATGATGCATTAAATGCGTTGAACCACAAAATAATGTCTGTTCTTTCAGAAATGGTACATTTCTTTTTCTATGAATATAAAAACTATCTTATTAATTGCATACTAAATTCTCAGTTCACTAGTTATTTAAAACTAACAGATTATTTAAAATAACTTTGATTCAACGTAGATTCAATTATATATGTAATAATAATAATAATAATAAATTAATGAGGTGTATTGCTATTATAAGGCATTATTAATTTTTCTTATATCGGAGTTACACTCTATCTGATCTGTAAATATTTTGATTTATGATTGATCTGAAGCTACTTGTATGTCACGGATGTCTTGCTATTAATATTTGGAGGTGCGGCTATCCCGGATAGTATTTTTCTTGAAAAATTTGTTCTCAGTGCTACTACTCAAAAGTGAAGAAAAACACTTTACCGTCTATCAAATTCATGGTGTTGATTTTTAGTTTTTTGCATTTGACATTTTTTGGTATATATTTGACTCCTACTGTTATTTTTTTCTCAAATAATGTGCAACATTTTAAGAGCAAAAGTCAATTTATAAGCGTACTAGTATCTACTCCTTTTATCTTCTATTATATAATCTTACTATATAAAAAGGCAGTACAACTTAGTTGTTAAGTCGTATGTAAGATCATAATAATTTTTAATTTTATGTTGACGTAGGATGTGGGGGTCCCAGGAAACACCGAAGAAAGAGAGTTCCGGGAGACGGCGGCGCGCAAAGGAGGTGAGCCTGTTTCACGGAGGCTCAAGAGGAGAACCAGATCATAGCATCTAGAGAAACACACAAAGATTTAAGGTGGTTCAGGGAGGGAATCCCTTACGTCCACCGGTCCGTCAGCGAAGGAATTTCACTAGGTGGGAGAAATAACCCTTAAACAGGGTTTATACAATGCTTTGTTTTATGGAAAAAGAAGAAGAAGAAGAAGAAGAAGAAGCTCCTCAGTTGGGGCTTCGTTACAACTGAATGAGAGAACTAGGAATCTCTCAACCTGAGTCTCTCTGTCCTTTCTTCTTTGTTTTTTGTTTCTTTTCTCGTCCCCCTTAGGCTGGGACTATTCAGAGATTTTTATAGCCGTTGACACGCGTAGCTCCACCCTGGTTTTTCGGTGGAAAGGTGATGGGTGAGCTCTGAGCGTCGCTTGCCTGTCACTGGAGAAGTCCGCAGCTGTACGAGGAAGATGACATCCTTTAATGCTGGTACTTTCCTGGGGAAGAGCGTCTGTACGGAAATCGGCGGGGTTAGGTGAAGTTGATCGTGACAGGCGATACCTCGTACCCTCGGGTCCGAGGTTACGAGGGACGATCCTGGAACGACCACGGGTCCGAGGTTACGAGGGACGATCCTGGAACGTCGTGGTCGACGGTTGGGTGAAGCCTCGTGCCCGAGGTTTTGACCTGGGTCCATAGTTCTGCAAAACTGGAAGCTGAGTCAGCAAATCAATCAAGTACAAGCCCGTCAGGCGCTACGCGTTCGGCCAGGATGCAGCGTAGGAACCACGTGTTAACATTTTACAATATATTTTTTTAAGAAATATTTACCTACATGTCACATCATTTAATTTTATTTATGCATTACTCATCCATTCTTAGTTAATTACGCTATTCATACTCAAAATATTATAAAGCTTGCATACATATACTTGAAAACTCAGTCAAAATCTATTTGAAAAAAAATATTTCATTAGTAAATCATTAAAATTATATTTTTACCCTTATTAGTATATATTTTTTCTTCGTTAATGCCACACTAAAGTGCTGATATGTCCTAAAATCAATTCACATCACGGATGTCTTCTTCCCTTGCCACCACCTAAACATCAAAGTTTTAGGATTTTCACTCAAAATATATTTAAATATCCTTAAAATAATATGATGAACGACTCAGATTTTTTGTAATCTAATTATAGTTAGATTATTGAAAAAGTATGATTACTCATTATAATGAAAACAAGTTAAAGTGTGTGTACGTAAGATTTTATAATATTTTGAGTGTGCATAGCATAATTAATTAAAAATAGATGAATAGTATATAAATAAAGTTAAATAGTGTGGCATTTAATTAAATATTTTTTATTACAAATTAAATACTTTTGAATTAAATTAATATGCATTTAAAAAGTTGTTTTAATTACTTGAATTTTACTTGATGCGAATAAGCCGACGGAACCATTTATTCATATATTTAGTGGTTCATGCACCGATCTCCGGTGCACGTGACGGTCCACTTCATTGGCACGTGCCAGCCGCTTGTTCGCTTCCCCGAGGCCAAAAAAATGGGAGCCGCGACTCCGCGACCACTATCTGTGCGCCGCTCCGCAAGACCTCGCACGTGCCGAACACATGCTCATGTCTGCCTGTCCCTCTCCCTCTCTTTCTATTTCATTAAGGAAACAAAGAAGAGCTTTAAATCTTACATTAAAATGCAATCAGATAATAAAAATTCATAAAACAATTAACTGAATCTTCATATGAATGTGATCACACCATCACTATAGCTTCGGATCCTCGACACGACGCAAAAATTGCTCGGCCAAATTGAACAGATAAAATTTTAGGAGGAATCAAAGCGAAAAGGAAAAGCATAGGCAAATAGTTTCCAGATAGAACCCGAGAATTCTTAAGAAACTATTGTGACATGAGGGAGCGGTGAATGTAAGAAAGAATATAAGATAGATGTTTCTCAATAATCGGATTGTTGAAATTTATTGGCCCCTTACGCTAATGTGGCTTAAAAGGATAAGATTTCACATTAGTAGTACATGTACTGTGAGACTCTTTATTTCTCTTATCTACTTCTATTTATAGTAGAATAAAGTAAAATGATGATTGCCAGTATAATTTTACTTTTAATGATTTGCTATTTTTTATTTTCTCTCGCAGGCATTTCAACACCCTAAAAAGATGGCATACTGGCAGTGATCGCTTGAGGACATGACATCAATTAGAGACTTGTGTTTGGCACGAGTACAGTTTAGTTAGATTTTTTTGTCGATGAGAATTCAACTGAAACTATCAATCTGAGTAAGAAATCAAACAGAATATCTTGACCAAGCTTTTTTTTCCCTTTCACCACTAATGATTGATCCTTATATGATGCTTGCCATGTGGACGATCAAAATGCAATGTATTTTTCTTGTGTTCGCAATTGCCCCTCCACCCTATCCTTGCTCAAAGCTCGATCATGTGCCATTAAATTATATTAAAAATTGAATTTTTTTCGTGAAGATTCATTCGAAAATGCTACTCCCATATATATCTCTCTATAAATGGAGGAAGGTGACACAGCCTCGTCACTTTATTGAATTTAAGAGAAAAGAGGCACACATTAAAACTCAAACTTTTCATAAAAATTTGAAGTCCATAAAGGGAAAAGCTACAAAATGGTGGAACTGTCTTTTATTTATTACATTAAAAGGGCGTTTGGTTCGTTGTTATCTTAGTGTTATGTTATGTAATCTAGATGTCATAACATTTACATGTCATCTTTTGATTAATAATTTTATAATCTAATAAAAAATTATTTATAAATATCATTAAACTAAACAATTGTCTTCTCTAAATAACATAAGATAACATCAAGATAACATTAAACCAAACACCCCCTAAATTATCTATAAGTAGTCCACAGTACTTCTTTTTGGGTTGTACAAAATCCTAATTTGGAGAAAGTAAAACCACGATGTTCATAGTAGGTAACAAGTGTACTGATCTCAATTAAGGAACATCACTCGTCAAGAAGTTGACAACTATCTTTGCCAGTATTGGCCTCAATTACTTCATCTTTTCTTTAGCAAGCTACCTTATTCCTAGGGTATCAACTCTCACAATCAAATTTTTTTTGCTCCTAAATTGATTCTAATGTCCGAAACGAGTAAGCGAAAGATTGATCTCTATTGGTCATATATCTTATTTCATTATTATCACTAACGTTATAATCATGAACATGAGAAAATCTCAAGATTTTGGGATGTATACATAATAAATGGTGTGATCTTAGGATATATAGCATTAATGTTATTTTCATTATGGGAAAATTATATGAGGCTTCAGAGATCAAGTGTCATTTACAAGTTGGTCCAACTAGCTCCCTCAACATTGATGTAACTTACAATTTAGTCCTTCCATGACTGCTTTCATTAAATTAAATTTACCATTATTCTCCCTCTCTCTCCCCCTCACTATTGTAATCGAGATGCACTTGCCATCACCCTGGCTCATCGAGCATTGGAACTCTCACTATTCCATCTCCATCATCAACAACCCCCTCGATATCCTCTCCCTCTATGTTGCCCTGCCATCGAACTCTCCATGTTGAGCTCACTTTTCTCATAGTCAACCATGACCTCCTCATTAGAATTGAGAGTGCTGAGTCACTCAGTCGAAAACCCAGAGCTACAAATATTGAAGACAATCTCACTGACGCCTACCATTGTTGCGCGTTCGCCACTTCGACCCAGGATAAATTGAACCAGGTTGAAAATAAATTTTCATCTTGCCATGTATCATGATTTCCTTCAATCCTCATGCAAGCCCCACAAGTTTCAGTGGCATTCAAAGCTATGGACCTAGCCAGACTATCACTTGTGCTACTACTAAATAATGAAGAACAATAAGTGGAATCAACTTTTAGGATTAATTTAATTAGAATGATGAATGTGTATGATTAATGATATAATTGCATGTGAAATTCTATATTAAGAGTTTGTTTTCCGCTAATTAAGGTGGCTTAATTAAATCCCAGATCTTAGGTTTCAACCAACTTTAATGTAATGTATATATTTTTAGGTAAAAATATTACCATTTTGTTTGATTGAATAAGCATTGACCCTCCTCATGTTAATGTTGAAACATAATATAAGAGAATTATATCACATTATACCATATATAATATCTATTTTTGAATACTTAATTAACATATATAATATTTACTGACATCATAAAAAAAAAATATTTTGCAAAATTTAGATATCACATTGTCATTGTTAAAGGTTACATGAATATTATATATGTAAAGATTTGAATGATCTACCTGTAAATATGAAATATTATACAAATATTTATTTATATATATGTATATATTCACATTATAGGTAATACTAAATATTATATCTTAATTTTTAAATAGCAAATAATGATGTTGAAACATGAATACAGTAGATTTCAATTTTATGTTTGTAAATATCCGAATTTATAGTTAGTATCTAATTAATGCATATATTAACCTTGTCATTAATGTGAAATATCAACCTTAGTTAAAAAAAAAAAAATGAAATATCAACTCCCCAATTAATTAAAAAAATATTAGTACAATACATGTTAAGAAAAACTTGAAATAATTATGGAATTTCATATGGCTTTAAGTAATAAAACTAAGGCTCCACTTCGTTGAGGGTGACAACAGAAACATGTCTTCTACATGTATGTTATACATTCACGAAAGAGGAAAAGAAACGATTCTGTAAGGTTTTGTATGAGTTAAAGGTGTCTGATGGTTATTCTTCAAACATTAAAAGTCACATAAATTTCAGAGAATTGAAATTAATTAATTTGAAATCGCATGATTGTCACGTGTTAATGCAACAATTGTTACCTGTAGCTATCAGAGGCAGTTTGGATGATAAACTTCGGAGTGCTATAATGAAGCTATGTTTCTTCTTCAACTCTTTATGTGCTAAAATTATAGATCCTCTCAAATTAGATGTTCTTCAAGTTTGCATTATTGAAACAATTTGTGAGTCAGAGATGCCATGATTAAAATTTTTTCTAACAAAAAATAACCTTATTTATTTTTTTAAAAATAAAATAATATTTATATCTCAGATTACGCAAATTTTAACATTAAATAATTACTTTATTTCACATCTAATATAATTTTTAATATGACTAACTCATTTTATTTCACATCATATATATTTTTTAAAAATTTTTATAAATTTTTTTCAAATCATCTTTTTTTTCTCCCAACTAAACAGAGCAATTTTTTTTTATTTTCCTTCTTTTCAATCAATTGGATTAGAATAAAATAAATCAAAGGGGTGCAGAAAATGTTAGTTTTGTAAATTTGTAAATATCCAAATATATAATTAGTATCTAACTAATGCATATATTAACCTTCATAATTAATATGAAATATCAACTTCCAATTAATTTAAAAATATTACTACAATATATGTTAAGAAAAATTTGAAATAATCATGGAATTTCATGCCCTACTAATCAACTTTATGGGCTTGTTTGGTTGGAGGATAAATTTAGGTAAAGAAAGAGAAAATAATTTATTTTATAGAATTGATGGGAAAGAAATTTAGTTTAATATTGGGAGGTGTGTAGGATGTGAAATAAAGTTGATTTTAAGGTTGGAATTTGTGTTGGATGTGAAATAAAGTTGATTTTTAAGGTTGAAATTTGTGTTGGATGTGAAATAAAGTTATTAAAATTTATAATAAATTTAAAATATTATTAAAATATTTGTTTGCCCATTTTTGGGCTCATGCCAAACAAGGCCACATATGGCTTAACTAATGAAACTACAAAAAACTAACATTTTTATTTTCCTTTTTTTTTTTCAATTAATTGGATTAAAATAAAATAAATCAAAGGGATGGGACCCCTTGTTATCCTTATAAATTATAATGTTGTTGTAAATCCCCACATGGTGCATGGACAAATCATGTGCTTTGCTATTTTGGAGCCCAAGTGCCTCCTATATGTAATGAGTGACTTGTCTGTTCTAATAATTAGAATGAATAATAATTTAGCTAGATAAATTTATATCACAAAAATAACTGATTTAAATTAAAATTATGTTACGAGTATTTTGTTTATTGTTATCTTGATATTACGTTATCTTTCAATTAATAATTCTATAATTTTATAAAGAGATAATTACCTACATGCCACACAATTTAATTTTATTTATGACTTACCCACCCATTCTTAGTTAATTATGTTATGCACACTCAAAACATTATAAAATCTTAAATACATACATTTGAGTTAAAACTTAATCAAAATCTATTTGAAAAAAAATATTCTGTTAGTAAATCATTAAAATTATATTTTTACTCTTAATGGTACATATTTTTCTCTTCCTCATTACTACACTAAAGCGTTGATTTGTCCTAACATCGCGGATGTCTCCTTCCTTTGCCGCCACCTAAACATTAAGATTTTAGGATTTTCACTCAAAATATATTTAAATAATATCCTTAAAATAATATGATGAACGACTCAGATTTTTTGTAATCTAACTATAGTTAGGTTATTGAAAAATTATAATTATTCATTATAATAAAAATAAATTAAAATACGTATATGTAAGATTTTATAATATTTTGAGTGTGCATAGCGTAATTAACTAAGAATGGATGGGTAAGACATAAATAAAACTAAATTGTGTGGCATGTAGGTAATTATCTCTTTTATCAAGATTATTTATAGATACCATTAAATCAAATAATTAATTTTTTCTAAATAACATGTCATATCATCAAGATAACATTGAACCAAACGCTCCCTTAATATTAACTGAAAATTAAATTGCTACAAGCATAAATAAATGCTATTACTACCTACAATATTTGTGTATGTCTTATACATAGAAACAAATATTTTTGGGCTCAAAATTGAAAATTTAAATTTTTTGCTTATAAGTTGAGTTACTACAGTGCTAGTGATTATTAAATTTCTCTGATTAGTTTATGGTTTCCTTCTAATTAATCAGTACATATGTTGCAGGGATTCTTCTATTCAATTATTATTTTTGAGGACAACCAGTACTTGTAATAGTTTACATATGTGGATGGTTATTTAATTTGTATCTGTTGTATAAAAATTTTAAATTTGCATAATCTCATCTAATTTTTGTTGGTAGTAATATTATAATCTAATCTAATTTTTTTTGAAAAGAAAATCTCATCTAATTTTAGTTGGTAGTATCATATGATAATCTAATTTAACAGGCCAAGTTTGAATCAAGTTTAATTTTGATCCAAAAATTTGACTAAAAAATATTCCTATTTGACTTGACAATGCTCCCAAACCATTATGTCTTGATTACAAGATATTTTTGGCACTGTTTAGTTGGAGAAAAAAAAAATGAAAATTTTTAGGAAAAAAATATAATATAAAATAAAATAAATTATTTATATTAAAAGTTGCGTTGAATAAAAAATAAAATGATTATTTAAGATTAAAATTTATGTAAGATGAGATATAAAATAATTTTTTAAATTTTTTAAAAATAAATTTAATATTTTAGCCGTAGCAAAAATAATAAGATATGTTTTTTAGCATGTCACTAAACAAAGACTTAATTTATATCTTGGTTAGCATTATGTGTGCATTTGCTCAGCTAAGTAAAAATTAATTAATATAGTAATATTTTAGTTTAAATATATGTAATATAAAATAAAAAGGGCATTTGCTTATATATTTTTAATTTTTTCTTTAATTACAAATCAAACTCTTGATTTTATTTTACAGTTTAACTTTTCAAATTTTTTACAAATAAAAATTAGTGGTATACATATATTCACAAATATATTTATAATATTTTGTATATACATATTATTGATAATAAACATCTAATCAATTATAATTAGCAAAAAAAATTTAAAAAATCTTAAAAAAGACTTAAATATATTATTTTTAGAAGATTTAAGGGTTAAATTATAAAATAAAAAAAATAAGAAATTTAATATGTAATTGAAGAAGAATTAAGAGAAATATATATATGTAAACACATTAAAATAAAATTAATTATACTATAAATAGGATATGAAATTAGTAAACTATTATGGCATAAGTCAGATAAAAGAATATTCAAAAATTAATAGACCTAACTATAATTCAAGTTCTAGCTGATTTTAAGAATAAAACTATAACGATCAAAGATTTAATACATTTAGGACCATTATTATCTTATATTAAAATCTAAATTAATTAAAAATAATAAATCTAAAGCTAAAAAGAAAAAAATATTTATAAATTAACATTCAAAACAAACATATATAATACAATAACTATACACATAAATAGTAAATTATATAATAAAAAATTTAAAATTATATACAGTGACACAGGAGCACCTTTCACATGTTAATAGAAAGACATTCTAAAGAAATAATATTCTTTACAATTAAATATTAAAAAAAATCATAAATATTAAAAGATCTGGGGAATATAATTTACATAAAATAAAAGCTTTAATGAATGTAAAACTCAAAATAATTATAAAATAATGTTATTTCATAAATGAGAAAAAAGTGTAAAATACCCTCAAGAAGTTGAAATTAGATACAAATTGTATTTCTTTAAAGACTTTTTGATACAACCTCATATCATAAAAACTGAAAAATGATGAATATTTAATAATGTAATAACAAGAAGTAATGAAAAAAATAATAATTAAGATTAAAAAAAACTATAAGTTATTTAACTTACTCATATTCCTAATAACAAGACTTGAATATAAATTTATATAAAATAATTAATATTTACATAAAATATATATTAAAATGGCCTTGAATGCTAATTTTTATGAAAAATGGACCATTACCTGCTTCCAAATTGAATTAATCCCTATTTCATCTCAATGACCAAAATAATAATGGATTAATTTTTTATGATATATTACATAAATTTTAATATAAAAATTTAATTTAATTTTTATCCTACAATGTTTTAGATTCACGTAAATTTTTAACATAATTAATTTTATTTTTCAACACACATATAAATCCAAATTTTTTAAGATATAATAAATATAATTTCAGGTCCTGTTTGGCAATGGACTAAAAAACATGACAAAAATTACTCATGATCAAAATCTTAAATTTATTTTAAAAAAATTAAAAAAATTAAAAAAATTATTTTATATCTCATTTCACACAAATTCTAACATTAAACAATCACTTTAATTTCACATCCAACAAATTCTCAATAAATCAATCAACTTTATTTCACATCATACATAATTTTTAATATAACCAACTTACTTTATTTCACATCATATACATTTTTTAAAAATAACTAAAAATTTTAACTAAACCTTCTTTTTTTTTATTACCAAAAAGAGAATGCCAAAAAAAAAAAGGCACTGTCTCTTCTTTTTTTTTAATTATAGAAAGAACATCACATAATTTTTGATGAATTAAGTGATGCCTCATGGTTGAAGGAACTGAAAAGTGATCGTTAGGTGATGTTTCAACGAAAAAAGAGTGGATCTTGTTTGACTTTTTAGACATCGTAAGAAGGGCTTTGAAATAAATTATTTCATATCAAAAAATTAAAAGAAAATTTCTGATCTATTTATGTGAGATTATAACATTAGAATATTGAGACACATTTTGGAGAATAAAGTCGAGATATTACAGCTAAAATGAATCACAGCTCGAAGCTCGATACTTGGAAAATTAGATCGCGACGATTTTTGTACTCTATTCTCCTTTCTAAAATGCTGCACTTCAATCCTTGAAATGAGCTTGGGGTACAGGCGTAATATCAAATAATGGGAAAGTGAATGGGTAATTTCTAAGATTTTGGTTATTTATGTGGGAAATCAAAGATATTTTTTTTTTCAATAAAAAAGATTTAAGTTTTTTATTATAAAAAATAAGAATAAAAAGTTTTGAAAGTTTACATGTACATAGTGGGGTAAAAGAGTAATTCAAATAAAATTATCCAATTTGCACGAAATTCTCCTTTTTTTTAAATGACATTAGGTTAAATTATCTAACAGTCCCCTATAGTTTTTGGTATCTTTCAAATCGATCAATTTCTCTTAAGGGCATTTAATTCGAGATTATTTTGATATTATGTTATATTATTTAAATATTATATTTTCAGTTATAATTTTATAATTTAAAAAAAAATATCTAAAGATATTATTAAAACAAATAATTATTTTTATTCTATTTTTTAAATCGTTAAACTTTTGAATATGTTCATAATATTTGTATTCTTTTGTTCATCTTTATTTTTTTAGAGAGTATTTTATTCATTGTTATTTTGATGTTATGTCATATTATTAAGATATTTTTAAATGATTTTTTAAAAAAAATATAGAATTATCACTTAAAAAAATAACTTTTAGATATTATGATATTAGATTAAAATAACATTAAGATAACATTGAATAAATAAAAATTTTAAATAAAATTCTAACACTGAGTTTTTTTATGAAAAGTACCCAGACTAGTTTAGTTAAAAATTTAAATATAATATTAAATTTGATAGATTTTTTATCCTTAATGCTAAAAGTATGATAAAGAATATTAACAAGCCAAAATAATTTAATAAATTTGATGTTAAATAAAGATTTTGGCATATCAAACTAAAATAAAAGGAGTTTTTACATAAAGAACATAAAATTTACACAAAATTACACAATTTATCATTAATTCATAAATATTACCACTATCACACCATATTCATTTAAATTTTACGCATTTCACATATTTCACACCATATTCTTTGATGGTGAACTTCGAATTTCTAAGTTGGCCTTGATCCTAATTATATTATTAATATATTAATTAAATATTATAAATAAATTAATTTATATAAATAATAATTTAAATATTTATGATTTATGTATTTTAATTTATTTATCTTATTTAAAATTTCCAATTAGGGTGCCGAATTTAAATCCACGTGACTATAATTTTTAATTGAAGTAAGAAAATTGATGTGTTTACAGTAAAAAAATAAAAATATATATATTAGAATTTAAATATTAATGAATTTATGCATTTTAATTTATATATAATATTATAAAATATATAAAATATGTGAATTATGTAAAATGCG